>JAHLJT010009436.1:166249516-166567016 GCA_031308135.1 Acheta domesticus | reverse complement strand
GGCCTTCCGCCGCCCCTCTCGCACCCCAACGCAGCCTTTCGCTATACCATCTACCCCGCGTTCATGCCGCCCTCGTCGCCACCCCCACTCCACCTTGTAAGGGCATTGCTGTAGCCTGCACAGCCCCCGGTACCGCCCCGCCGCTCTCACTATCTTACCAGAGTCGTACCGGGTGATTTATCTTAGCGATGGCATTGCCGCTCCCTCTGCAGTCACTCAGACCGCAAGGTTCTGGAACCAACGACGGAGGATTTTCGGCATTCTACCTTCTATATCAAATTCAGATGGAGAATTGTAGCGGCCGACTGCTCTAATCGATAGTTTTCCGAGGATTGTCCGATCAGCACCAGACGAATGCAAGATTAGCCACTCGACTTCTTGGCTGTCCGTCATGGACTCGAGCTGCCGAAGCTTACGTGTACAAGATTAGACACCGCACACGAGTTTTTTCTTCCGTTTGCATTGCTCACACTTCAATTTACGCACCAAACATATGTCAGGAGACAAGTCGGCAGTTTATAACTTGTTCCGGTGCGGTTTGTTGGGAGAGATCCATGAGAGGGAATTCCATACCCCCTCGCACCCACACCATCCAACACCCACGCCCCCTGGCACCCACGCCCCCTGGCACCCACGCCCCCTGGCACCCACGCCCCCTGGCACCCACGCCCCCCTCTCTACCGCCGCGCGCACCTGACCACATTTTGCATTCGGGGCTGGTCCACCTCCCCCTGCCTTTGGCCCTCTGTCCTTTGGTCCAGCACCGACCCACATTTCGGCTTGCGGATGAATTCTTCTCTAGGTATCCCCATCAACGGGGCACCGTTCCAGTGTAAACAAGATCTAAGCTCAAGATACGTCTCTACATGCGTGGTAGAACAGTGCACCAAGTGTGTAGGGCAGTGTAATGAAGTACGTCTCTTTAAGTAGGTACGTTCCGAAAGTACGTGAAGAGCAATGGCCAGGACCACGACCAAGGTATCGCACGTTTGACCGCTTGCACTGGCGGATCCAGGGGGGGTGGCATAGGGCCCCCCCTCCCCCTCCAAAAAAGGTCCATTGTTTTCGTTTACCTCCCTATCATGATTTAAATATTTATGTTCGAATTATGTAATTATTTAAACAATAATATTGTACGGAATCATATCAGTACATAAATAATATACATTAAAATAAAAAATATATTTATCATTTAACAAAAATCTACAATGCCCTCCCCCCCCCAAAAAAAAGATCGGCGGTATCCGCTCCGACCTCTTGGTTCTGCTAACACTCCTGCAGGCGCCTGCCCGCCGTGACATAACGCGGCCCCGAAGTTGCTTGGACGCGGCGTCATGGTCGTGGGTCGTTAACGAGCCCCAGATCGATTCGCTTCGCGGGCGAAACCACAAGCACGGAGGACGCGACGGAGGATGCAGGTGCGTTCATTCGGCGCGCACCGAGTTCGGGACAGCCCCAACTCACAGGGAGGTAATTTAGCCGTTCGGGTGCAGGTGACGTTCGGAGGGAATCTAGTAGATTATTGACCTCTATGAAGAAATGAGAGCAGATTAGTATATACGAGTCTCCTATGTACATTCAAGAACAGACAACAAATTGCAGTGATAATTGGGTTTCATCTTGTGGTATATGCCGTTCGTTTCAATTCAACAATAATATTACACTACATTATCCTACGAAACGTTCAAAGCCATCTACGGAAATACTTTTCTGCTCATGACAGTTTTTTTCTCTTTTCTTTAATTTTTGATATAAAATTTTCGTAAAGAAGTAAAACGTCATAAAAATGTAAGAAAATAAAATGTTGAGGTTGTTAAAACCCTTATTTAGCGGCACATGTGACAGCAGTGTTCTAATTTATATATACATATATATATATATATATATATATATATATATATATATATATATATATATATATATATACTTTTACGTAAGTGACAACCAGTCTTTCATTGCCGTACCTTCAGGAGACGGCTTGACCTCTGACAATGGAAGTATTAAGTCCTTTCACGTTAATTTAGTTTTGACTCCACAAATTGCACGAAGCGACCGCCTGGATGCATACGTGTCGGCGAAGCACGTTCTCATGCACCCTCTTGAAATTATCTGGCCCGGGCTGTAGCTGAATGTGCGTCCGTCGTCAACGGCGTTTTAAGTACCACGGTCTTCGTGTCTCCAACAAGAAACATAAGGGGTGTGAAATCTATGGAGCTCAGTGGCCATGCAATCGAAGGAACCACTGCTTCACAAGGGTGCTATGTCTCATATTTGTCCAGACCGAAGGCATATGTCTCATGTCCAGACCGAAGGCAAAGACGTGTGAAGAAGCTCTTTACCATTAATACTATCATTTTCTCCAGCCTTTTGACAGCAAATGTTGCTGACTTGGTTTGATGAATATTTTTCTAATTCCTTTCAAGAAAGAGAAACTTTGGATTTTTTTTCAAAATTAGTACTCGTATTTATCTTTTTATTGTGTTATGAATTAAAAATACTTGCTGTTGTTGGGGGAAGACGTTGTTGCAGTCTTGTAGGCCCGCACAATCCCCGCACCAATAGTTGCTTAATATCACTCTAGCGCCTGCACATGGGCATAGTTTCGCGCGGCGAGGCGCTCCAAAATTTCTCCGCAGGGGCTCCGACATAAGAATGCGCACAACCGCCCGAACTCCGCAAACATCTGTCCTTGTCAGCGCGAGGAGCAAATTGGTTCCCCTCCATTCCCTTCTCCTCTCCGCTTCTCTCCCCGCCGCCGCCTGACGATGAGCGGGGTGCGAGGAGAGGGAGGGAGGGAGGGGGAGGGTTGGGGCGCGGCGGCCGCGCGCAATTAGCGCCGCCTGGCGGCCGGAACTGCAATTAAGGGCGGAGGGCGCGCGGCGCTTTGAGAACGCGCCCCGCCGCCGGCGCATTCCGGGGCGCTGACCGCCCGCCCGCCGGCCACGCCCACCCACACGCGCGGACGTCATGGGAGGGGCGCGGCGAAGGAAGTTGTGCAAACGCTGGATCTCCGGGCAATTTTGTTTAACTCACGACATTTATTCCTTTCGATACATTGAAATAGGCAAGGTGCAGGGATTGTTGGAAACGGTTTGACATCTGATAATGACAATATTATGAGGGTGTAGGCTTCCGCAGCCGGAGTCAATAGCTTCTTGGCTGTTCGGGAGACGCGGCGTCTTACACACAGGTGCCAACGTTTCGGCCACCATACTACAGCGTTCTCCAGGGCAGATTATCCTGAGGGTGGTCGTAGCATTTTGCCGTGAGGAAGGCCGCGGTGCAGCGGTCGAAACGTTGGCACTTGTGCCTAGGACGCGCCGTCTCCCGGAGAGTCAAGAAGCTATGACATTCTTAAGTCCTTTCATTTTAATTTATTTGGGGCTACAGAAAGTTCTCGAAGCAACGACCTAGAAGTTGTATGGGAACCATGAACTTTCTATGTACCCTCTTAAAGAATCTGGCCTGTGTTGCAGCTGAAATTCGTCACCAGACCTTCCCCCGAAAGTCACGTTACATCACAGTTATTCATGAATTCTATAATTCATGAACGTTTTGAATAATGAATGACAGCAAAACATTTTTGAAAATTGAAATTGACACAGTATTCGACCATGAAACTTTACCTTTTTCAGCGTTATCCTGAAACTGTACCGCATTTACTTACGTAGTAGTACTTACTGTGCAACATTTTTAAAAAAAATATGTACCATCCCCCGAACGCAAAAATATGCAGTAAATATTCATGATCGACAGATCAAATTCGTGTTTCAGAAGGACAAATTGTCATTAAATTGAGGACCCGAATAAAATATTGTACATTACAGAGCAAATGACCCTTTCCTTGAAACGACTGCAATTCCTAGACTCTTTTTTGCCATCGTCTGGAAACTTCGTTTTGTCAATTACTATTACTTTGTTTCACATTACTTCTCACACATCACTAGGTTTCACAGTCTCTGGGTTATCTATGGAACAACGATCACCTCTATAATGATTTGCTGATGTCTTTATTAAAAAAATGAAGTTGGAATAAAACTGGATATAGATTCTTAAAAATATTTAGGGGGAGTCGCGCATCACGCATCCCCACCTTCGCAAGAGACATCTCTACACGTAGCCACTGAAATGATATGCATCCATGCTACTTTAATGCTGCGCCCACAGACCGCTACTTCGCCACCATCTCATCACATCTCTATGTCACCCCACCGGCCACCTCACTAGCCCGCCAAGTCTACCATGCCGCCACTTTACCCCTCCGCCACTTCCCCATGCCCCCACTTCACCACGCCCCACTTCAACTCGCCCCACTTCACCACATCCGCCAACTCACCCCCGGACCAAGTCCACACCGCTACTTCACCACACCGCCACTTCACCATACCGCCATTTCAACACACCGCCACTTCAACAAACCCTCCACCTCACCCACCAAGTGCACCCCGCCGCCACTTCACCCCGCCGCCACTTCACCCCACCGCCACTTCATCCCGCCGCCATTTGACCCCGCCGCCACTTCACCCCGCCGTCACTTCACCCCGCCGCCACTTCACCCCGCCGCCACATCACCTCGCCGCCTTTTCACCCCACCACCACTTCATCACGCCGCCACTTAACCACGCCGCCTCTTCACCACGCCGCCGCTTCACCGTAGTAGCGGTGCCTCGTTACTACACTCTGTCTGTCAGGACACAAAGCTACCCTGTTGGCCGCTAATGAATTGCGCTACTAAAGAGTTCAGCTGCCAGACTACCACTTCCCACAGCTTGTGTTCAAACGCTGCCACGCTCAGGTATGACACCTTTACGCTGTCACGCTGTTTCTTGTCGTCATTGCGTCACGGTCTCTTGCCGTCACTCCGAAATGTTTTCACGACGTAATGGCGTCACAATGTCTTGCTGTCAGACGTCGTGCATTCACGCCATCCTGCCTTCGCGCCTTCATGCTGCCACACGTCATGACGTTATGCTATCAGAGTGACATGCCTTGAATCCGTCATGCCTTTATACCGTCACTACGTTAAGCCGTTACACCGTCATGCAGTCACACCTGCATGGCGTCTTAGCGTTTCGTAATGCTATCACACCGTCACCGGCGTCCTGACCTCATCCCGTCATGCCGCCACGGCATCATCTCGTCGAGCAGTCACATCGTCAAGCCGTCTCTTCGTCGTGCTGTTTCGCCGTGCCGTCACTTCGTCATACCTCCATCCTGTCATGCCTTCACGCCGCCAGGCCGTGGTGCCGACAATTCTTCATGTCATCCCGCTGCAAAGCGGTCACTCCATCAATGTCATGCTGTCATATCTTGCCAGTATCGTTGAAATCGAATAATTAATACACATTAAGACATAAAAACAATATTTTTCTATTATTACTTTATTGTGACATTTCCAAAGTTAAAATCTCATCTACTCTTAATGTTTTTGTCATATTTTCATGGCAATGACACTTTTTGTAAAGAAAACGTAAAGTATTGAAGGCAAATTGAACCACATTAACTGGATGAGTTTTAAGAGTAAGGCAAACGTAATGGTAGGCGGGAGCTTTGAGAATGAAGTTTTTTCCAGATCATGACGGAAGTGGACCGGCTTTTACAGCTATGTTCTTTCAGTTCTCTCAAAAATTTCATTCAGATTTTGGATATTTTGATATAAAAAGATCAATATGCGAACCGATATAAATTTTTGCATGTGGCTAAGAAATAATCATCACAGAATCTGATCATCAGACTTTGGAAAATATTTGTACTCTAGGTTGTTTTTGAATATCTTCCAGTTAAATTGAAATAATATAAAAAGTAAGCAATTGCAAAACCATTACTGTTATTTACTGCTGAACATTATTGCAACAACTACTACTGCGATTGAACTTTCCATGGGAACAAAATTTCACGCTGCAACAAGAAATGCACAGAGGATACCAATGTTGAGAGAACGCCTGCGAGGATTTAACTTTGTGAAGATTCAAAACATTGGAAATTCAGTTTTTGAAGGTGGACTTTGTGCTCGCTTATGAATCGCAAACTTAAAATAAGCAGTTTGCTTCAGATGTTTCATTACGTCGTTCCGAGTGATGACGTTTGTTGATTTTTTCGTAGGAGATGGAAGACGATAGGACTGTAGAGGCACAGGAAAAATAAGCGACTCCCCCACCAACAGCTCGGCGCTTCGATCCGTCTGCGACTCGCAGTTTCCACGTAAAGATCGGAATCTCTTTCCTAATATCTCTCTAATGGAAGTCGACATCATGGAAAAATGCTATGGATTGTACTAAAAATGTGACTAGATTTTAATTATCGTGATTTATATTTTTGCTGATGCAGAATTATCAATATGAAATTAAATACTAAAAGTGGATATTTACCAAAACCCTTAGAATCTTGCGCAATTGTAAACTATTTTGAAATTAATAATCTTGTGTGATCGTTTGGAAATAAAGAAAAGTCACGTACCTATACTATGCCGGTTCTTCTGACCCGGAGAACACCAACGGGGGGGGGGGTCGGAGGATAGGAGAATAAATTGTAAATTGTAAAATATTGAAATAAAATGTATAATGTAATTTTCTCTGACTCCACGAGTGTATGTTAAAGTCTGAGCAAATAATGTGAGATAGACGGGCGAGGAGGATATTTGTGTATTATAACTTATGGTTTGGATATGTTACTAAAAGATGTATTAACCATAATTAACCATAATTAATTGCTAATTATGGTTAACTAATTATGGTTAATTAACCATAATTAACCATAATTAACTCTGAAATCGCTGGACTTTTTGATGCTATCGGAACGAAATCTGACAGCACAATTCGAAGACTTCACCACGCGAGCGGTGCACCGTTTAGTCTGGATTGTGTGAATACTCTTACAGTGTCTGGTTTGCGTTGAGTTTGATGTTAGAAAACACACGAAGACCGTTAGCAATCAGAAGATTCCAGAATCATCAGATTGGCTTCTTTAAAATTTAAAAACAACGATTGAAAGTTTGTTCCATAAAATGTGTAGTTGACGAGTATCCTACTTATAAACTCGCAGAAAATATCTCAATCTGTATCCGATTCTACAAAATAAAGGTGCATGTTAATACGAAGAATAAGTATGATACTTAATTATTATTCAAAAGTGTGAATGCGATTGTCTTCGTAAAGAATTTTTATTGTGCCAAGATTTGTATAGTAAGTAAAATATTTAATTAAACTTATTTATAAAACAATAACTGAGAAAATCACAACCATTATCTCAATATGATTATAAAATTACACGCTGCATGACAATGTATCCAAAATAAAAGACGAAACAAGTATTAAATCAACTAAAATATTTTCTACTTATAAATTATGCTAACATTGTGTGGTAATTAAGAATAATTAATTTAAGTATACCTCACCCAAATCCCCAGAAGAATTCATTAATTTCAATTAACGTAGCATTTAATGATATTTATATTAAGTCAAAGATTATAAGCCAACGAATTTTTAATCCAGTTTATCAATTCATTGAATTTCGAGAAGGAAGAAAGGTACAACAAAACGTTTAAGAACTGTTATTACAAGATTATTCAATAGAATAAATTATTTTGTTCTCATCATCAATAAGTCACAAAGATCTTTCGGAGAAAGTGCATGTGATTTTGAAAGGTTCTGCTTGTCCATCCTCAACTTCACGTAGCCTTCTCTTTGTTCAAACAAAATGTTTCCCATTAACGCCCACCGTTTGAGAAAGTGTTTGAAATTATCTATTTAATATTTCAATCCAATTGAAGTATTTTTACGTCAGTAGAATAATACCAAAATGTGAAAAGTTCTGACGGAACATGACATTTTTTGCCACCGAAAAGCTGTTAGGCGGCAACTTAATGCAAACCTGTCAGCGCTTGTGTCGCATGGCCTCGCCCATATTACTCTTGAGGGAAATCTCTGCTCCAATTGCCCAGCAACACCTGCACGTGTCCGACGCTTCACAAACCTCTTCGTGCACGTCCCTCAGCAGTCAGAGAGGCAAAATACCTCACCCTCTCCACCCCGGCGATGGTGATGGTTGCTGCGGAAATAAGGACAGCGGAAGTGTCCTTGGGGAACCTCTGTGTTCAGGTGACACGCCCACGTCCGTCACACGCAACCACTGATCCGTCACACGCAAGCACTGATCAACCTTGTACTTCATTTCGAGACTCCAGTTGGGAGAGGTGAACATAACATGGCCTTCGGTGACAGAAACTAGCTTAAAGCTTTGCTCCCCTACGACTACCGCCTAAAAACGACACAGCTCTCGTGGCCATTAACATTTCAAATTTATTTTGTCAGTGTTATTAATAGACGCAGACCAATGAGAACGGTCATCGATGGACCCTACGATGGACCTCTCTCGTTTTGTTTTATTTATATCAGTATATGAAAATGGTTGCAGTGTCATAATTTAAGATCACTATTTTTAGAATCATTCTTACCCCCTAAGTGAGAGTTTCGCCTTTCGAGACTGCGACACTGGCTTCTAACGTATAAATAGAAAATAAATTGCTAGAAAGGAATATAAATCAATAAGGGAATTTAAAAAATTAAATTTGAAGATATTTGTAATGCGAACTGCTGTGTTTGCGCGCTACGGAGTAGCATGATATTCATTCAAAGAGACTAATCAAAACCAGTTCAGTACACAACACGTCTCCCACTTCTCAGCCCTGAAGTAAAATAAACCGAGATGCTGTGTTCTAAATCAATCGAAATCTAAGCTAATCTAAAATATGAAGTCTTCAGAATCTGATCTTCTGATTTGCTCATGCTGGACGTAGTTGTCTTATTACTAGAATCGTCTGCACCGGCAAATTCAGACAGATTCTGGCACTATGAAACAGGTCATAACCATGTTTTGAATGCTATGAGTTATTTAAACATAATGTAAAGTAAGATGGGGAAGTGGAAAAACTAAAGGCATGGTGAACAAGAAACATTCGAGAAAATCTACAGCAAACCTGCTTTGTCCACCATCAAATTCCGCAAGGATCGAAGCGGCTTTGACTCCAGGTTCCTACAGGTGGGCAATCTCATCACTACACCATGGGTCATGCCTTCAGGAGGACAGGCAGGGGAACAGGTGGGGGAGAGCGAGAGAGCGTCCGGTTGGAAGAAGGTTGGGAGCAGGTTGGAAAGTGAGGGAAAGTGGGAAATGGAGGGGGAGTGAGGAATGGAAAGGGCTGGTGTAACGTTCCATTTCTGCCACCAGTTTCCTTTTTCTGCATCTGCTGCTACTACTTATTTTCTAATGTAGTAACATTTGTATTCTTATTTTTATTATATTTTATTTCAATATCTTGTAGATTTTCTTTCCCAAATCTTTATTACAATGTACTTGAGTACTTTAACATATTACAATCTTCGTACATTACAATTTTCGTTAGAGGAACATCCATACGTTCAAATCTCTGTTTCCATTCATTCTCAATATATCCGTCGCTATTCTCAATCCAAGTGAAGTATATCACACGTTACTTCGTTACGAAACGTAAAGAAACATGTGAGAAATATACGAAATATTACAGAGGGTGAGTGGATGGGAGGTGATGGGAGAGGCAGGTTGGGATTGCAGCGAGGACAGACTGGCTAGCAGGGGGGAGAGAGCGAGGGAGCGTCGAGGTGGAGGAATAGTGGAAGCGGGTGGGAGAGTGAGGGAAAGTGGGAAATGCAGAGGAAGTGGGGAATGGAAGGAAGGTGGGTGTGTGGATGGGAGGAGACAGGAAGGTTGGGAGTACAGCGCAGACAGACTGTCGAGCAGGTGGAACAGAGCGGTAAAGGCGTCGAGGTGGAGGAAGAGTGGAAGCGTGTGGTGGGTGAGTGGATGGAGTGCTGCGCGGCCGGGCGGGCGGGCGCCGGCGCCGGCACGTGTGGGGCGTGGCCGCAGCCACTCTCGCGGCGAGCGCCGTGGCGTCGCGAGGGCGCGGCTGACGTCACGGGCGTTAATTACCCGGTGGCGGTGGCCGCCGCGGCTAAGAGCATTAGAGCGCAGTTTTCCGTGATTATGCGCCCCGCGCAAATCCGCAGCCCCCACCCGCCCCGGCCGCTGCATCTCTCGGGTGTGGCACAAGACGTGAACCCGGGAGACCGTCGGTTGATTGTTAGTGATTCCGGGCGCATCAACTACTAGAGTCACTAATCCCGTAACTGTTGTGCATGCTTGTTCATCTCGATGGAGTGGTGATCTCCGGCTAGATGGCGAGATCCTGCGTCGACTTACCGTACACTCGCGATGTTTTCTCCAACCACCTACTTTCCACCAGCCGGAAAAACGTATAAGGCCCCGGATGGTCTCCCGATAAGTGTGATAGTGTAGCGTATGTTAGTGTAAGTGTGGGTAAGCGTGAGGATAGGACAAGGAAGAAGAAGGAAAGATCGCGCGTGGTCGCCCGTTTGTTAGGGTACTGCTCCGGTATTCGCCTGGTGTTGATTGGAGAAACCACGGAAAACTACCGATCAGAGCAGTCGGTCGCTAGAACTCTCCCCTAGACAGCGACTGAATTCAACCTAGCTGAGAAGCTAGTGTCGAAACGTCTGCCTCCTTTGGGACTCGAACCTAGGACCT
Source organism: Acheta domesticus (assembly GCA_031308135.1). Lineage (NCBI taxonomy): Eukaryota > Metazoa > Arthropoda > Insecta > Orthoptera > Gryllidae > Acheta > Acheta domesticus. The sequence continues at coordinate 166,556,438 of JAHLJT010009436.1, read as the reverse complement.
CCCGGTCAGAGGCATTACAGCGACGTCAGTTAATGCCCTGAGTCATCTCTTCCTGTGAGAAACACTCGGTCGAACGTGTATCGCCGAAAGGGAGAGTGGATTAACGTTGGTGATACGGTGGCGGGAAAAAGCGAAGTGCCTGCTGGGGAAAGCGTTGCCTCCTGAAACAAGCAACACCCGAGTTGCTGGTTGTCACACCAGGGAAATTCCGGTAACTCAAAACTCATATGTGTGTTTTAATTTTTTAGCGTAAATTAAACGAATTATTTAAAAAAATACAATACTATACTTTAATTGATTATGCAAGGGATTCCGAGCGAGAAAGTCGAGCACAAAGGTTGCCCGCATCTCTTCCTCAAAAAAAGGCTCTCCTGGTATTTGCATGACGTGCGTGGCGTTGCGTGACTGTTGTCTGCTGCGGGAACGGTGGCCGCGCACAGAACACACGCCGCACGCACTGTCCTCTCGGCGTGATGCTTTACGACAATCGAATGCGTTGACAAAAAATCCGTAGAGGCAGCGCGTGATTCCCATAAAGATAACTTATCGAAGCTGAACATCATTAGTCCGCATTAAAGCGGTATTTTTATTGGAGTCAAACATTTACATAAGGATGACTGTGGTGGCAACCACTCACTAATGAATTTGGGGTTTAAATCGTGCAAAAATATTGGATGAAAAGTGGCAACGGCAAACTAAAGTGATACATATTCAATATATTCATTGTGTGATAGACTATGAAACTCATAACTGGCGAGGAGAGCTGTGTCGGCTCCCTTGTACTTCGTGATTTGCAACAGGGGACATGGCATTGGAAGAAAAAGAGAGAAGTACTAATACCATTAGGTAAAGCGATGTTTATTTAACATTATATTTCATTTCATTATGTTGTTCTATATATTTGTTGCTGTAGAATAATAAAAATTCATGGCCAACATTGCCTACATGGAGCAAGTTGTGTTCTGTGTTGCTGTGGTTTGAAAGGATCTGCTGGATGAGAAGTCTCTGGAAAAGGATCACGATCTGTTTCGATATCACAGATCAACGAGAAATAGGTGCTTCCCCTTGTGCTGTTTTCGCTCCACTCAGTGTACGCTTACAGGCTGCTTTGACTTTTAGTAACGACTGTTGTCACTATACCTACACTTCGGGAAGTCCAGTCAATTCGGGTTCCAATGATTACAGATTTTTGACTCCGTTAAACAGCTAAGCTGAAATCGTTTGCTGCCTGGAACAGACTTCTAGCGTCCGACTGCTCTGATCGGTGGTTTCTCCGATCAACACCAGGCGAATGTTGGAGCATTTCCTTAAAACGGGCCACGTAAACGCGACATCCTGAATTCCTACCTCAAACTTGTCACTACCTACCCCTATACACATCGCGCATGCACACATGCACGCGCGCAATTGTCCACAGCTCATTAGCCCCTATTTCTAGAGACCACTCGCTTTCTCAGAGCTTGTTCCAGGGGGCGGTGCCCTGCTAGATTGCGTGCTTCCGCAGTGTAGGAACACGGTTACCTCGTGGGATGTGATATGCTTATAACGTACGGGATTAATGAGCATAAGAATTGACGCCCCAGGAAACAGTCAATGAATCAGTCTCATTTTAACAGCATTCATGTACCTAACAAGCAAATGAATTTTTTCTACTCCCATTGTATAATTCTGTGATTTGATGGCTGCAACCTTTCCATAATGATATTCATTACGATATAGGTCCTTGACCATCACAGAGATGTTTGCAAACCAAGTATTGACACTTAATCGTTGAGAATTATTCTAGTAAATGCTTCGTTCGAATGTTTACATTAAAATTACATTTAATATCCTATTACGCTCGTCGGATTTAATTTCTTTTATTATTAGTATTTTTACATGGAATATTATTTAAAATAAACTGGATCGCAATTTCACTTTCATCTTATTTGACTAGCCCAGTGATAAATCAAAGCGAGTTGAGGCAGGGTAGAGAGATGGCCTTGGCTGAATTTTGCATACCAATTGCCACGAAACGATTCAATGTAAAAGTACACCTTACAAAAGTTACCATAAGGCGTAGAAAAAGTACCGCATGAAACGCGATGTAATGAGTATAAATACAGTCGTGTGAAGTTTACAATACTCGCCTATATGTAATATCACACTCGTGTATTAATACCCATTATTTCATCAACTAGCTCGTTCCTCGCTCATATCGTAATATCACACTCTTATATTAATACACATCATTACTTCTGTTTTCACCTTCTGGAATTCGATTACCCGCACGAAGCGCCCCCTCTACCCCATTGCAGTACACAACACTACGACTTCACCGCACTCCGCAGCAGAACCGACTCTGCCCTTAACTATGCTCCGGGCCACCCAATTCCGTACCTTCCACATTCAATTCAATTCAATGATGCCTTATTTTACGTGGAGAGACGCAGGCCATGAGTCTTTGCTTATCCGTCTGATCACGCGAATTTCTTTACACTCCTTTCACCGTCAAGCGGAGAAAGAAGGTATTAGTTGGACGACAAAACAGGCAATTTGAATTTAGCTCTGAGGCTTCATTTAGGCGTCAGGATCTTTTACTTGCAGTAAATCATACGTATTACATGCACAATCGTACGTGGGACAGCCCGCTTTACTTCCTCTTCGAAGGAAGATGTACAAAGGATTTTATCGCCCTTAAAAACCCACGGCTTCGATCCGATTTGAACCCGAGAACTTGGGTATAACAGGCCGATACGCTAACTGTTGCACAATTCAAACCGTCACACCATCTCTGTATCTGTCTTGTCCCGCTCCACCTCGCCCCCTCTCGCTCGGACTCTCCATCTTTCCACATCCGCTTACCTACTCTGCCCCAGACCTACGTTGCCCTTCGCCTCTTTGTTCTGATATCCCCTCGTCTTTATCGCCAAGTCAAGTTTCCTTCCGCTACAATTAGCTCACCCTTCGTGCTTTCCATTCCGGGTACGTATATATTGCGACCGGCCTTTGACACTCTCAACACTCGTCCAGCACTCGTCTTCCCTTGAAGGCGGCCATACGTCATTCGCCGAGCAGAGCGAGCTACTGCTCGCCCAATCGCGAACAGCTGATGTGTTAGGCAAATGTTCGCTTCCTTTTATGTGTCCAAAAGACCGACACGCGGTGGGTAGGGCGAGCACCGAATGTTCGTCACTCGGCAAATAGCGAGCAACTCATCCACACCACTCGGGATTCGGCGAGCAGTTGCTCGCCGTTCGTCGAACAACGAATGTGTGGAGCCGCCTTTACGCTCTCGCCCTCCACATTCTCGTCGTCCCGTCTCTCTCGCGAGGCATCTCTCTGAAACAAACCATCAAGCTCCACCTTCCCTACACGTCACGCCGGTCAACAACACTCCTCAACACATCTTGTTTTCTCTTCTCGACTCGGGCTCGCCTCGACTCGGTCGCAGCTCGACTCGGTCGCAGCTCGACTCGGTCGCAGCTCGACTCGGTCGCAGCTCGTCTCGGTCGCAGCTCGACTCGGTCGCAGCTCGACTCGGTCGCAGCTCGACTCGGTCGCAGCTCGTCTCGGTCGCAGCTCGACTCGGTCGCAGCTCGACTCGGTCGCAGCTCGACTCATCCCCGCTGCGAATCGGCCTCGCCTCAACCCGGCCCCGCCCTCTCCCATACCGCTTCACCTTGTTCCCAGGTCATCTCATTTGTCTCCCCTGCGTCTCTCTCTCTCCTGTCTGTGTTTGTCTCTTTTGCCCGTCTCCGCTCTGTACCGGACCCGCCAATCGCTGTGCATGTGCCATTGCGGATTTGCCCCTTTCCATTCGTACACTATCCATTCCTGTTGGTTCTCTCGTGTCATGTGTGTTCGCGCTCCCTGTCCATATCGTGCCTCTGCCCGCCGCCTCGCCTCGCCTCTCCACGCCGTTTTCATTTCGCTCCGCCTGGGCTGAACGATTCGCGACCGCCGATTCTGCATTCCTCAGTGCGGTCGAGTGGGAATGAGCCGGATGCCATTGTCGGGTTATTGTCTGCGCTGCACTCGGAGTACTGATTTAGGAGTCTCTATTTAGGAGTGTAGTTCCCACAGGGGTTGGCTGACCAGTGGCACTCAGATTTACAGGCCTGTAGCGAATGGTTTTACTGGAATTTTCAGCGCGCTCTCGTGACAGATGATGTAAAGAATGTTTATCCATTAGGTTTTCAAACGCATTTTATTAGTATTTGTAATGAAAAATACCTTACGTTTCTTAAAGTATGTGCATCAATGGAAATACAATTAGGATTCGTTGTTGTTTCAAACATGTTTGATCTTGTTGTTGCATTATCTTTTTTTGTATTCCAGCACTATAAACGATCTTTTCTGTTGCAAGAAATCGTTCATAATCGGGCGTTTTACGGCACAGTTGATGACGTATTAGATTTTACGGCACGACTGATTGCGTCATCACACATTCAGCCAGTCAAAGCGAGGGAATCGGGGTGGTAAAAGTTTTCTCGCACGGATGCCAAGTACCCGAGACATTACAGGAAGGTGGTTTGGCAAAATTAAGTTTGATTCTCTTTTAAATTTATAATACTGTCATACAAAAAAATAGCGTATGCAACTCGTTTATAATGTTGCTTTATTGCATTCGTACAAATTTGAAAACTCGCTCCTAACGTCGCTCACTTTCAAAACATGAACTCATGCAATAAAGCTTAACATTATAAAATAATTGCATAAACTATTATTTTAATGTCTCAACAGTATCTTATACATTACATACGCATCTACAACATCAAAACACATTTCTCTTTTGGAGAGATCACTCCTTAGGTTTCGACTGAAAACATTTGAACTGCCTTCCACAGAACATGCATATGTAGTAGAAAATGCCCTGGACATGGTATATGCAAAGAGAAAAATTCGGGAATGTTTTGAAGAATATGTGCTATGAGAGACAGGTAAACACAGAATTGTTCAGAACAAATCTGGTGCCCTTAATATGTAGATTATTTGTTCTGAATAGATATTTTTTAAATCTTTCACTTTAAATATTATGCCTTCTTCCGTCTACATTTCACTGTGCATTATCTTCTCATTAAAACTATTAGAATATTTTCAAGAATTTCGTGTTGATCATATTCCATGCCCAAAATTATGTCCTGTAAAAGTGCCCTGTGCTCTACATTTTATTCGCTGTATCAAGGATTCAATTGTGCAGAATGACTGAGTAAGAGGTATATTCAGTAACTCAAAATATATTTTGTAAATCCGTAGATAATGCATTCACTCTCACTAGTTGATCAATTACTCAGTTGTCATATCATCATATTAATTACTTAATTATTTCAATCTGGTTGATTTAGCATGGCGTAATTCAAATTACTGTGTATACGAATAAAAGTTAATTTTCCTTGATAATTTTACAGTTATCGCCTTACTGACCGGATACTTACAGATACCTGGTATTTAAGCGAAAATAAAAATCAAGACGGAGAGATCAAAACATCTCTTTAACTCGGTCATGAATTTAGCCAATTTTATTACCGACGCTTTCGGGCAATGAAGTACATAAGACCAGGCGCGTGACCAGCGCTAGCACGGGAGGTCCCGAGCGTTCATTACGTCTTCATTTTTCCCCACACATCTCTATAATTTTGCGCCCCGCACGCCACAACGTCGGCGAGTTTTCGCACCCCGCTCCTCCTCGTGCGATAAAGCCCCTGCGGTGATCAGCCCGCGCTATTATTCAATTCATTTCGCCCGCGGGCGCCCAGATGGGTGCGGCTCCCATCGCCCGCCCCCGCCCACGCCCACGCCCCTGCCCACGCCCACGCCCTCCGCCTCGGGGCGTGGAACATGCGCTGCCACGCCCAGCCCGCCCGGCCCCGCCCCCACCTCCCCCGCGCCCCGGCGGACCACGTACGGGCGCGCCCCACTCTCGGTACGTAGCGTTCTGCAAGGCCTCACCCGGGCCCAACTGAGCCCCGTCGAAGAGTTGCTATACCGCGATTTATTCAACTCTGCCCCTGGCAGGTATAAACTGTTGACTGTATCACCCAATCGCGAGCTTGTACGTCACCATAGTGACGTCACTGTAGCGACATATCAGCTCCTTATTGGATAAAACCGTCAACAGCTGATTCCTGCCAGGGACAGAGTTGAATAAATAGCAGTACAAGCCTTCGTTTCCTTTTATTAGGTATTTTTCTAACCTTTAATGGGCGTAATATTGTAGTACACTAGCTATTTTTCTTGTTTCAAGTTTTCTTTGAATTCAGTGAACATAAGTGGGGTAAATAAATACTTCTGTCTGGGGTACACGACGGTTAATTCACTAGATTCCGGATAGAAAAAATAGATAAAACTACATAATAATTGAAAGCCGTGTTTTAAATTTTAGAGCATCTTTTACATCTAAAATATTATTTATAGAAGCCCTTGAAGGCAGCGTGTAATGAATTTTAAGATTAAAATAAGCCGAAATAGGTTTCTCTTTCACCTCTGAGGAGTGTATCGTAAATGCTACACTATAGATTTGACACTTACATACTTGTTGGCTCCTTGGATCTGGATCAGCAGAAAATGGAACTCTCCAAGACAACACACACTGATTGTACACGAAAACAAAACACAATCGGTCTGCCTTGCAAGCTTTCAACAGAGATGCGTGCTTGATACGCACTCATAGCGTCCTCGGGCATTTATCTCGAAATGAAACAGTGATGTTTTGTGCTCATATAATTTTAGTACTACGTATATTTTTGCCCTGATCTAGTATATGATATTCTCGCTACAACATATAAATAATCCGCGAACAACCAATAAAAGACCGTATAACCTCGTTTTTGTGCTAGAAATCCGGTTTAACTCGGATTTGTGCTGGAAATGTACTCGAGAACTTTGACAACAACAATTTATGGCGATTAACTGGCTGAGTGTAGCACAGAAAGCTGTCTCTATAGCGAATCTGACCGGAAAGTTTCAAGGTTCTAGTCTCCAAGGTCGCAGATCTTCGACACCAACAAATAGCTGGGTCTAATACATCCACTGCATAGTAGAAGAATTCTAGTGGCCGGGGTATTCTGATGAGTAGTTTGCTGTAGTGTCTCGTATCAATACCAGGCGAGCCACGAACCACTAGTACCTTAGCAAACGGGCCACGAACCGCACATGATCTTTCCTTCCTCGTCTTTTCTCTATACCCTCTTCTTACTACATTCATATTTTCATCCCATACTCTGCTATAAATGTTAGGAGACCAGTCAGTAGCTTCGAGCTTGTACCGAGTAGAGCGTGCCCCGTTGAGGGGAGGTACCTGGATGAGAAATCACCGACAAGTATTTTGTCTCCGGATCTCACATCTTGCAAGGGAAGAAAACCGCCACCTTCCGGGGCAAAACATTCACTATACTATCGGGACTAACAACCTAGCAGTTGATGTGCAGGATAGATCAGTCAGTCAATGTGGTGCCTCTGGGTGTCGAGTTCGTAGAGCAACTGATCTGATCGGTAAATTAGTTCTTTTTTTCAAGTTATAGAGAGACTACCCTAAGAAGAGACCGCTTTCACAGTCATTTCTTGGCTACTGCTGGAAGCATAACAGCAGGCTATGTCATTGCACTCAATTCGTCAATGCTTTCCCTAGGAGTTGGCTCAGTTGTAAATGTTTTCGGTACTGCCACTGGCAATACCATTGTCCGAATTGACGTTCATTAGTTTCCGGACCTGTTAAACTGGCCCCCTCTTAAAGTCATCTTCTTCACTTCTTCCTTTCTTCTTCATTTTCATAGTTATTTTTATCATTGTTATCATTATTATTATCATCATCATTGTTATAATTATCATTATTGTTATCATTATTATTAAAGTAACTTCTCCTTTACAAACGTCTTCGACCTTTAAATTTGGGTGGAAAATTACCACAATGTGCCAATGAACTTGTACAGGGAAGTCTCATACAACCAACGTAATATATGTGTTTCTTGATCCCATTTGCTCGAACAAATATGAATATTGGTGTTTCCCTACTTCTAAGTTTTCTCTGTTTTGTTTCAGGTGAGTACTACGTCGTCTTGAAATTTCTTACAAACACTGACGGGAGGTGGTAAGTCATAATTTAAGTTACAGATTGTATATCATATATGCTACTAGCTGAACGTCCCTGCCTTGCCGGGTATTTATTAATCATAATCTTTTGGGTAGAAAAACGAATGAATTTTGTGTATTGTGTTTCGCTCCAGTACTTTTCCTTCCAATACTACAGTACAGAGAGGATAAGTAAAAAAAATAGTTTGTGCTGCGACAGCGGAAATATTATTCATAATTATTCGTTGGTGAAGAACAGTTATTGACATGTGCCTTTGAACACTTCTTAATCCGTAGGTGAGGTAATTTTTTGTCATGTTACTAGTGACTGGGGAGTACACAGACCCCAACATAAACCTGCTTAAAAGTGTTGAAATAACAAGAATTACTGTTTTGGTGATATGAAGAAGAAATTTTATGCATTATCATTAGGATTATTACAAACATAGTTAAACAAGAAGCAGAGGGACTTATCAAAATTAAAAAGTATTTTACTATCAACATGAATTGCTAAACAGCACTTCTACAACTATAAATTCTGCCAATACACAGACTAATTTTCAAATTGTTTATTGTAGACCAGAATCTGATTAAGGAGAATCAGTTAATCACATCTTATGACTAATACAACACAACATCAATTATAAGTCACATTCCCCAGTCCCTCATTCACTACAATTTTTGCATATTATACGCTCTCCACGCTCTCTCCCTTTTCACCACTGCATTAGCTCTTTCCCCCTTTTAAATTGTCCCTGACCCAATACTCAAATCCTGGGTCATCTCTCCTAATAATATCCCTCGAATAAATAACTACCTAATTGGTGAGCTGGGGATTGATTATACTCCCGGAGCCAGAAGAAATAAAATAACAAGTTTCTGCTCTTCTTTAACAATGTGGCCACCGCCGGGTTCGCAGAACAACTGACTTCCTGAGAGGTACCCAGAAGTATAGTGTAGCGTCGTGGCGCGCTAAAACGGTGACAACACGCGGCAGATGACCGGATGTTAAACAAAGGGCGCAGAACATGACACATGGGGAAATTCTGCCCAGCACGGGTACGGCGTGGTACGATGGAGGGAATGGGGGCGGCGGGTAGCGCCGAAGGGTCTATATAACGGCACGAGAACAATGCCTCCTTCTTCTTGTTTTTCAGGAGCGCCGGCGAAAGGTTGCGCGTAAGTTGTGCGAGCGGCGCACGTGGACAAGAGGCCGGCAATTCATTGTCGTGAAGAGCGAGATATGCATTAGGTCTCAGATGTACAGCGGTGTGGTAGCCGTTCGATTAAATTTCTCCTAGTAGTTAATTGTAAGCAGTGATTTTTTTTATTTGTGACCACGGTCTAGTTTATGAATAAACTTACTGTTCTTACAACCCACTCTCGTCTGTGTTCTGATTACACCCGTATGACGCCACAATAGCCTCCTTCGAGCATCCGCTTCGGGCAGATAGGGTATCTTTTAAAGGTTGGGGTACTAACAGTCACCACGTCACCAGTTACAGGTTAATTCAAGTTTACATGATCAAAGTTCATAGAGCCGGTGTGGATGCAAAATTATAAAAGAAGCAGGTGGTCACATGCAGAAAAGTTAGTGAAACATTTTTATTCTTTATGGACTTATTTCTTAAGTTTGGTCTTCACTTCCCCACTTTTATATCCGACACACATTCAGGTTCTTTTAAGCTCTTCTGCCCCACTTTTTTTCATTTCTCACACACCGTTGTAGTATTCTTGAAGTATTTCTTTACTGATTGTACTGCATTTTATTTACGTAACTGTTGTAGATCATGTTTTTCGACATTCATCTGGAGATGAGACACTGCAATTTTTTTATTCACGAATAAACTTCGTCATAACGTAAATTTAGATTAATCATACTTAAAGGAGATAATCTCCGGCATCTGATAGTTACCGTGAAAATCCATTTGATATTCTTCTGGATTAACAGAGAATGTAAAGATAGCGTACGAGACAAATGAATCTGCGCTCACAAGACGTTTAAGACGAGATCTACACGCTCCTCGTTATCACTAATAATTTTCTTCATAAATGTTGAGAAGGAATTCTGTTTTTAGTCTTCCTTTCCTCTCTTTATATCTTTTCCTTCAGATCTTTTTTATCGTTTCGTTCTATGTACGAAGTACAATAGTCTATCTCTAAACAGTCCTTTAACAATCTACTACAATGATGATTTTTCACAAATAATTGATGTACTGTGAACTGAAGTTAGATATCAATTTCTTGCGTCATATTCCTCTTCTTATGCATTTTCTTTTTAATTCAATTTATGTTTAAGTTTATTTTATGTGTAATTTCTTAATAGATTTATTTTTTGTGTTTGGGGTTGGACTCCAGTGACCAAGTACATAATATAAAAAATATTATATTATATTTTAAAATCAAAATCTAATACTTTATTTTATGCTAAATGGTCGTCAAGAAGAAATTTACGAAGACACTGCACAATCATAAGATAAGATATTACTGGCTATATATAATATTTAATGGCTTATTCAGCAGCAATAAATAACGAATTCTAAAACACTTCTCGGTGTACTTTGGAGAGAACTTGTGATAATTGTATTTATCATTTCATGTTATAAATGTTTCCCCCGAATTTTTATCCTATAAGACTATATTTTGTAATGCATAACGTATTTTATAATAGCATACCGTGCTCGTTCAAACAAATCTGCAATTTACCGTCCTCACTTCAGAATATGTTGAATTAGTGTCACGTTTTCCATATGTGTCGATGAACTTTCTTTATAATCGTGGCATAGAACCATGTAAATCAAATCTAAAACTTGAAATTCTTACGTATGTTTTTTTCGTATAAATTCAAAAGACGAAATTTACGAGCTCTTGCAAAGAGAGAAGAGATGCATTAAAATCACGTACTTTTGCTGGTAGAAAGTAGATCCCGTAAATGTTAATTTTTCTGTTCGCCATTGTGCTTACAAAAATCGTGAAAACGAAGGAAGACCTTTACAATCCGATCTCAAGTTATCATATGTAATTAGTCCCACGAGTTCTCATTGTCCGGCAAGCTACTGCCGCCCATGCCATTCATTTTCCTCAGCCCGACCTCCGCGCTGCGCAGTCCCATCCCTTTTGCATGCAGAACCCGCGCCCCGCCCCTTCCTGGCCCCACGCCGCACTTCCCCGCTCCCGCTCCGTTCCCGCCCCACTCCGCTCCGTTCCCACCCCGATCACGCCCCGCTATCGCCCTGTCCCGCTCTCGCCATGCTCCCGTGCATCTCCGTCCCGCCACACCCCGCTCCACCCCACCCAACGTCACCCCACCCCGCCCTACCTGCCCCGCTCTGCCCCGCCCCGCCCCACACCGCCCCGCCCCACACCGCCCCGCCCCACACCGCATCGCCCCATCCCGCCCCACCCCGCCCCATCCCGCCTCATCCCGCCCCATCCCTCCCCATCCCGCCCTACCCTGCCCCACCCCGCCCTACCCCGCCCCACCCCGCCCCACCCCGCCCTACCCGCCCCACCCCGCCCCACCCCGCCCTACCCGCCCCACCTCGCCCTACCCCACCCCACCCCGCCTACCCAGCCCTATCCCGCCTCGCCCTGCCCGCCCCTTACTCGCCCACCGCTCCGCTCCGCGCCACGCCCCGAGCTGTCACTCGCGACGCGACCGCACCCACCTCTTACCCCTTCCTCCCCACCCCGTCCCACCCAACCCCCCGTGTGAGGTCGCGGCCGCCGCGCCTTCGTCGCTCCGCACTTGCTCGGCAGCGCACTCGCCGGCGCGTGTGTGCTCCCCGCGCCGTGTTTTCCTTCGCCTCGTTCGGACTCTCTCCTTCGCTCGCCCGCGCGCCCGGCCGTGCGCGTTGCTCAAGGGTTTGCTTGCTCATCGCCCGTCGCTCCACGCAATCGCTGCTCCAGGATTATCGGCCTTGCCGTCAAAAGCTGGAGCGCTCCATTAGTTGCCAGCAATTACGTTTCCGGAAAACCGAAAGTTGCGTCGCGTTTCTCCATTGCTTACCTACATTACTGTATTACCCAAAATGAATGTGCAATCAAGCGGAGCGGTCAGAATATTTCATGCATAACTCCGAATGGAAGAAAGGTAATATTGCCTGTTGAATGGCGTAATACATTTTTACTCGCTTTTCCTTTTTATTCATTATTTCTTAATTTAAAATACGTTATCTGTATGGAAAATACCCATTTTCCCCACTATTATGAAACCTGGAATATATTTAGTCACTACTCAGCACTGCACACAACATACATATTTATTATGTGCTACCATCATACGCATGTATGATATATCATTATTATTTACTATTTTTGTTGTAAATAGCACACATATGTTTCGTAATGTAATGTAAATTGCACATAAAACGAGTACAAAAACGGTGAGACAGTAATATTTTACGTTTTCGTATGGGGAAGGATTTGTGGAAATACAGGTATGTTAGAACTATCATTTCAAGTTTCCTGGCATTGTCATTTATAAATTAACAATGTTTTTTTTAAAAACCATTAAAAAAGATGGCATTATTAGTTTCAACCTATGGGTACTAATTTGAGAGCAAAGACACTTGTGATTGCCAGTTTCATTCTATATAAAAGAACAATGCTGTAACTAAGCATGCTCAAGACTAATATTTTAGGGAGAAAAATTGTAAAACTATAGACTTCTTACTTTACAAATCGGCTGTATTTTGTGTGTATTTTATTAAGCAAGAGTGCGTGGCGTTTGCGAGCGTTCTAAATGTAGTAGCTTTCGATCGTAGGTCACAATGAACAAGTCACAATTCGTTTTGCCCCGAAGTCTAGTTTGAAATTTTCTTTCAAGTATGTCTGATAAATGAACCTTTCGTTTTTGAGAATATTAATAATCATATAGCATAATGCAAGACCATGAGTCCATACTACGATAATCCATAGTAGCATATAGCATGATATACTGTACTTTTGAAAACCAGAAATTTTCATGAATGATTCTCAATAAAAAATAAACCTCTTGATGATGAGTTGCGTGTATGGATACTTTTCCACAAAAACAACTAAGAACCATTAAAAATTCACTCGATTATTTACTTAACGCTTACTCATAGAAAATATGGAAGAAATAGTGTTAGTATAAAAAATGTTCTATAAGCGGAATGTTATCTCTAAATGGAAGAGAAGATAGTTGTTACAATGCATTTCCATTATTTTAACAAATTCATAATTCTTAAGCAGCTGATCCCAGAAACAACAAGAAATGCACAGTCGACTACATTATTTCTTATTTTCTTTTGCCAATGTTGTATTTCTCATATTTTCATCGCTGCGTTTTTCTTCCCAATTCGATTAACTTCTTGGATTATTTCGTCTCTTTGGAACGCTGCTTCTAAATTCTACTGCTTGTCAGCGACCTTACAAATCTTCTTCTTTACTTCTTTACTAAATAGTAACAGTGGCATTAAAGCCGGTAAAAAATTGACGTACTTACATTTTTTAATGAAAAACGATTAATTTTTAGAAACTCAGCTGATTGTGATTGATATTGATTATGATTGCTGAATGTGAAAGATAAGTCTGCTTCTTCATATTACGCAATATTTTAATTTATTGGTTTCATGGAATTTATTGGCGCTTGTTCGACGTGATGTTTGGAAATTATTTAAATGAAAACTTCTTTGGCTGTGTTTGATTACTTTTAGTAGACCCTTTTTCATGAAGCTAGTAGTTTTTTCAGCCACATTCTGGAACAAAGATAGATGGACAGCAATGCTGATTACAGTTACAATGATTAGCTGTGAACGCCTAATGTGACTGGGGCCGGTTTGTTAAATAAAAAAACGAGTATTATAGATAGAAACTTTAATTAGTGCCTAAGAAGTACTTCTTTTTATCAGTATTTTTCGAAATCTTGGGTAACTTCAAAGCCACAGGGTAACGATCATAATACTCGTATAGTGCGATGCTTATTGTGACATGTGAAATCATTTTCAGGAGAAATGAATTATGTGATGACTTAAATTATTTGTTTTGGGATATTTTTTCAAAAGTATGAAAAGAAATCAGTTTTTATGTAAATTATATTGTTTGAAAGTTTATTTTCGTTATTAAAATAATGGATTGCCATATGAGTTAGTTTCAGACTTATTTTGAGCTTCCCATTTGCTCAAGTGTAGTAATTTAGTATGCAAAATTAGTAGCACATTTGTAAATGCAGTAAAATGAATTGTTTTCCATTTTAATGTTTTATTCATTTTAAAATTATATACCAATAAGTGGTTGTTCTAACTCTTCGGTGAAACGTTTCTAGCTGCTAATATTTTTTTTTCAGTTTTTTACGTTCTTTGGCAATCACGTCAGAAAATAAAATAGCTTAGAAGGAGCACATTGAAGCACATTATTCTGTATGAAGTATGAGGAGTTTTCTTATGGAATTGTAAGAACCTATTCATTTTATACATTTCTTTTAATACCAGCGACAGAAAACAAGAGACAATTGTAAATATCCATTCAGAATATTAGGTCTTTAATTTTTTAATATAATGAAAAATTATTGTCCTCTGTCATAAAAATGTATTAGCTTATTTATTATTTTAATGAATTTATGAATGAACAGCAAGCGTTCAATTTATAATTTGTTTTTTGATATTATAAATTTTATCCTCATAACAGTAAGAGTTTTAAGATTTTTATTAGAATACCTTTTTGCAGTTACGGTCGTCAACAAGATACCGAAAATGTAGCTGCAAAAGACCATAGATTTTGCATGAAAGAGTTCCAGGCTGTATATTTCAAAATTAATTATTGAATGGAAGGGAAACCACTTGAATACAGGATTGAAATCACAAAGGACCTGAAGTGGTCTGATTAATTTCTCAGATTTACAAGAGCACCAACCGGGAACTAATGTTTTGAAGTTCTGAATGAATTCACAAAGGCACCTGCAAAAAGAATGTAAACGCCAAACCGAACTTCTGAATGAATTCACGTTTGTAACAGTCAGAGCGGCGCTTAATTACATAACTTAACTGCATTCGCACGCATCGAGTGGGCGGGAAAGTTCTTGGGCAGCGAAGAAAAATTCGCCGCTTCGAGCTGCTTGCTCCGTGCCCTGCCCTGGGTGAGCACGTGCTGGCGCCGCGTGCCGGCTTCGCTAAGCTCCCTGACTTTGGCCTCATTGGTGGCAACTCGAATGAAAATAGAAATGGAAGAAAAAGGGGAGAGAAGAGACGGTTAAGTCGAGAAGAGGTGAGAAGAGGAGAGTAAAGGTTGAACAAAGGGGAAAGGAAGAAGGCAGGAAAAAGACAGAGGAGAAGACAGCAAGAGTTAGAAAGGACGAGTAAATGCTCGAGGAGGGAAAGAAAAGAGATTATCTCAAATAACATTATAACGT
This sequence comes from Acheta domesticus, assembly GCA_031308135.1. Taxonomy (NCBI): domain Eukaryota; kingdom Metazoa; phylum Arthropoda; class Insecta; order Orthoptera; family Gryllidae; genus Acheta; species Acheta domesticus. Next base: position 166,541,017 of record JAHLJT010009436.1, on the reverse strand, counting down.
TATATATTTATGTAACGTATTACTAGAGACCGAATACTAGTGATTACATTTTTTTGTCTTTCTACTTACCGTTCTCAAAATTTTAATCTTGACGAATTGTCGCCGTCCTAACACAATATCAGGTTTTTTCGTTACATATTTTTACATATTTGGTACTATACTACATATTTTACATATTTCGCTATTTTCTCAAATTATCTTTTTTATTTTAATCAATTTTCTTACATATTTTAATGAAAAAGAGTATTTTCAAAAACATTCAGCACCTTTTTCCCACATTTTTACTGCGTGCAACTGCGTATTCTACTCGAGGTACGCTTCGTGAAGACGTGGTCGAATATTCTGACAGTCGTACATGCCTCCTTCAGTTATCTCAGTGGCGGGAAATGCGCGTCAGCGACAGATCATTCTCACCTTTAGGTGTGAAAAGTATCATTGACGCCGCGTTTGGTAATCTTTAACCGCAATTTCCAAGAAACTATGGAGATCGCCCTCGTGTGATCGTGCTTCGATGAGAATATTCCATGCCGCAGTGATTGTTTGCTGGTCGTAGATTTAGCCAGTTTGTATGATGGCTTCTATTACATCTAGTCTAGCTGCTAAACTACATTCGTGGATAACAATTTGTGAAGGTTTTACTGTAGATGGGAAAGATGTATGGTGCAGATGGGCATCAACTTTTGTATGGCAAATGATTTTTAAAGCGTTTGCAAATTTGTATAGGAATTTTTTTAGAAATGTAAGTTCGTATTATGAAAATGAGTTTTATAACTAATTATTTTAATATTGCATATTATGTCCGATTTTACATATTTATTACATATTCTTACTGTTTTCATTGCATATTTATGTACATATTTTGACATTTCATTCTACATATTTTTGCTGTCTCTACATATTACTTTAAATCTTGACGTGCTACTTACAAAAAATGTAGATCTTATTTTCTTCAAGCATTTCTAAACAAACTCAATTAATGGCTTCTAATATCTAATTACAAAATAATTACGTGTCATGTTTTTCTTGAAGGCCCTCTCTTGAAGATGTTATATTATCTATATAAGCATCCCTCTCTCATTTCATTCAAAAGAACTTGTAAACAAAACGCACCCTTTCACACAAGAGCGTTCTGTCAACACCGTCCGAGATAACTGCAACAATGCCCCTGCAGCCAATGCAGACCCGCTAAGTCACGTGTACTGTCAAGGACGGGGATCACCGCTATCTCCTTACGAAAGTAAACTCGATGATCCTCAATGCAGGTGCCCTACAGCTTACTGTCCTGTACACGAGGAGCGCCTATTTTGCCGTTATTAACTGATTCAGCTCACAAAGCCCAAAGATAAAAGAAAACGTTTCAAAAAAAGGTTATCGGCAATCTGCCCTGCTACAATGATTCGATTAAAGTAAGTTGATGATTGACAGTTGTGCTTCTGAAGCTGTATCTTCATACAATATGAGTGTATGATTTGGTTACTTTAATAAGTATTTATTTTAAGTGTTTATCTTCGTGGCCCGGGAACACGTGCTCAGTGGTACGCAATCTGCCAATGAAGCCCCCTTCCATTCGTAACTCTCAGTGACCAACTTCTAATCGGACCATAGGATAATCTGCAACCTACCCGGCCACCGAGGCAGAGAAGATGTCGAGGAATGGCAGCGGAAGAAAGAACCCCGTCCACAGGCTACGGGATGTCTTACACAGGCCTCAGACTCGCGGCTAATTCGTGGCATAACTTATTTAGTGTTTTACACATTTTGCCTAAATTTAATCGTTATGTAACTTCATTCTTTTTCATTTAAATCATTATGTTTTTACTCATATTTTAAACTTTGAGTGCTGGCTGATACGGAATTTCTTGAATTGCCATTTTCGACTTCATAGCGTGACACTCAACCATATTTTTATTTTAGTGTATTGAGATAATCCTATTTACTGTAATGTAATCTTTTACGTTCATGGCCCCACTCTGGGCAGACATTTGGGATAACACACTAATATGAATTATTAATCAATCTTGATATTATTTATAAACGTATCATATGAATATCATAAAACGATTACTTCCTCTGATATTTTCAGTATTAGTATTATTGTAAAAGCTATGCTCATAAATACTTTAAATGTTAAAATATTATTATATCAACTTCATTTTCAAATTCAATCGTGAGTTTCGACGTACAACATGTCTCCCCTTACCTGCTGCAAGTGGACGTGTATTCTATTCAGAAACACGATTCCTGGAAGTTCTGTGGATTTACACCATGTAATTGATGGCAACTACTATAAATTATCACCTTTTTATTTTAACAAAAAAATAAAATTTAACATTGATTCAAATCTATTACAACATTATATTGACCTCATGAACAGTGTGAAAACATTTCATATGTACATCATTAAAGTTCCGTTTTTTAGCAAAGTTCGTAAGATTACCTGTACGTAAATTTTCCGTGATGTCTTCAGGTTGGATGCAGTTCGTGCGATGCTCTCGTTGATGTCCTTCCAATCATGTTATTCCAACAGCAGGAGAGATTTACTAATATCCCCAGAATGTTTGACTTATTCAGTAATCTCCTACAATTCCTTATATTTACTTAATTTAATTCGCGATCGTGACTGGCCTTTCCTGAGCCTCGGATGAGACACCTACTCACGACTGTCTATCTCCAATCCAACCGGTAAAATCATTATCATTTACGAATGAATTCTATCTTAATTCCCTCGATACGGATTCTATTTTTATTTACAAGTTCTAAATTATAATGCAAGTTCAAATGACGCCCATGATTTTTAACTTATCCGATACAAAAATCGCTACAATTAATTACAAGTTCCCACATACTTAACATTGAATTATTATCCATCCTCGACTGAAATAATTTTCGTACCTTTCTGATTGGGTTCTGGCGAGAGAATGAATATTTCAACCTATTCGCCTGACCATGGTTTTCAACGCCATCTCCGTACTTCTTGCATGTAATGTATCCAGTGCTGTGCTCCACAAAAGAATATCCTTTGACATCAAAAATGGGATTTTATTCTTGTTAATGCGTTGGCTTAACAACGTCTATTCTTTGTATTTTAAGCGTTTTGTATGCATACAACACCATCATAATACGTTTGATGCCAATTTTCTCACACAAAATCCCGTGACATTTGGTATATCACAATATTTATATTAATCCCTAGTTTGGATGATAAATAACATTGTTTGATTGTTTGATTTATTTCTATATTTTATGAGATATTTTCGTTTATAGAACTTTTCTATATTGTTATCTAACACGATAATACATAACGCATCTTGAGTGAAGTTGATGACAGCTACTTCAGAAATATTTGTAGACACTAATTTACAATTCCTCTCTAGTGGCTGGGAGGTACCTGGAATAGCACAAAGATTTTTCAAAAACAAAATGTTTGGAGAAATGGTCGCTTAAAATATTAATTAGAAACATCATTCGATTCCCATTGTTCCGTCGTGATTTGCCGGCTGGTGTGCGTTCCAACAGTGCCTTGCGCTCGCTTCACGTTGCTCAGAAAATACTAACAATAGGTTACGGTTTATAAACTCATATATTAAAGGGATAGTACAAATGCTTGAAAACAAACATGACGTGGTTTATCAAAAGGAATGTAAACAAAACTAATCGTATATCAACTAGCCCTTCGTACCATTACAATGTAGATACGTACATGGATACGTAGATGCATACACAAATACGCTGACCGGGAGTGATGGCTCAGTGCATCAACCTGATGTCACTGCAGTCCCTCTGACCGGGAGGTCCTAGGACTCCACTCCTCACGGCGGCAGGATTTTCGACATTAGCTTGTCAGCTAGGTCGAATTCAGTCGTTGTCTGGAGGAGAATTCTAGCGGCCCGCTGCTCTGATCGGTAGTCTTCCGTGGTTTCTCCAATCAACCCCAGGCCAGGCAAATGCTAGAGCAGTACCCTAACGAACGGGCCACGGACCTCGCGCGATCTTTCCTTCCTCTTCTTTGTCCTATCCTCTCTTACACACACACTTACACAAACATGCACTACAGTACCACACATGGCGGGAGCTTACAGCTTGTCCCGGCTGGGGCGGTGTCCCGCTGGTGGGAGATACCTGATTGAGGGGAAACCCCCGCTAGTCGACGGTAGGTCGCTGCCAGGTCTCGCCATCCAGCGGGGAAAAGATCATCGCCACCACCCGGGGAAAAACACGCACTACATTTACGGGACTAATGACCTAAGTAGTTGACGCGCCCGGAAACACGAATCAATCAAACGAATACGCCGGGTAAGTGAAATCTCTGACTCGGACAGAACCAAACTGACCTGCCAAACACCAATGCATGATGGGTTGCCTGCCAATCAGGGTAAAATAATAACGAAACCCTTCCCCAAGGGTAAGTTTCATCCCAGCATCAGATGCAACATATTCCTTTTGCCGTCATTTTTTCTTCCTTCTACATGATTAGCCGATCTACTGTAAAACCAAAAATGATTTTTAAATACCTAAAATAGACTCGGTATGTAAATATACACGAGAAAAAAAGTAGTTCCACTTAAACGAAATTATATGCATGAGCGGACGAAAGTTATTGAAAGAACACTCGAGGCAGAAACAGCTGATGATAAAACGAATACTGCGTGCTGCGGCGAATTGCTGGAATTTTCGGCAATGGAGAGCAAAACGCGGGCGAGCCCGCTTTGGGGTTAAAAGGAAACGCGCGTGCGGACGACGCGAGGTCCGAGTGCCGCTCCGAGTTGGTGCCCAACGCAAACAAAGGCGCCTCGACGACCGCTCGCCTGCACCAAGGGTACCAACCTAAGGGGCGGCAAACAAACGAAAGCGGATGGCGGGCGGGCGGGCAGGCAGGCCGGCCGGCCAACCCACGACTCACGCAAACACGGTCGCTCCGCCTCCGCCGAGCAAATTGCAGCCGGCAACTAATGACTACAGGTATTTAATTAAAACTAATTTCGCTAATGCAGTCTTAATGAATTGAACACTGTGCACACGTTTCAATCTCGCTGTGCGCGGGGATGTGCTGCTTCGCGTGTGGAGCGGAGGGGTGGGGGCGGGGCCGGGTTTGACATAGCTTCGAGGCCCGTTCCACCCGTGACGGGTCGGGAGGAGGGAGGGGAGAGCTTGGGGTAGTTCGCAGCTGATGTCAGCTCTCGCCTGTTTGATGCCGCCTGAATTTGGGGTTGGGAACTAGCAAACTAGTGGGAATATCACTAGTTTGCTTTTACTTTTGATTATGATTTTATTTGATGTAATTTGATTAGATTTACTTTCATTATAAGCTGTAAAAACTAATACGCGTGGTGGGGAGAAGCGTAAATTAACGCACATTTTCTTCAGCCTCAGAATTCCTTCCCCAACTTTTTTTCACTGTGTAGTTGGATGATGAATGGGAATACCTACAAAGCGATATTAGCAATATTTGAAAGTTATAAATGTTTGCTCTTGTGACACAGAAAACGTATTTGCGTCGTTAAACGAACTACAGAGTTGATGATTGAATTGCTAACAAAATAGGAATCCATTTTCTGTCTCTGCCTCTATCTGAACAAAAGAGTAGTGAAGAAAACATGCCCATAGTGAAGGTACATTTATTTTGCCTGATAACGCTCTCATAATATCTTCTTGCTTCACTGGAAGACAACCAAATACTTGGATTGTCTTATTAATTCGCAAACTCGTTTCATTCAAAGCAAACTCGTTTCATTCATTTCATAACTAAATATTCCTATAACCAGTTTTGAATCTCAGATTCTTTTAAGATAACCTCATCTAGATGAAATTTCTCGACAGTTTGATATTTTGAACAAAACCTTCAATAGCCCTTTGTTTTATTCTGAGTAGTGTATCTTGAATATCCGTGCAAGTTTTCGTAATCTCAGTGGGAAATGTCTCGCTGTTGTAAGCCGAGTCCGTCACGAAGGGAAAAATAAGAAATAAGAGCAAAAATATCTCCTTTCTCTTTCCAAATAGTTTCCGTTACACAGGAGGAAATATATTTCAATTAATTTTATTGATTTTATAATAATTCTCACCAAATACGCTCGGTGCTACGAATGTTTACAATTGAACCTAATATGTGGGGCAGAGTTGCAGAGCTGAAGGTACACAGATTGCAGGTTCCACAGATTGCAATTTTCCCCGTCGAACGCCACTCCCAGATTTTAAAGTAAAATGAATAAATGAATCCAGAAAACCAGAATAAATTACAAGGGGTGAAGCAGTACCGCTATTGAGTTCTGTAACCTGACTGCTTGACGCCCTGGCAGTAGTTTGGAGTTGGCAGTAGAATGGAGTTGTGCGGTTAGTTATTGCGTCGCCGCCAGAGCCCTTGAGCGCCGGTTCGTCGACCGCCGGGGTGTGGGATGGCGCGGAGGGAGGGAAGTGGCGGGGAGCGGGGGCGGGTTGCGGGCTCCCGTCCTGCGGGAAACGGTTGGCGGGAGGGCGAAGCGGCAGATAGGAAAGGACGGAGAGCGGTGGAAGTAAGGTGAAGGTTTGACAGTTCACTCGTCAGCGTAGAATGGTGTTCAGTTCGCAAATCAAGCTTCTATAATTGATGGATTGTTAGTGATTCTGGGCTCGGCAACTACGGAGGTCATTATTCCCGTAAGTGCAGTGCATGTTTTCATCCATCGGGAAGTGGCAGTAATATTCCCTCGCTGCATGGGGAGATCCAGCGCCGACCTACCGTCTACGCCGGGTTTTCCGCAACCAGGTATCTCCCACATGCGGGGCACCTCCCACTGAGATATATCCCACCTGCGGATGAAAATACAAAACATACAAATACATAATACACACTACACTTCTAAACAAAGGAAGGAAATATATCACTGGTGATATTAGTGCTAACAAGCTCATAGACAGTACTGACACATCTCAACACCAGATTAACTGGTCTGAGGATGTAAAAATATTAATGAACTTACTCAGTATTACCTGTTGGTATTTCAGTGTGATATTACATGTGATTTTCTAAGATGAACATGGAATAAAATCGGTACGTGAAAGGTAAAGATTCCTACGACAGGTCAAAGACAATATAAAAATGAGATTTTAAAAAGTAGTCACAAAAAAACTGTGCCCGATGGAAAAATTATGAATTCAGTATGAAAAAACTCACTAAATTCACTAATCAGATTTCTTGTGAAGAAAACCTTGTCGACCACCGATATTTTTAAACAGTTTGTTGCTCAATTTAATAAGTTTGTTAGGACCCTTTTTTGTTCACGCTCTCATAACACTCACATTTGTTCACAAGTGAGGAATTCTCATCTGCATTCTTCTCATGTCTATTCCTTTAAGCATTAGGCATGAATGTTTTTGAATGGAATGGTGAATGCACCAGGACTCCGAAACGTCAGTTCAAAACATAAAAACAAACAATGATACTCCGTCGTATCGAACGCCTCAATGGTGTCCAACGAAATAAAACCAAACTGCACATCCGTTCCTTAGAACGAGTTATTATGATAATGAACCGAACAATGCGGTAGCTTGCCTGTAAGAGCGTGTTACTTTTTCGCACTTAACTCGCTTTCTTTGCGGAGCGTCGACAGAAGTGGTTGAGGGAAGATCTAGTTTTTGTATCACTGTGACATTGGAGATTGTTCTATAGCTAAACCGCACGCAAAAAATCAACAAAAACAAACAAAAAAAACAGTCTTCACGGCGGATTCTCTCCCCTTTCGGTAGCTGCGATTTCCCCTCTGCGATAAGGAGGCGCGGAGGAAACGAGGAGAAGTTTTTTTTATTACATCTGCTTTATTTGCAATTTGATATACTCGATCATTCGGCAAATACAATTGTACATACAATTATTGACCTACAAAGAAACCCGACAATTCTGGTTCTTTCTAAATATTATTTTTAAACATTTGTCCAATTAGAAAAAAAATACATCACATAAAAATCACAATAATACAAAACAAAGATACAAACAATAGTACAAATATTGGTCAAATGAAAATGGTCTAATCTACAGTAACACTTATTACAAAATTTATTATTTATATCTATGGTCCTGATCAAGAGGATGTACTCTTCTTAATCTTCTTGTCATTGTGCTGTTATCTAAGATGTTTACGGCCAGATAGTTAACGTGGTTATCGAGGAGAAGGTGACTGCGAGATCGCCGCAATTGCACTGACCGTCACGTGTCAACGCTGTCCTCATTGTCAGAGGCGGAACTCGCACTAGAAAGGACGAAGTCATCAATGTGTTGGTTCTCATTACATTATCTCGTTACTGAAACCCTTCTTCAAGACACAATTTATTTTCTGTTGATCGTTTGGAAAACCCCTACTGTAGAGACACGTAAACTTCCTTGCGTCTGATCCTTCTTACTCATCAGTTTGTTACAGCTAAACTCGCAGTGTTGAATTACCGCGGGGCCCACGAGAGAAAGAGAGAGAGAGAGAGAGAGAGAGAGAGCGAGAGCTGTGTTGTTATAAAGAGCGCGGGCACGCATTGTTATCATATTTGTAGCTTCAGAGTGGGAAGAAACTTTCGTACATGCGCAGTGGAAGGATTTTTTGACTCTGGTCGAGCTGTATACTGAGATTTCCATAACTGTGTCCCTGACAGGAATCAGTTGATGGCGGTTTCATCCAATAGGAAACTTGTATGTCGCTATAGTGACGTCGCTAGGGTGATGCTCAAGCTCCTGATTGGATGAAACAGTCAACAGCTGATTCGAGTCAGAGGCATAGTTACGAAAATCGCAGTTTAGAAACTTCAGCTGGTGCGCGGTGGGTCCAAGGGGAAGGTGACGGCATCGACACTGCTGCGCTCTGCTTAGGAACATTTTGATTCTACCGACTCGATTCCGGAATCGATTCTTTTCTTTCGATTCCTGTGGAATCGTTATTTGATTACTTTGCTTCCGATTCTTGATGGAATCGATTCCAAAAAGCCGGAATCGAATCAAATGAATGAACTCATATTTTTATAAAATATGCTTATTCCCGCGCTTTTGTTGTATTTTTCGCTTTTTGTTGTTGTTGTTGTTGTTGTTGGTTTTTATTATTAATATAGTTATTAGTCTATTATTAATTTTACAGAAGTCCATGTTGGGTATGAATGTTTCTTCCCGCCATGCCTCGCCCTTACGTGTCGTTCAAGAGGTGAAGCCAAACATCTTGGTTCAAATTACATTTTTAGCACCTCAATATAAAAAAAATGCATTTCCTGTCTGGATAGCTTTGTGTGAAGTTATGTTTCCTTGAATATGTTATAATTTCATTGTTTAAATCACACTATTGTTCATGTTATGATTTATTATAATTTTCATTTTTGTTCTATTAATACATTGTTTTAATACATTCCATTACTTTATTTCAAATTTATTATTTCGCCTAAAATATTTTTGACCACGTAGTTAATTACGAAATTTAATTAACACCTGGTTATGTTTTATAGAATAGAAGTCCGGTATCGATAGCTTCATTGAATGGTGTTCTCAATTGATTCGATTCCTTGGGGAATCAATTCTTTTCTTTCGATTCGATTCCAGAATCGACTCCAACTTTTCGAACCTGGGATCGATTACAGAATCGATTCTTTTATAGGAATCGAACGTCCCTAGCTCTGCTCTCCTCCGCTGCGTTGCGCCTCTGGCGTAGGGCCACCACCACGGCCCCTCATCGCCTCTACCGCCACCCCCCTCCCCCGGCGCTGGGCTCCGCGGCGCGTCCTTATCGCCCGGGCCTTATCGGCGCCCGCGAAGACGTTTACCCTCCGCCTCGGCTCGACTCACGTCTCGCCCACAACGCGGGTCGCACCTCCTGGCCAATCTCTTTGCCCTACCCACCGCTCCACTCTACGCCCGTTCACCGCCTCGCCCTCAGCCTCGTTCTGTACACCGCCTCGCCTGCCTTTCTGCCCTCCTCCACACCTCGCCTCCGGTTGACTTCTTTGCCCTATCCACCGCGCCACTCACTGCCCGTCCACCACCTCGACTTGAGCCCCTTCCTGTACACCGCGTCACTTTGCCCAACTCCTCGCCCTCTTTTGTGTCCTCCTCCACACCTCCGGTCCGACCTCTGCCACGCCAAATGTACGGCGAACCTTCCGCGTCACGATGCAGCTTTCACCACCGCCTGACTTCTTATCCCACACCTCTTACCACCAACTTCCACCCCCCTTCCCAACTCCGCCGCTGATCTAGACGTTTCTGCTATTCAGATTCTCTGCCTTGATCTTCCTTTTCCTAGTCATTATTACCGCGTATACTTTCCTGCATTTTGCCCGCCCCTCTCCACCACCACCGCCAACTCCAACACTACGACTTTCACTAGTATTACTTCCACTAATATCATTACCACTACCACCATAACCGCAGTCTCCACTCACTACCTCGCCACCTTCTCCTACCCCCCCCGCAGCCATCTCACCCATGCAACTTTCCCTATCCCCCAACCATCCGCGCTTTGATCACCTACCTGCCACCGCTCGCAACCCTTTTACCACCTCCATCCTATCTCCGCAACCACCCCCATTTCGTGACAGTAACAGTACCTGTTCCTCCCATCACTGCTGCTTTTCCCCACTCCGTTTCCCGTCCTCTGTAATCTCCGCTCCCGTTTCGTCTTCCCCGCCTCCACTGGCAAACGAGTTTCTTACCTGTGGAATGTTTTTTTTACTTTTTCGTTTACGTACGTATACACGGAGTGATATACGTAGTATAGGGAAAGTTATGTGACGCTGCGCGAAAAAAAATGGCCAATTTTCGACGGAAAAAATTAATTGCCGGGCCGTGAAAACGAAGAAGTGGATAAAACCAGTTGCTAAATTAAGAAAAAAATCCCCTAACACGTGGTGTAGCCAGAAACCCTGTTTTCTAGGTCCTTGATACCGAAAAACCAATTGAAAGGAAAACGCCCGTCTGTCTGTCCGTCTGCGAACACTGCTAACGCCTAAACCATACGTACGATTTCTTCCAAAATGGATATTTCCCGATCGATGTGGTTCTAGTCGAAGCTATGAGATTTTCAAAAAGATTCTTAAAAATTTGAGGGTACTTTATGTGAAGACCTCCGGGGATTTTCAAAATTTTCTCAAAAACGGCTCCAAATTTTTTCTTTAAATTTCTTGTATGAATAGAGTAAAATACACGTATTAACATGGCATAGGCGCGATTTTCACGGATTACTCTAAATTTTCGAAAATTTTGAAAGTTTGAATTTTTTCGGCGTCTTTCTCCAACTACAAAATTGAAGATAGAAATGTTTCATTTAAATAGAATGTGTTCTCCAAAGTTAGTTCTTTATTTAAGGTCATGTACATTGTTCTGAAAATTTTAGTAATTTTCGCGCAATATTTTGTGCGATATGTGCAATTTTAAAAAAATACAAAACTAGATTTTCTCAAAAAACGGCTGAAAATATTTTCTTTAAACTTTTGGTAGGGATAGTGCTAAATGTACTCTATGAGATGATATAAACGCCATATTGCTCTATTCTTTGGTTTTTTCAAAAATTGCAAAAATGTAATTTTTTTGACTTGTCTCTCACGTCGTTAATATTTACAATAGCAGCGAATTGTTCACATCATTATTATATTTATGAGTACATGTGTTTTAAATAATGGCAAGTAAAGTTCCTCGAAAACAACCGTTTTATGTGAAAACTAGCTCAAATTTCCGCTTTTTCAGAAACGCTCAAACGCCATTTTCTCACCAATGGCTAAAAAAACTCTTCAAACTTTTCGATCGGATAGTGCTAATTGCACTCTTTGATATGACGTAAAGTTTATTTTGAGTTATTTTTTTGTTTTTTCAAAAATTACACACATGTAATTTTTTAAAGGATCTCTCACATCTTTAATATTCACATTACCAGCAATTTGTAAGCATTATTATATTTGTGAGTGTGAGTGCTTCAAATAACTTCAAATAAAGTATTTTGAAAACTCAAAAATTTTCTGTGAAAATGAGCTTCAAATTTCGCATTTTTAGTAGCGGTAAAACGCCATTTTCTCGTAAATGGCACATAATTTTTAAAAGAAAATTGCCATTTACGGCTAGGTTTCTGTGTTCTTTAATATTCTAAAATTAATATTTCCGTTCTACCAACAGGAAACCGAAAAATTAAGAAAATGACAAAAAAATTTACTTTTGGTGGTGATAGATTGTAGCTGTGAAGAAAAGAGTATGTGGCAACTCCGAATAGCTAGCGAAGACCCAAGGAAATAGAAAACTAATACGGGAAAGTCTGTGCCATGCTGTAGCACCACTAGTTTTATTCGTTCTCATCTGTTCATTGCAGGCATTATTCAGTATATACATAGGCATGGTAGGAAATAATGTTTCGCCACTTTAGTTTCGAACGCTTCACTTGTTTTTAGTATTTACCACAATTTGCATCCTACTTGAATTATTTAATGACAAAACCTACTACATTTTATCCAAAAGGAGGCCAGTATATTAGCATAACATTATTATGTATGAAACCATACTTATTCAAAGACTTAAAATCCTACAAATATTTCCCAAATGTATTCTAAAAAGTTAGTTTACCAGTACGGCTGTCTGGATTTGTATTCACAGTCAAGATGCTGTTGTAACTCAAATTGAAAAGAAAATCACTTGCAATTAATTGCATTATATTGTGAATAAAAAGCGTATCATAAAATATATAAATGATTTTCAGCTTCCCTAAACATTTGGACCGGTAAGAAAACAAACACACAAAAATAAGAAGACCTCTGAGAGTCTTCTCCAGTAATACTATCTTTTATGTCTTCTTTTCGTTCATTGCTGTGGTACTAAAATTAAAAGTGACCGTCCTATCCGTACGAACAGTCTTCATTGCCAGTCGTGTACAATGCGCTATCTCCGTATGCTAGTGCCTCCGACGTGCAGCGGGCAGAATGCAGGATAGACGCGGTAATCGTTGCTAGGAAAGGGAAGATCGAGGCAGAGAATCTGAATCGCAGAAACGTCTAGATCAGCGGCGGAGTTGGGAAGGGGGGTGGAAGTTGGTGGTAAGAGGTGTGGGATAAGAAGTGAGGCGGTGGTGACGCTGCCTCCGCTCCAGTCTCAGGTGCTGCACCCGCCCCCTCTCATGGCCACTGCGGCCCTCAGCGCTGGGAAACCGCAGAGATAATCTTCGCTGCGGCATCACGGGCCACACGCTTCTCTCTTGAGAGCAGATCTCGCTGTAGCATCAACGCTTTCGACGTTGCCTTGTTTTCCACGTCCCACGCGCCCTCACAGCCCGTCTCGCCCCTCCAGTTCCCCTCGTATTTTGCTTTTCCCCACTCGTTTCCCTCTCTTTCTTTTGGTATTGTCTCTGTATTCACATCACCTCTGAGATTTCGTAAATACATGATTTTCTTCTGGTTAGAGCTCGTGACGAGATATTCGTGATCAAGTATCAGATTTCTGGAAGTGGTCTGTTCGTTGGTGAGCAATTAAGAAGCAAATATTATTGACTTGCATTATTTTCGATATTGTGCACACTACCATAATGGTATAAGTTTAGTCTTCTTTAGGACGCCAGAGTGAGATATTAATTGGGATATCTGATGAGGTACCAGTAGACATTATTTTAATGTTGTGATGCAAAGAACATTTCATTGTATTTACTTACTCTCAGACTAACTTTATAATTCCACGAAGGAAATATGTAACATTAACAGCTCATAATCATAGAGAACGTTAATTTGAAATGTTATATTCCTCGATGCACTCTAGAAAACGTGCATATACAGTGAAGTTACTTTTATGTCCAGAAGCAAAACAAGGGGTCATCTTAGCATTTGCTCAAACATCAGTGAAACTAGACGAGAAACCTGATCGAGATAGGGAGAATAGTGACCCAGAAGCTGAGATTATTGTTATTTAGACTTTAAGAGTTATACAGTACAAATGATAACTAATACATTACATATCTTTGTTAAAATCAATATTAATTCCCTTTATGATAATCGGTAGGCCTATAGCTTTAAAATGTTCAGAAACTTTTTTGCAGCAGAACGTTTTGATACATTAGCTCCTCATTTCGTCCCTGATGTTCTCATTTTATCTACTGTTCCCAGCCAGCCGTGAGTGACTTAGCGGATCTAGCTGCTGATTTTCGCGAGCAAAGGGCTAGCGAATATAGAAGTGAAGGCCACTTCTTCATTCTTCCTTTATTTTCGTCCTGTGTTATCTGAAGATTAAAATAATTCCCGTGTTGATTCACGGAATAACGACAGTAAGGCTTCACTTCTACAATAACAATGAAATTCCCTCAGCCAGGAGGAAGAACAGAACAAGAGGAATAAGAGAAGAAAAGGGTCGATTAGCGCGAACGTTTGGTTTCTGTCCGTAATGTATGCAAGCAGTTGTCCATTTCCCCTCTAAAGACGTCTTCCAAAACCACAACCATTCCATTACTTATCCATTCTTTCTATCTATTCCATTACCAGCTCCATTACCTATCATAGCCATCCTGATGTAAAGGTGATGTCGGGTTTGGGTAGCAACTTCCCTATTTCAACACACGCTCTTTATCTCTTGGAGGCCATCAGTATATTTGCTAATAATCCTCGCCGTTTCCTTTTCTTGGAAAATCTTTCTAATTCAACCAGAAATTGAATATAAGAATACCTTAGATATCGGTGATATCAATTTTCTCTCTCTAAATAGAGTAGTTGTATTACGTGTGCAGTGACTAACACTTTGAGCACCCGATGTACCATCCAAAATGTTTTGACTTTTGCGAAGCAACTACAAATGAACTGCGAACATCATCAATCAGCAGTATGGTTTAACACCATTCTTACAAAAAAGGTTGTGGTTGGATCCACGTGAAGCTGGATGGATCAATGAGAATGTTATCTGTATCATACAATCCACATAAATCTGCTGGTTGTCAGTATTGAATTAGGGTACACTGTAGAAATATTAGGCAACCTCCACTACATATTGAGCTTTCCGACTCGATAACTCAGCACTCCAAAACACTCTTAGCAGCACATCTATATCGAAGGAGCTAGTGACTGTTTAAGCTCAACGAATTCGAATGAGGATGCAGGGAATCCGGTTTTTGTGAATTCATAGCTCCAAAGCAAACCATGTCTCAAATAGCTTTTGAATATCCAATGAGGCAATATCAATGAAATAAAAATTATTCTATACTTCAACACCTTTGTTCTTGTAATGGCTGTGGTAATTTAAAAGTTGTTTTCATTTCATTCAACGCAACTAAGATGGGAATTAAATTTTATTGTTAATTATTAAATTACTATTTTCCCCATATAGTAACACTCCCTTACATTATATTTTTATATTATTTTATCATGATATTCTGACACTGTTACCAACCAATTCTTTCAACCACAACCACACGCTAAATAAACAAGTAAATAATTTGATCCGACACAACGCGAATGTTGGCAGCGAAGAGGGAAAGATACATGAAAAGCCATTACACAACAATTTACTTTTGCTTTGGAAACGTTGTTAGGACTCTTATCAATAGTACAGTTCCAATCGTAACATTCATGAAGTATGCATTAAAGAAATATCAAATATCTGTTTAATTAATTAATGGTAATTGGAAAGTACCGATTGAAAATATTTAATGAATTTCACTCGGATATACCGAAAATAAATATAACATCTGATTCCATGTAGATTATGGAAATCGTTTCTACCCTTTGTAAAGTGATCTGCGCTGTCCGGGTGACGCCGCGTCCAAGGCTCAGGTGCCGGTGTTACAGCACTGAAGTGTGCTACTGAAGTGCACTACAGGCCTGAGAAAGACCGCGATATGGCGGTCGAAACGTCGGCACCTCAGCCTTTACCGACGCGGCGTTACCCGGACAGCCCAGATCATGCCTCTCACCGCGGAAGCTTACGACATAACCCACTGTAACGTAAACATCCACATAACGTGACTGTACAAGTTATGCGTGGGGATGAAGTAATTATTTACTACATCCGAAGTGCTTTGCCAGAGCGCATCTCCAGAATGGATTCCTTCCGTTTCCCGCTTCCTGCCCTGTGCGTTCGCGGCTTAAGCGCGGCGCCACGTGTGTCTTGTTACGTCCAGGAAACGACGCCTTCGCCGCCAGCGCGCCAAACGGCGCTTCCGCAAATTAACCACACAATTTCATAAACGTCCGTTGCGCGGCGACTGCCCGGCCGATCTCTCTCTCTAAAGGGCTCTCTTGCTATCTGTGTCACTTTTACCCGTTTCGTTTTATCCGTCCGGGAAACTTGGTGCAAACAAACAATTTGAAGGGCAAGTAAAAGAATCGAGAATATTCACTTCTACCGAAAGTAATCATTTCAATTTGGAAATTGCGAAATTTCATGTAACAGAGATATGCCTGTAACATTTCTTCCTGTTTATTAGACCAATCTGTACGCACAGGTGTTCCATAGGATACGTTCTGACGCAGAGAGATTTTTGTCTTCCAAATACCTACACACAAAGGATTGCCTACCTATTAGGGATGCGACATCGATGTCAATGTTTCCAAAACATCTTATGTTTCATAAAATCATAGTTGTTTTAAACATTGATATTTGGATGTCTGTTTTTAAATATCGATGTTTTGGGATCGATCTTTTTCCGTTTTGATGATTTGTTCGTGAGTGATAAATGCTAATAACAACAAATTTGAAAAAATTAAAATATGAAATAGTAATTGATGGAACAACCGTGTTTGTGTTCGAACCAAACGAACGAGATTTGTACTACATTTGCGCAAACTACTGTCTGTCGTCCAAGATGATTTTAATGTCCTCGCGTTTCCTACATTGTTTAACGTATTTCGCACTTGGAGACGCGTTTTTAACTTGTGTGTGTGTGTGTGATCTTTAAGGCCGCATCAACTTCAGTCATTAGCGACCACTATTGTATTTTAACTTTGTCTTATCTATGAGGATGAAATGGTATGGTGATGATAGCGGGTGAAAGGACGTGCACATACAACAATGTCTGAGGCGGGACTCGAACCCGCAACCCATCGGTCCGAGATTGCTACGGCACTACTGCCCCGCGTTTTTAACTTTGTTTTGAAATAAATTTTAATTTTAAATTAATGTGCACGGCAACTGTTAAATTATATTTTGTTCCACACAAATTTGAAAGAGGATACTAAAGCAACTTTGAAGCATCGATGGTGTTTGGACGATGTATTTTGAATGAACATCGATGTTCTCATTTTGAATATCAATATTTGGCAACATCGATGTTTAGTTGTCGATGTCCCATCCCTACTACCTATCAGGTGTAAGTATCACAGGTGTACGTTCGTTGAGAAACATTCAAAAAATAGAGCAAAATATAGTACTTTTAAAACTGATTTCGATTGGCGACTTCTTTATTTTGTGTGGCGAGGGCAAATCATCTTTTTAATCTTGGTTTAGCCATTGTCAATTTCACTTTTAACACTCTTCAAGTTAAAAGGTTTTCTTAATAGGAATACTTTTCTGAGAAATGAAATGGAGAAAATTTATATGAAAGGAAGTCTTAAAATGAAAGGAAAAATATTGGAACTGGATTTTGTTTTTTAAGACCAATATATATTTATTGTGTTATTTATTCACGATTAGGGCAATAGTTTAATGTCGACCCGCCATCTAACGGATTAACTCCGAGACTGTCGATAATACCTCATGTGTCTCGATTGGTGCACGGGAAGTGGTTTAGCCGTGAGTGACGAAACCGCACATCTGCACACTTGCGAGTTACTCAAATACTGTCTAAGAATGAATATATATTTTTCCTTTAATTTCGTTCAATAAGATAAATATTGTAGTAATATTGTTGTACAAAACCATTTTGATATTATAGAGTTCCTGTCGAGCGTTCTCTTCTCTCCGATTAGTCACGTGCCCTTTTGCGTCAGCTTTGTGAGCACTCGGTTATTCTCCGTGCGTTTTGCTACCGCAAGATACTCTACAACAGACGTGCACAACGCCTGCTCCCGCGGGCATTCTGCACTTGCGAGCCGCTCGCCTGCCCGTAGCAGCGCCGAAAGTGCAAGTAATGGGGAGTAGGAAGCTTTGCGGGGAGGGGAGAAGTCTGACGTAGCACGACGCGGCGCGTAGATTGAATGCTTGGGCGTCTAATACAATGATCCATGCTTCAAAATTACATGCCCATTTGTTTAAATAGATTGTCTAGTATTTCAAGTTACCAGGGTCATAATTCACTGTTTACGTTCTGTGCACTGCTGTATATCCACCTTTGTATCCACCACTGTATGTATTTTCATTTTCTAATTTTTTTAAAGAAAATAACATGCTCATTGAGACTCTTTAGCATTATTTTAGAGCAATAGCTTTAAAATATATGCTTATATAAGAGAAAAATATTATTTAATTCTAACACAAAATTGCAATTTAATAATTGATTGTTCACCAGGAATGGTATAATCTCCAAATCATAGAAAAATGAACAAAATCATGAGAGCAATCTCTCACATCAAGATTGATATAAAAATAGAATATGTGGCAATTCCAAGAAGGGTAATGTTTAATAGCACATTTGTGACCATTTTTCCCCATTATGAAATTGAATAAAAGAGATCAACGAGCAAACTTCTGTCACGATATGTTACGGACAATCATAAGATAATCATGGGTTTTGGTTAAATAGAATGCAAAGGGCTTTATATTTTTATATGATGTAGTAAACGACTCTACACTCTTGTCAGAAATTAGAACAGAAAATAATCATGATATTTTTAAGAACAATATGTTTTTGCTTTGAGAGAACCGTCTTATTCAATTAAACATAGTTAATAAAAATAGTTTATTGCTGTCATCATCAAACAAAAACAATTCAGTATCACAATTTTTTGTTTAGCACAACACTAAATTTGTGATTACATCGTAGCAAAGCGAATTACATTATAAGCCCTACAAGCAATGATAATACTTGGTGTTGAAATCTAATATGTATAATTCGTTGTAGTTTCATATTTTGCCCTGTCATATATCGAGAACAAACATTTGCAATACAATACAAAATACAATATTACTTGAACTGTATATGACCGTCATGTTCGTGCCGATTGCTCTTTAAATTTACGCGCTATCATTTGAATTGCGCATTCTGATTGGTGGTCCCCACTCCTAGATTGGGTCTCATCCCCACCCTTCATCGATTTTCTCATTTGCACCCGAGTTGCCCGCACGCAGCTCCTGAGGTCAGTGAAAGTGCAAAATGCTGTGCAGGTCTGCTCTACAGCCTTACATCTCAGTGGGATGGGCAGCTGGCGATCTGGCGATCTCCTAGCCAGTCTTGACGGACTCGGAGGGAAAACTGCCAGTTGATGGTTTCGTTTGTCGCGTTTTAATTTTGTGAATTCACACGTTATTGAAAGTACAAGTTCATTCAATTATTGATGGTATTGAATGCATTGTTTAGAATGTTTGGAGAATGTTTGAAATGCGCTGGAAGTGCGCATACCTGACATGGACTGTACGCTTAAAATAATGTAAATAATGTTTGAATATTGACTTCTATTACACTTTGTTTTCATGAATTTCCACATGTGTGTTTCATTATGTATTATTGTTCTGAATTGTTGTATGGAAATGGCATGGAAAATGAAACTGCTAGAGATCAGAGGCGGTTGTGTTCGAATTTCGTTTTCTGATGTGTTCGTTACCGATGAGTGGCTATTGATCCTCACAAGGTTCTCTATTGTGTGCAGAGGCGGTAGGTTGTTATATAGTGTATGATAATAATAATAATAGTAATAATAATAATAATAATAATAATAATAATAATAATAATAATAATAATACCGTCATTCGAACTTCGAAACATTTCTTTCAAATCAAGTAAGAGGAGACAGATACATTTACTGAAAAAAGAAAACAGGAATATGAGGCCAATATTTTTCAGAAAAAAGTGGCCACCAACAAGACCCTACAAACATACGGCTTTTTTGTATGCTTTCGGTTTTATATTAATTTTGAAAGTAAAATAGTCAAAATATTAGCAAAATGATTTTAACATCATTTACTTTTTATGATTATCAACGCAGTAGTTAAGTATACTAAGACATTTATTTATGGTATTTTCATCGTGATGTCAGGAGAAATATCTTAACAGATTCTGCAAGAAAAATTAAACAACTTTTCAAAGCTCTCCAAATTCGATAATTTTTCCCAAATGTGAGTGACATGAAATAACAGCGGGTTTCAGGGTAAAGTAAAGAAACACTTATTTCGACAAAAGAAAACAAAGAGCTGAGAGTTGCGAACCACTGGCAAGATGTCTGCTTATTGCTACCGCAGCTCTTCACCGTTTTGAACTTCCTGGTGTTCCACAAGGCCCACATGCCCCTCGCAGCCAGGCGGCCTTTATCCGCTGTATCATCTCGGGTCGCTGGTTTCGCTCGCCGCCCGCTTCCTCAATATTCCGCCGAAGTTCACGGGGTCGCCCTCTTGTCCAGGGCGGAGGTGGAGGACGGCGCGACAGGGGAGGGGAGGGGAGCGGGCTGGATGCCGCGCGCAGGCAGCATGCCGCAGTCGTCAGCGCCGGCGCCGGAAATTGAGCTTCCCTGAGAGACCGCGATGGCGCGCAGGAGGTCGAACTCGGACCCGCCGGAAACTGCCACAGCTGCCACCGCTCCCGGCGCCTGCACCTCCATTATCTCCACTACTATTTCCACGAGCATCATCACGATCACCACTACCAACGTCACCACAACCACCTCTACTACTACCACTACCGCCGCCCCCACCGCCAGCATCTCCTCCACAAGCACTACTACCACCACCGCCACTATTACCACCAACACTAAAACCACCACCACTAAAACCACCACCACCACTGCTACCACCATCACTACTATTATCACCAAGCAACCATCATCGCCACCATCATTCGTAGTACCATGCTACAATCACTACCAGTACTATCACCACCAACACCACCACTTTTATCACCACCGCTACTACTGCACATTATGTCACGTGGTCTCGAGAGCCAACAGTATGAGCTAGAGCGATTGCTAAGTTCATGTTGACCTGTTAATTGCAACTGCTGATAGCGTAACGAATATTTTATTGCGTATCTAGCAAACTTTGGTCCTCTACTTCTACTTCGGCAGATGCGGCTACAGCCCAATATAATAATCATAATAATAATATAATAACAATACCAATAAAAACAACAACAAGAATAATGACCGAAGGCGTTTGCTAGTACTCACACCACCTTCGGCGGCCTATGGTCGCAAGACGAAATAGATACATTCATGAGAGTATATATATTTCACTAGATATGAGAAATAAGCGAAAATACAATGATCTATGTCCTCCACCACCGCTCATACCCTGCACCACCTCTGCCGCCAATAAATTGAATAAATAAAAACAATCATAACGAAAATGGAAGATATCAGAGGAACCAATTGGAACGAAATAAATATAATTTCAAACGACATGCTTAGATACACTCGCTGGATCTTATTAACTCGTTTTCAATTTTTCTCTTCCCATTCACTTTCCATTTCTTCCACTTCGTTTAAACTTTCTTTCACTATTGTAAATCGCCCTGGATTCTGCCTTGTCAAATCTTTCTCAATTCCCTTTTCAATTCTTCCACTCCGTATGCAGGGCTCCCCGTCTTCCCTTGTACCTACCATCACCGGCCCTTCAGGAACGGCACTACGCCTGTAATAAAGTTGTCGTGTAATTTTAGATATTGGGAGCGCATGGCGATTTCCATGAGGGAGCACTTTTATGAGGTCCTCTCAGCCGGGGCGGCCAGGGGCCGTGGAGGCAAGACGACGAGGCCGCGCTCGCGGCTACGTCAGAAGCGGCAGATTGTACCGCGTGATTGGATCGAATGCGGCCATGATCGTGAAGTGAAGAGCGGCCAAGATCGTGAAGTACCGCACGGGAAGTGACGGTATTTCCGCGGGTGAAGGATTGGTGTTTAATCTTTTCCTTCATCGCTGTCGGCGTAAAATTTGCTTAAATTACGTCTCAAAAAATGTTGCTATCGTGCAGTTTCTGAACACCAATATTTTTTTATATTTTTAATTTGAAGGCAGACATATTTTGTTATGGTTATTTTACCGTGAACTATCCTTGCTCTCAAGTGGATTAAAATATTAAGTTTTGCGAGATGAATTGCTTCGGAGGTTGGATCGATTGCTATCGGGGTAGATTCACAAGGAAGGGGTGATATTTCTGTGAACGAATGATGCGGTATTAACTTTTACCACCCTGGCCGTTGACATCAAATCGGTTAAGCAGCTTTCTATGATCTTGTTGTACTTCGCTATCCCCAAATCATCTGAAGACCAATTTTTTAAAATAGAAATGTGTTGTCATAATGATAATTTTTAGGCACCTGCTCTTGCAAGGAATTTTATCGTATGCTTTTCAAATTAATGTGTCATGATAATTATAACATCTAACATCGATTTAGCTAATAAGAGATGTTTTTAAACATTTCTTGTGTTTGTGGTTTCTGAATTTCTAAAGAATGTGAAAGCTTTAGGGTAGTTAGAGAAGTATATAATTAATAGCAGATAATATAAAATCTGAAACAGAGCTACGAAATGTAAATGAAGGACTTAGTTCTTAATTAAATTTAGTGAGAACACGAGCCAACATTATTTTCAATACCGTTAAATAGAAAGATAAAGCATGAATAAATAATGGTTTTCATTTATATATTTAACGTAAAAAGCATTATAAATTGACGTACTAAGGGAAGAAGTGAATTATATGCATTTTTTTCTTAAATTTGTGATCGTTACCCTAACCCATGCACAAGTTGAATTATGATTACATGTAGAAACGAGCGTTTAATAAGAAAAGATTAATTCCGTATAATAAAAACTATTTGCAAAGTGAAAAAAGCTACAGATTTTGGTTCTCCCTCATCGTGCCCTTCGGAAAGAAATGTATTACTATATTAGAACCTTAATTTGAATCACTGTATTACTCAAAGAACTCTAGAAAACTTGCACTGATAGTGAAGTTTCATTTATGTCCAGAAGGAAAACAGGGGTATTTCAGCATTTGCTGATGGGGTCAAGGAAACTGGATGAGAAACGTGATTGAGATGGGGGTCATTGACTCAGAAGGTGTGGTACAATTGTGGTTACAAGAATAATCAGTCCAAATGGTAACTAATTCTTTACATATCATTGTGAAAAACACTATTACTTTTCTTTCTGATGCTCGGTGTAGGCTCTGGTTTGTAGAGACAGTCATGCAGCAGAAAATATGTTACTTAGCAGTTGAACTTGTGTATCGAGTTTAATCGTTTAATGCAATCTGGCAATTTGTTTCAGAATAATGTACATGTATTTTACGAATGATTTATGAATGAATGTGATTACTAATTCAAGTGTTGTATTTATAGACATTCTTTGCAAATATTCTCGCACTTTTGAGTAAGTCAAGTGGTAAGGAAATGGTGTAATTTCTAGATTAATAAAGAGAGGTTTACAGGGATCACGTGGGTGAGATTTGTGTGTATTCGTCCATTACTTTTCTGTATCCTTAAAGTCTGAGAACCGTAGGAAGTGTTTCTCCGGAATACTAAGTCGTATCTCAGGAGTCAATGAACAGATTAGCAAAATGTAACACAACGAGCAATATAAAGTCTGAATTTCAAAGAAGTCTGAACGCGTAGCAGAATGAACTTAATTTTGTGTTCAATGCATTTAAATGGACATTCTATTGGAGATCTGGCTGAATTGAGAGACTCAAAATGTTATTACCTTCACATCAGTACATCGTTTATTATGCATGGAGTACAGAATTGTTTATTTAAAATGGAAAACTGCAGTTTGACGTGCACATCAAGAACAAGACGCGTTATAAAATATATTTTTATTTGTATTATTCACATTTCCTTTTTATTTTGTTTTTAGTTAATAAAGGAAATGAATGTGTTTTTTCCGATTCTGAGTGATTTTCTTCATGAAGTGGTTAGAAACGTTTCCTTCCACCTGAGGCACACACGCTTGCCGTAAGGGACGTGTTTCTCACAACATACGCATAAATTCCCTGGTGGCCAGCTTTGCCGTCTCCAGTTTTTCCTTGTCGCGATGTTTCTAGACTAGTAGAATGCTAGACGGTCTGTCGTGGGAAACTGATGTATACGCAAAATGTGTAAAAATTTAGGAAGATGATAGAAAGAAGAGAAGAAGAGGAACCGCCACAACAATATCAGTATTTATTCAAATTAAAGTTTCTTTCCAAATAAAATTCAGGAAATCATTCTTCTCGTGACAGCAAGGATCAAAATGTTTCATGGTCACCATCCATCATCCACCAGTTGATATTTGGTTCACACTATTGTTTTATAAAAGGGTAGACTTTTTTGTTAGTAACCATCAGCGCGTTTTACTACGTCAGAAAATATGAAAATCAAATCTGGTTCATCCATGGTAAAAAGGAATGAAGGTAGAATATGCTTTTTTAATTGTATAAAGAACTAAAGAGACCAAACAGAGTTTTTCTCAATCCTTTGAAAGTAAATATCTGATCCCAGCTCCATGTTCATTATGTAATAATCGAAATTTTCCAGAAATTTTATTCCAATATTCCAAATTTCCCTCTACACATTTCAATATTCTTTTCAGCCACCTCCGTTTCAAATGAAGCTCTCAAAGGATCTCCTTCAGTTGTGTTTGACATCAGATCTTCGTTAATGTCATTTGCAGTGCTTTGTATGCCTCATCTTTTGACTGCTCTTCGTATATTTCAACGTTCCCTCTCTCTCTTCTTTGCCAGCATATATCTCTTTCAATTGTGAGACAATAGTAGATAGAAAAATTCCAGTTTATAATCACGCATTTTAAGAAAAAGAAAAAAACAGAGCTTCACTCGTGCGATGTGGTATGTGGTTGTTGGCTTGCATGGTTGTTGAATATTCTCTAAAAGGTGATGTAAAAACGAAGGCCATTCATTAAATTTCAAGGAAAGAGTTCCATTATTGTCTCTTTAACAGTAATACAACCTTTATCCTCATGGAGCCTGGGTTAGGATTTGGCAATCACATCTCCCTTCTCCTCCTCCTCCTCCGCCACCCCTATTCACTGGGTTGTTGTGTTTTTAAATTTTGGGCCTCAAGAAAATGTGTGCATATAATCTCATCCCCCATACGTCATATACAGATTTCACAATTTCTTTAACCAAATAAACAAACCAACAAACCATTGCGTTACTGCACCATATGGCTCCATTCTCCACTACAATCAAATCCCTCGAAATAATCTTGCTTTGTTTTCATTCGCCCCTCTCTTCTTTTTTATATTATTTTATGTAGGATTGTTATATTTGTTTTGTTGACGTACACCTAATTTACTATAAATTAAATCTATTGAACACTACAATTGACGCGGGGACTCACCGAGCATCTCTAAGAATTATTAATACTTGCAAAAATGTTTAGGAATGAGTGGATAGGATATCTGTTTTGTATTCTTGTTGGGGTTTCATTATATTTACCTATGTTAATGTGTCTATCTTGGTTGATGAGGGTTAGGTTGGAATAAACGTTTTGGCAAGAAAGGCTATTTAATGTGCGATGGGATTAAGGTTAAATTCGTGGTGTAATTACTTATTGGAAATAAACCAGAGGGCTTGAGTGATGGTTCTTAGGAATTTATTTTGGATTATCTGTATTTTGTTGAAGTTATATTTAGCAGCATTTGTCCGAATTGGAAAGCGTACAAAAGAAGAGGTCTTATTATGGTTTTAAATAAGATGATGCTATTACTTAGTGAGAGTTGATTGTGGTTTAAGAGTGGTTTTAACTGTATTAATTTTGCTTTGGCTTGTTGAACTTTGGTGTCTATGTGTATTTTCAAATTGAGTATAGTGTCCTTGTGGAGGCCAAGGTATTTAACGGCGCCCCTCTCTTCTGCACCTCCAGCATGCTACATTCATTCTAGATTCAATTCGCATCAATCCTTGTGTTCACTATCATTGTTGCCTACGAGGCCGCGCGCTCTGTCCAGCCCCCACAATTCAGCCTGGCCATAGTGATTCCGCCTTTGTACGAACTGCTACCCACCTTGAGCACTACCAAACTTCCAATATTCTCACATTTAAAAACCATTCTACGCTGTGAAACCCTGCATATATACTGCGATTTTTGTATCTTTGCCCCAGACAGGAATCAGTTGTTTTGCTGTCATCCAATCGGGACGTTATATTTCGCTAAAGTGACGTCATTATGGTGACGTTCAAGCTCCCGATTGGATGAAACCGTCAACAGCTGATTCCTGCCAGGGGCAAAGTTACGAAAATCGCAGTATAACGCACATTCAACCACTTCTGTGGAGTTCTGCCCGTCCCTGCTTCTGCCCATTCGCCCCTGCTGCAGCCCGCTCCGCCCGCTCCAGCCCCCTCCTCCCCACTGCAGCCCCCTCCTGCCCGCTCCAACCCCTCCTCCCCGCTCCAGACCCCTCCTCCCGCTCCAGCCCCCCTCCTTCCCGCTCCAGCTTTCTCCTCCCCACTTGCAGCCCCTCCTCCCCACTGCAGCCCCCTCCTGCCCGCTTCAACCCCCTCCTCCCCGCTCCAGACCCCTCCTCCCGCTCCAGCCCCCCTCCTCTCCGCTCCAGCTTTCTCCTCCCCACTGCAGCCCCTCCTCCCCACTGCAGCCCCCTCCTGCCCGCTCCAACCCCTCCTCCCCGCTCCAGACCCCTCCTCCCGCTCCAGCCCCCCTCCTCCCCGCTCCAGCTTTCTCCTCCCCACTGCAGCCCCCCCCTCCCCACTGCAGCCACCTCCTGCCCGCTCCAACCCCCTCCTCCCCGCTCCAGACCCCTCCTTCCGCTCCAGCCCCCCTCCTCCCCGCTCCAGCTTTCTCCTCCCCACTGCAGCTCCTCCTCGCCACTGCAGCCCGCGCCTTCCCGCTCCACCCCGTCCTTCCCTGCCATGCCCCTTCCCGAGCACTCGCCTGCACGTTTCCGCTGGCGATCGCGCACCTTCGCACTAGGGCCGATTCCGCATCGCCTAATTCAGTTTTATGGAAGTTTCCCCGACTTAAGGTCGGAAATCAAATTTGCACCGCTCGCGCGCCGCCGCCCGCGGGAAGCGAAGGCCGCAGGCGGGGTAGGGGTGAGTGGCGTGGGGGAATCCACGCGCGGGGGGGGGCGCTGCCGTTGGCGCCGCTTCATTCCGCTAAGCGCCCCGCTGTGGCCCCTTCGCCACACTCTCGCCCGAACCTCCACCAAAACCACACTCTCGTCCGTCCCCTCTCCACCTTCTGCGCCTCCCACCCGTTCTCTCCCTAGCGGGTGATCCCTTCTCACTCCCCGCCTTTCGCTCCCCGCCCTTGACTTCACGATCCCCATCTTTCGCTCCCCACCCTCGCTCCCCGACTTTTGTGCCTCGCCCCTCGCTCGCCACCCCTCACTCCCCCGCCCCTCGCCCTTCGCTCGTCACCCCTCACTCCCCGCCCCTCGCTCCCCGCCCCTCGCTTCCCGCCCCTCGCTCCCCGCCCCTCGCTCCCCGCCCCACGCTCCACGCCCCACGCTCCACGCCCCTCGCTCCACGCATCTCGCTCCTCGCCCCTCGCTCCCTGCCCCTCGCTCCCCACCCCTCGCTACCCACCCCTGGTTTCTCGTCCCTCGCCCCTCGCTCCCCGCCTTTCGCTTCCCCCTCTCTCATCTCTCCTTGCTCTCTGGGCGTCACTCCCTGCCACTTCCTCTCCTGTATTTCTCCCCGCATTTAACTCCCCCTTGCTCTGCGCTTCTCTCGCTGCACCCGCTCCACCACTCCATTGCGGGAGAGCGTTTGACAGTTTACGTCCCTGGGGAGAAGGCAGCACGACTCTGCAGTTCCTTCGGCTGTATTTCAGCTTGATCTTTACGACGCGGTGTAATGAGTGGAATCTGGCGATGGTTTTCTATCTGCCGGCTGGCTGTTTTATTCGGTTTCCTCCTGGAGCGTGATCGTCCGCAAAGCTCCTTAAGAACATCCCAGATGATCGTGTTACTGTCTTTCGACTCGTAACGATAAATCCCTGAACATTATTATTCAGATAGCGTCACTTTGTACTTTAACATCACTGGCTTACGCTGGATAAGGTTGATGTTTTTTTATTTCCCATCAAGATATAAAATTACGTCGGTTATAAGGTTATTAATTATTTTTTAAAGTAGCCGACATTAAATATGAATAATTAAATTAAAATGTATTTGTAATGAGTTGTTAGAATGGCCAGCTGACAATTACGAATCATTATGAATGGTTGCTGAGAGATCCCATATTCTTCTTTTATGGAATAAAGTGTATGGATTGGTTAATCAAAGTTAATTCATCTCTTTTTTATGAGAAAAACACATTTATTTGCGTTTTTACTGACCATTTTGTCAAAAAAATGTAAAAATTTTAAAGAGGTACTTGTGTTGACGAGAAGTAAGAAAAGAGTAATTTTTTTTCTCCATAGAAATGGAACAATTGCCATTGGTGGCGTCTTACAATGTACTCCATGCATTATAATTCCATTATAATAATGTGAACGTAAACAAAACATCTACTGTATCTGTGATATTTCGAGTATTAATTCAATAATTCTATATTTCAATTTTCGAACTAATCGAAACTATTATTCTTTTTGATACACTGAGGCAAATTTCTCACTGGGAGTGGAAACGATATTCAATTTCTTTTTGCAATTTTGCAAGTTATTTTCAATTGTATTATATTATGTGAATTATTTTATCTATTGCATTCGCATGAAACATATAGCGAAATTAGTATTCTGGTAGTTCCAAAACTTCAAACAAGTACTTCAAAAACCAGTTCGTGTTCACTTGTACCACATAATTGCACGAAAAGACAGCTGGTATGAATTCTTTTCATTGATTCATTTGAAGATGTGGAATGCTATCATTATTTATGCAACACATGCACGTCTTTTTTAAACCTCTTTTCTCTCGTGTGCGTATGTTCAAAGCCGTAACTGCTTTAACCCGGTCTATTTCAGCGCGATCGAGCCAATGTCTCATTCAATTTTCAACTCCATTACATTAGACTATGTCCATTAGACCGGGCGCCGCGCCGCCTCCTCGTGCGAGATAAAATTCGTCCGGATGAAAGTCGCTCCGTCGCTTTCGCTCGGGCGATCGACCAGGTGCAGAGGGGGCGGCGCGGCGCGGCGCGGCCCGGCCGTAACTTGGCGTCTTCCTACTAACGTGTCTCCACGACGCGCGGGGCATCCGTCTCTGCGACTGGCGGCAGCGCGCCGCGCGGCGGGCAGAGGAGGTAGAAAGGCACGAGGTATAGGGGTTGCGGAGACGGAGAGGGTGCTGGAGGCGAAAGCGGAGGCGATAAGAAGGAGAAGAACAGAGGAAGGTGTTAATACAACAATGTTGGCTTTCACGGCCGGAAATTGTAGTCCACGTTTTCTTCCGGGCTGCGGGGCCGTGGTCTATTAGAAAACATACTTCCAAACGTTCCGTCCGCAACTGCGACGGTCATCCTCAGTGGCAATGTGGTCTCGGACAAAGAATCCTCTTTGATGGTTCGGCGAAGACTGACGGAGCCACCCAGTCCGCGGGGATATTTGTACCAGCGGGACAGTGGTGGGGGCGCACAATTTATTGGCTTGGATCGGGCGATGTGTCGGGGACGCTCGCTGCTTGTACGTGACTGTTAACAGAAAGTGTTAACAGAAAAGTCTTCAGCTGAACGCGGAGGTGGCATGGCACAAGGAATGGGGTTGGCGCAGGAGGAGAGATTGGTGGAGACGAAAGCGGAGGGTATAAGAGGGAGAACAACAGAGGAAAGTGATAACAGAAGACGAGGACATGGGTTGAGTGGAGAGAATTATGGCAGATATAACGTAAATGGTTATAGAAATGACGTGACAATGTTGGAAGTTATCATGAAAATGGTTATGGAACTGATGAGGTTGTCGGAATGAATTTAGGGATGGTAATGATAGAAACGGTGAGGCAAATGATGAAATTTGTGATAATGATGATGTAAATGCAGATAACAGTGGAAATGGTAATGATAGGAATGATGATGGAAGCGGTGTTGAAGGAAATAACAATGGAGATCGTGAGGATGTGGATACAAGGTGGGGGCCTACGTTCAGAAATGAGAGACTGCGATATGAAGTTGTTGCGAGATAAGGCGACGGGTAATATATAGTATAACCCAGACGGCGAAGATAACGAAGCGAAATGGAGAGAAACCTTGCCGGAAGGTATAGGCGGGTGAGGGTGGGAAGACACATGGTGGCTTGGGAGAAAGTGAAGGATTTGGGAAAGGAAGGAGAGCGGATGTGGGCGGACAAGCAGTTGACGGCGATGGTTGATTGATTGTTAGTGATTCCGATTGCATCAACTACTGAGGTCATTCGTCCCGTAAGCTTAATGCATGTTTTTTTCTTCGGGAGGTGGCAGTAATTTCCTATTCTGGTTGGCGAGATCCGGCGTCGACATACCATCGACTATCGAGAGTTTCCCCAACCAGCTGGGTACCGCCCAGTCGAGACAAGCACTAATACACCGACCGGTCTCCCGGCATGTGTGGTAGTGTAGTACATGTTAGTGTAAGGGTGTGTGTAAGAGGAGAGGTACGACAAGGAAGAGGGAGGAAAGATCGCACGCGGTCCGTGGCCCGTTTTTTAGCGTACTGCTCTGGCATTGGCCTGGTGTTGATGGGAGAAACCACGGAAAACTATCGATCAGAGCAGCCGGCCTCTAGAATTCTCCTCCAGACAGCGACTAAATTCGACCTAGCTAACAAGCTAGAGTCGAAAATCCTGCTGCCGTCGGCCCTCGAACCTAGAACCTCCCGGTCACAGGTTAATGCACTGAGCCATCTCTCCCAGTCCCTGGAGGAGAGGTGATGGGCGCTGACAAGAGCTGCGAGGGAGCGGGTGATGAATACTTCGCTGATTAAATTCGGCGGCGGCCGCCAGGCGCGCACCTGAGCGCGTGCCTTCGCGGAGCCTCCGGAGTGAACTGGAAGCCGAGGAGCGGTTCCGAGAGCGGGAGGATCACTCATGGCCAGGGCTCGCATTCTGACCACCTACATATTCTTTGAAAATGACCTTAAAAAGTACTTAAAGATAAGAGGAAAATGATCCATTCAAAAAAATGAGAAAATTCTATGAAAATATTTTTTCAACAAATTTTAGAATTTAAAAATAAAATTGTGTAATATAAAACGACATTTAAATATAAAGTCTCTACTTCAAGAGGAAATGTAATTCTTAGCTCCGATTGAAAACATCGAGCCAGACGCTTACGTACGCCAGCACACCATCGCACCCCTCCATTCCACAACTACTGTTTCTGAAATAGCACATACTTTCTCACCCGTACGTTGACGCAAAAATACGCTAAAAGTTCTCAAATTGTCGACAAGTTATACCTGACCTTATTTCAAAATGTCTTAGAGAAACAGATTTTATTAACGAAAAAATCTCTATATTTAATATTTTAGTTGTAGGAAAACTCCGAACATATTTTGAACTTTTGTAATTTTCTAAAAAATTTAACAAACAGGTTTTCTACGTGAGGTCTACGCCATTCTCTTAAACATTGTTCACACTATCCATCAACAAAATGTAATCAAAAACGATGGAGACATTTTTTTGAAACCTTTGAAAATGTCTCTGGAGCTCCATGAAAAGTACCCTAAAAAATTAAAATATCGGTTTCAAATTCAAGGAGTCGCGGCATCAGCCAAATCGAAGGAGGAACATTAAAATTTGGAGAACATCGGCCGAACGGTTTAGTCGCTAACGTTGTTCACAGACGGACAGACACGCGTACAGACTGACTGACTGACTGACAGACTGACTGACAGACTGACTGACAGACTGACTGACAGACTGACAGACTGACTGACAGACTGACAGACTGACTGACAGACTGACTGACAGACTGACTGACAGACTGACTGACAGACTGACAGACTGACAGACAGGCAGACAGACAGGCAGACTGACAGACAGACAGACAGGCAGACTGACAGACAGACAGACAGGCAGACTGACAGACAGACAGGCAGACTGGCAGACAGGCAGACTGGCAGACAGGCAGACTGGCAGACAGGCAGACTGGCAGACAGGCAGACTGGCAGACAGGCAGACTGGCAGACAGGCAGACTGGCAGACAGGCAGACTGGCAGACAGGCAGACTGGCAGACTGGCAGACTGGCAGACTGGCAGACAGGCAGACTGACAGACAGGCAGACTGACAGACAAGCAGACTGACAGACAGGCAGACTGACAGACTGACAGACAGATGGACAGACAAACTGACACGCGGACGAACAGGTGGACAAATGGATGAACGGACGGACGGACATTTTGCCGTCATTCGATTTTTCGGTATCAAGAAAATCTGTATCACGTGGTGTAGCCAGAATCCATGATTTGTGGATACAAAACATGGATTCTGGCTACACCACGTGATACAGATTTTCTTTCTAAATTTAGCAACTGGGTTTATTCAGTCGCTACCAGGGCGCTGTAACAATAGTTTTTTTTCTGCGGAAAATTCACAGTTTTTCCGCGCAGCATTACGTAACTTTCTCTCTACTGCGTAACGAGGAAGTAAAGAACGGGCGATGGACCCGCGCAGTGCAGTGCGATGGGGCGGGGAGGGGAGGGGTCCGCGCAGCCAACGGGCTTTGACGTGCGCTCAGTTATTAAAACATAATTTAAGGAAACTCATCGGGCGATTGGTTTCCCATAAATTGCGGCAGCGCTTCATTATCCGCTGCGGAAGGGGCCCCGAGGGGCAGCCGCGGTGCGGGCGGCACAGATTGAATCGGATTCGCTTCGCGAGTGCAAACGCTCCGACGGCGTCCCTTGTCAATCTCGCGATATCAGAAGACAATCCCCGAGAAGCAAATTGTTTTGTAATCGGAACAAATGATTTGGGAAGGGATTTATTTCCTGTGTACAATTTTAAAAGATTAGATAGCGATTCTATTAAGTTTCGAAGTACAAGGTATCTAGAAATAGAGAATATCGTTTTTGATCATTTATTAATATTTCTTTTTCAATTTGTTTCTTCCTGCTTTCATTTTTATTATACGTACGCGAAACAAAATGACACCGATTCTACCAATATCGCTACTGCTCTTTTCTGGATTCCCTACGCGCCAACTGACAAGGCTTTATTACGAGAAAGTAATATTAAAATGTTCATATGCCTCTTGTGCCTACGCCACAAAATTCAAAGTTCCATAAATATCAAAAACTTAATTAGAAAGTAATATTCTGTTTTCTGTTAATTAATACAGTAAATTATGATTCTATTACACACTTGTAGTTATAAAGAAATCTGTAAAAACAGTGTGAATCCATGTAAGCTCTCCGAGGTGGCTGCTCGAGGACCAACTTATTATGTAAGCATCCTTATCCCGCGCAAGAAGCCCTTGCCCTAACAGGGATTAATAGGGCTATACATAATAATAAAAATAAGAATAGTTATGCATATGTTCTGTCTTTTTTGTTTAAATTAAATACTGTCTATTAATATCTCATTGTTAACTGAAAAAAATATTTCAATATTAATGTAAAAGAACTAAAAATATGTTGCCAAACAAAATGTCTTATTAAACAGCCTTAATATCTTTAAAACTACGAAAAAAGAATTATTTCTGCGTTGGTTTCATTTCTTTCCTCCCTTTTAGGAAAAGTGTCACATATTTCAGACTTCCCTAAGCTCTTGGCACGGCGGAACTTGGCTCCTCTCTGGAGCTCCGCACTGTTTTCCCTGGGCGCCAGTCTCTTATTCCATTATCCGGCGATTAGCCGCTGCAGGCCAATGGGAAACTCAAAGCGGGCCCCAGAGCGGGGCTTCTGCTGCGGAGCTCTGCCCCCCACCCCATCCCCACCACTGCCACCACAACCATCACCACTTCCATCGCCTCCCCTTCCAGCGGCGCCGACCTCTCATTGCAGGCCCGACAAATCACCACTCCCACTACCTGCTCCTACGGGTGGCGCGTGACTTAATGGGTTGTGCATGCACCTCCGCAGCTGCGACCCGTGTTAGATCTCCGGCCAAATAATATGGAATTTGATGTTGGCAAAATAGGCTTTTTGGGGGTTCTGTTTCCTGGCGTCTCGTTTTACTGTTCCTTTCTCACCATTCACCTCAATATTGTGGCAATTGTTTACTCTTTAAACCATCGGAACTCATTTGGCTCAGTGACCTAAGCAGCTGACAAAGCACTGAGTTCGTAATAATCAAATTAATATAATAATAATAATAATAATAATAATAATAATAATAATAATAATAAAAAGACTTGCCCTTTTACTTACTCACCCTCGGATAAATCAATTCACCCTTCCATTTATTCGCCTGCTTGCTGACAGATATCAGGACAGACCTTCCGTATGTTTAGTCACCTTCCACCCCACGTTCATCTGCGGCACCTCAGCCTCTTATCCTTTCTGTTGCCCTCTCATCAGTTTCTATTACGTTCCGTTGTCTTACACATCTACTCACATGTTTACTCAAACGCTCACACAATGGACCACCCTCCCGCCCACAGACACCTCTCCACTCCCCATTCATTCCGTGTTCATACCCCCAGGTCACCTGCCCGTTTACCCCACCCCGTCCACCGCACGTCCCCGTTCTTCCATTACTCCCCTCTCCCTGCAAACCCAACCACCGTCCCGCTCTCCTCTTCTGCCACCCTCCCTCAAACACTCCCCCCACTCCCGTTCCCGCCCATTCCCCCTCGCTCACCCCCCTGTTGGCTACCCCTGCCTGTCACACCCCCACACACCACTCGCGGCAACCGTATTCACCCCGCCACGTCTTCGCCCCGCCACCGCGTGCCTTGACGCTCCGCTGCTCCGCGCCCCTCACCGCCCCGAGCGCACGCCGCCCGACCGCCCAGCTGCTAATTAGCGCGGATACCTCCGCTTCCTCGAAGCCGCCCCCCTCCCCGGTCCCGTGCTGCGGCAGCGGCGGCGGTGGTGGCGGCGGCACACGGTCCATTAGGGGGATTGGGTGCAAGGCGAGCCGCGCGGCCGCCCCGCCACGCCCACGCCCCGCAGCCCCCACAACGCCCCTCCGCAGGCGTTACATCCCTGAGCGGCGCCCGCAGCCCGCCCCACCGCCCCCACCGCCTCCGCCCCCGCCCCCGCCGTCGTCCCCGCGACTCCGAGCTGCAACGGCCCTGTTACTCTCAACGCTCTCTACAGATTTCATTTCTTTATTCATGCGAAAATTGTTCATTCTCTTCCACTCAGCGACTCAGTGTTGCTAATAATAAAAGTAAACATAATTTTCGGACATGTTTTCTATTTTTGTAACTTGAAAGTGTGTGTTCTTGTTTTTTCATTTAACCCTGGAGAGGTGGCGGTTGCCGGAGTTAACGTTAGAGGTGGCGCGGGGGTCATTTCTGACCCCTTTAAGTTATTTCTTTATAAAATTATATTTAGCAAGAAATAAATGCGAAATTAGTTATTTTAATTATAATCAATCATTTATAAGATCGTGTTAGCTTAATGCACTATTATAAACAAACATGCAAATGAGGAATTGAAACAAATTAAAGGGCAAAATAATAACTTATCTTTCATTTTATGTAGTGACTCCATTTACATTTTTCTGAATATTTCAACGGCAAAGGTATCAGAAAATTCAGTAAGTTCCATTTCCTAACATTGTCTCACATAAAAACATTCAATTTATCGAAAATGCTTCAAAGGCAATCAACACTACTTAGAAAAAGTACGAAATTTATGTTTGCATTGGTTTCACAAAAATTTATAAATGAATTATTACGAATATAATTTTGAAAATCTTTCAGACAAAAGTAAAGAATATGGTGAAAGGTATGTGAAATGTAAAGCTTCTGACTCGCAAAATTAGACAACTGCAGCTAAGCAAATATACGTGGGGTTACAAAAGACCCCGCTCCACCTCTCTCGGGTTAAATCTTCCTACATTTCATGACATTCTTTTTTGGTTCTCTGTATATTATTCCATTGTATGTTTGAAGAGTCCAATTATTTGTATTAGCGCTTCATCTTCTTTTTCCTTTTATTTCTGCACCGCCCTATTTTATATTATTAGTGTGGGGCAAGTGTCACTTTTCTGTTTTTTTTACATTTCTTTGAAAGGCAACACGATTTAGACGTAACTTTTGTATCTTAAGGGAATTTTGTCATTTAATTATTTTATTTTAAAGTACTGGGCACGGCAAAGCTTTGCTATTACCATATATTACACTTCACATGCCACTGGTCACATGATTGATAACCACATTTTACGCTATGTTCTGCAAAACTTTTAATAGATGAACGATTTTCTCGCGAGTATGGGTTTGTTCTAGGCCCTGTTTTGGACCTGGTTGTCAAATATCTGATTCTTTAAAAAACGTTGTCTTTCAAGTTTGGGCATGCATTCGCTATGACACTCTTGGAGATTTTTTTTACTTGTCCGAGAAAACGATCAAATAATAATTCCGGCCGATACTTCACAATCGCAGGGGCATAATACATAGCGAAGACGCGCTTCGTACGTGAGAGTGCGGCGGGTTGCGAAGAGCTTTTATTCAGGGGCGCTGGAATTTGTAAAAAAGCATTAAATCATCATCAACGCGCATCTATGTGCGACAGCCATACGCACATTCTCAATGTACTGTGCCTGTATTATTTGCGCAAGTGCAAGCAATAAATTTAAAATGTTCTATCGCAATTGGATGAACGGTAAGGCAGCGCATGAAATACGAAAAAATATTTATTTCTGTATATGAAATTTTCATTGTTCAAATCTATTGAGATCATATGTAGATTCTTTTGTGAAATAGTTTCAATTTTCGTAACGAGTTTGTAGTCAAAGTAATTACTATTAAATACACAATGTACTAATCATCATAGCCACCTTCATGCAACATTTTAATATGCATTATCATTATCCGTTGGTGGACCACTCCTCAACCCCGTCCCCAACTGACGTCGTTGGTCGACGGTGAGCGCTGTGCTCACCCATGGTCTTCTTGTAAATTGACGATTTCCTCAATGTTTTTTCTTTCTAATGCAATTTTTTACCATTATAAATCTTCCTGATAATACTATTCCTCATAATAAAATCAATCCAAATAATTACAGTGGAACTTAATAAAACATTAAAACAATGATGATTGTTATCTGAATCCTTGTTTAAGATCTCAAAATTATTTTAATATTTTTCCTTGCAATGACTTAGTAGCAGAATATTTACGAAACAAAATAAATTCCATTTAAATATAGTATTGTGGTATTCCCGTTTTTCTTCTTAAAATGCTCATTTTGTTCTTAATATTGTATTGGTTGTGAGTGCTGTATCTCATTTAAAAACAAAATAGAAACGCCATGAAATATGGAATATAAAAAAAATTAACTAGTACTCGCTCACTTGATTGAAACGCAAAACGGGGAATCACTTCAGTATTCTGCTCCTGTGATTCAATGCAGTCGTCGTCAACGTCCTACCTTTCGTCTGCGCAGAGTGATCAACAATAAGGAAATGGAATATTTCTGACAGCTGCTAGGACCACACAATGCTTATGATTTCTTCCGCTCGCATGGTCTGTCAGACGACTAAAATTATGCCCAGCTGTGATTAGTGAGAGTGAGAGTGAGTAACATTTAGTGTGAAATTAGGTGTTCAAACTTACATCGTATAAAGCAATTAGTTTTTCGTCAAAGGCTACAGAGTAGTTCCATGTTCGATGATGTGGGAAATACAGTTCAGACCTCCTATGTACTCCAAAACCAAAGCTCTATTATACTAATATTTACCAAGTGGAAGAGTATTGGCAATTATATATCTAACATAGTAAAGGAACAAGCTGTAATTTTGCTTTTCTGTAAACATTGCATACGAAGGAAAACCTGAATAATGAATACGAAGGAAAACCTGAATAATAATTATACAGTGTCCGTCCCAACCGGCACACACTTTCCATTCGGAACTGGTTTCACTACGAATTTATTAGTGTAGTGATTGTATGTTTGTGTGTAGGTGTGGCTATAAGTGTGTGCAAGAGGAGAGGAGGGGACAAGGTTGAGGAAGGAAAGATCTCGTGAGCTCCGTTTGATGATATACTGCTTCGCCTGGTATTGATCGGCGAAACCACAGAAAACTACAGAACAGATTATAATTTGTCTCTAGAATTCTTCTCCAGGCAGCCTCTGAATTCAACGTATATTGCTAGTATTGAAAATTGTGCAACCATTTGAACTTAATCCTTAAGATCTGTCAGTGGCACTTCAGCAGCAATAGTTGTTACTCTGAGCCATTTCATCCTTCGCCGTTTGAAGAGGAAATGACGTGTCCGTCTGTTTTGACCGATAGTTTTCGTGGTTTCACTGATCGATATAAGCGATTGTCGGAGCAATACCTTAACAAATGGGCCATGGACCACGTGAGATCTTTCCTTCCTCATCCTTGTCCAAGCTTCTCCGGTCGCACACACGAACACATATATGCCCTACACCACCGTTCATATATACCAGTATCACAGCTTAGGGCTGGACCCGACTGGAGCGGTGCGCAGCCTGGGGAGAGACCTGAAGAGGGGAAATCCCCGCAAGCCGACGTGTGGGTCGGTCCTCACGTTCCAGCGGTAGCAGAACACCACTATCTCCCTGGATAGATTAATTGATTAATTGATTGTGATTCCGGGCACGTCAACTACAGAGGTCATTAGTCCCGTAAGTGTGTATATGTTTCATCAGGATGTGGCGGTGATCTTCCCCCGCTGGATGGTGAGATCCGGCACCGACCTACCGTCGACTAGTGGGGTTTTCCCCTCAGCCAGGTATCTCCCACGACTGGGACATCGCCCCAGTCGGGACAAGTTCTAAGCTCCCGACTTGTCTCCCGGCATGTATGATAGTCACACTTACACTAACCTGCACTACACTATCTCCCTGGATATTAAAAGCACTACCATTACGGGTCTAAAGACTGTTAACACGGCCCGGAAATAGAAAATAATCAAACATCGCTGTGGGTTGTTGTTTGACTTTCTTCCGTGATGCATTTGCCTGTGAGCGGCGGCGGTGGCGCGTGCGTTTTGCAAGACCTCCGGGGCCGGCCGACAGGGTGCATCGCGGCGCCCGGGCGCGTGCCGACCGGAAACCGCTCGAGCATCGATCCCTGAGCCAGGGGGGGGGGTAGCATCGCGCTGGTCACCTGCGCGTCATTCGCGATAAGGCTTCCCCACCCTTCTTCCCCTCCCCGCCCCCCCTCTCTCACACGCGCTCGCATCCGCGTATTATTCAGAGCCCGGACTGCGCCGCTGCTCAGCCCTGATGCGACGGGCATCGTGGATGGCACGCATGAGACTCAAGTACAGAGATGGGCCCTTCGAAGCGCAGGATATAGGAACTGGATTTATTCATTTTGCTTGAGGTAAATTCCATTATCACATAATCCGCTAAATTATAAAATGGTAGTTACCATAACACTCATTTTTTCCAAACCCTAAATCCATACATCTTGAAAATTTTTTACTTACAAAAAAAATGTTGATCCTAACGTTTTCTCACCGCGAGAGATGGCGCAGTGCATCAACCTGATGTCACTGCAGTCCCTCTGACCGGGAAGTTCTCTCCCCACGGTGAAAAGATTTTCGACACGAGCTTGTCAGCTAGGTCAAATTCAGTCGCTGTCTGGAGGAGAATTCTAGCGGCTGGCAGCTCTGATCAAAACCAGGCCAATGCCGTAGCAGTACCCTAACAAACGGGCCAAGGACCGCGCGCGATATTTCCTTCCTCTTCCTTGTCCTCTCCTCTCCTCTTACACACACACTTACACTAACATGCACTACATTATCACACATGCCGGGAGACCGGTCGGGAGCATACAGCTTGTCCCGGCTGGGGCGGTGCCCCGCTGGTGGGAGATGATGGTGGAAGCAATAATAAGAGCGGAGGCGATGGTAGGGGGCCCACGCGTGGCGGTGGCATCACTCCAGGTGGATGTGCGCACGAGCGCCGGCCCACAGTGAGGCAAGAAAGGGGAAAAAGTTGGCAAAAAGTATTTTTGAGAGTTTTTCCGGATTAATAGAAATAAAACATTTAATAAATAAAACTCAACTTCCTTAACTATTTCTCGTTTAAACAATTGATTCTCTACATGAAGTCTTTCATTTCTCGAGAGATCAGAGATTTCCTGATCAAATTGAAACCTGATAGGTCTACAAGACCTTGTTGAAGAACATCTATTTCGCTATATTATCGTTTTTCATTTGTTTTGGGACGTAAGTCAATTGTAGAGGCACCAATGAAAATATTTGCATTAGTTGCTTCGAGATTTGAAATGAATGTCTGCTTGTATTGGGATTGATTTGATGCGTTAAATCCCCATTTACTAAACAAACACAATTTGCCAGATTGTTCTAAAACATGATTAGCCAAGACATCTCTGTGTTTGCAAAATCCACGAAACTGTGTCGTCTATAAGTGGCTGTTGTCGTAATTCAGCAGAGGTTTCAGTTACAATAATTGCTTCTTTTTGCGGGTAACAATGATTTTTTGCCAACTGAATTTTTTAGTAGGATCGAGACGTCTTTTTCTCTGATTTTATTGTACTTCTCTCTTGTAAGGTTTACTTCAATAAATAAAGATAATGCTTTGATAGCCGGAAGTTCCTGAGCTTGTGAGTTGCTCAATTGTTTGTAACCTATTGAGTACTTTGAAGCGCGGGTCGGAGTAGTCATTGTCATCTCTTTAATAACTTTAAAAACGTCAACTTTATCGGAAGAACGTAAACTCATTTGGGCCGCATATGTTAGCTCTTAGAGAGAATGTTCGGACCGTAAAACAGTAGTTCTTTGACATTTGAATCTATTAGACACCTTCTCAAAGTGCTTCCATCGCCGACCTATTACGACCTATTACGTTGAAGGTCGAATTTGGTAATCTTACAAACGCTGCCAACCAATTTTTATTTTCTTGCAATCATTTTTCCTTTTTGTGATTAGAATCTTGCCACTTTTTCTTAAAATCGGCCATAAAATGTGACACAAAATAATTTAAAGCCGACTTTCCGTGTTTGGACCACTTAGTACGTTTTACCAAGAATTCCTTCAAAATCGGAATTTTTCTTCCGTTATTCTTCTTTTCGGAGTGTTTAGTGGCATCATACAGATCCCTCCTTTTTAATTCACAGCGCACATATCCCCGCCCCTCACCTTTTCCGCCCAGGCCCGTCCCGCGAGCCCGTCCCGGATCCTCTCCGCCCCGTTCCGCCACTCCCAGCCCCATCTCATCCCGTGCCGTCCCGCTCCGCCTCGCCCCTCACCATCCCGCCCTGCCCCGCCCCAACCTGCCCCGCCAGCCCCGCCTCGCCCCGCTCCGCTCTGTCCAGGCCCGCTCCGCCCAGCCCTTTTCCGCCCCTGCCTACCCCGCCAGCCCCACCCGGCCTCCATATCACACGCCCCGCTGCCCTGATCTGACCGCTGACCACGTTCCATCTCTTTCCACTCCTCCCCGCCCGATCTCTCCCATCCCGCCACCACAGACCGGCCCCGCCCTACCCTGCCCCACCCCGCCTCCGCTATCCCCGACCCGCCCACCCCACTCCAACACCACCCACCCTACCACAACCTATTTCAACTCGCTCCAACCTCATCCTCTAGCATTCCATTCCTCCCCAACCCAATGCTCTCACCCCATTCCACCTCTCACCCTCTCCACGCCTTCTCCACTTGTTTTCAACGGAGTCTTTGAAGTTTTGTTTCTCCTTAACATTCATTCCGTCCCTAATAAATTCCGCATAATTCTTCTGCGATACCAAATTTATATTACAAGGGTGTATTAAAAGCAGGCAGAAACGACATAACACTACGTCCCTTGTAGAGGTCACTAGATCCGAGGAGCTTCAACATGTAATGATATTATGAAATGTAGGATATATATTCCAATAAAATACGTGAATTTCGACCTGCGAAGCAGCCACAAGAGGATGAAAGCGCGCCTCCTACCCTCTTGACTTCGCGTAGTCGCTGTGTGGACAGCCGTTTCTTTGGCGAGCGGCGACCTCTGAATCACGAGAGATATTTGGCAGGCGGCAGCAGCGGGCAGTGGAAGCGAGTGTTGTGCGTCGGCTACTTGCGCCAGCTGAGGGCTTGGCCCGCGCAGCCGCCGCCGCCGCCGCCGGCCGCAGGCCAAACTCGTTCTTCAATGAACGCGCGGCCCCCGGTGCAGCCTTTTCCGCGTTGTCTCTATTTACTCCTTGCCCGAAATGGATTCGAATGCCAGTATTAAATTCCGTATCATCTATGCACAGCCTTTCAAAAATAAATAAATAAATAATTTGCGTAATAGCGATTTTCGTAGGTATCACGAAGGCTTTGGCCGAACATGGCATCTAGCTTGTAAGTACAAAATAATCAAAATTGCTACTCCACACTACATACTCTCAATAATAAATAGTTTTCTGAACATTTTCGGTTAGTGCTAACAACCACCTCTCAAATTTGAGAACAATGAACCCTGGACTCCATCAAGGCTCCCCACTTTCTATAAACTTATTCAACTTGTACGTCGCTGATCTCTCTAAACAATATAATATCCAAAATGCTGAATTTACGGATGACGCGACCATATTCTCTTCAGACTCCTCTAGCAATCTAATTAGAAATAGAATATACATTAATATAGAACTATACATTAATGTGTTAGATAGCTGAGCTTCCAAACTTAAGATCCAGTTAAACCCAAGAACCAACCTTACGGGACACTCCCTCCTATGACACTGAAAAACAATATTATACAATGGTTACCTCCCAACAAACCGGTTAAATATTTCCGACTTCTATTTGATATCAAATTAAACTGTGAGTATCCCATAGATAACAAAGTAACTGAACCCAAAATAAAGTTGCTGCAGCTAAAACTACTAATTTGCAGAAATAGACCCATACCACTCAAATCCACCACATTAAAGTAAGAATCTTATCTTAAGACCACTGCTACTGTACGCCTGCTGAACATGGATTAGCACCTTCCAAAAAAATAAGAAAAAAAAATTCAAGTAACACTGAATCAATTCCTCAGAACAATAGCCAATGCTCCAAGGTTCGTTTCCAACCTCCTACTCTATAAGGAATTTAACCTTGAATCGTTAGCACAGCATGTTACATAGCTGTCCACTAACTTTTATTCCGTGTCCACTAACCTTTATTCCAGCTCAAAACAAATCCCTTTCCTGGTGCTGTTCAGATTAGACAAAACCTTATCAATCTGACCAGAATTAACAAATACCCCCATCATTCATTCCTCCCCAGATTCGTTCAATTCGAACCTGATGAGGGGACCCATTGTAATAGTTGTAAGTTACGTAAAAGTTAGTTATTAAATAACTTTGTTTTGATTTCTTATTAAGTAATCTATGAACCAATCATCGAAAACCAGTAAATTAAAAAAAATTGCTGTTCCTCCAGCAAGGTTTACAGACAATGCGACAGACACGTTAGAAAGTTGGCGAGTGAAGTGGTAATTGAAAGGTAGCTGAATTTAACCAATAAGTCATTGAAAGTTTCCGAAGTCGGTGAAAAGTTACCAAAGTTAGGAAGATAGGTCAACGAGAAAGTAGTGATCAGGCCTACGATCTGTCAATGAGAGGCGTCATTCAGTCATGGAAGTGTCATGGAAGTCATTCAGTGAAGATGACGTCAGTCAGTCATGGAAGATTGGTAGTCTGGTCGCAGAGTCAAAGTAAACGGCAATCTCAATGACAAAGTTTGAGAGTGGACAACACTGAGTAAATTGAAGGAAAGTAGATAGACACGCCAGTGCGACAGTTGTAGAGCTCCCATGGGTGAGCGAAATGAGAAATTAAGTTCTCTGCAAGTCTCGGGGTTCTGGCAAGTCCTCGGCTATTAAACACTCAGATTTTTCACGCTCTGTAATAATTCAAATAATATATATTTTAATAACATCATTATCACCCAGAAATACTAGAATCATTTTTAGATCCTCTGAAATAATATTTTAATTGGTCATACATTTTTATACTCATATACTTTTATTTACATACCTACAATGTAAATGTTGAATATAGGATGATAGCTTGTAATGACAGGAAAATATTTTGTAAAATTTTATTTTACTATTTTTTTGTTCTCGCGTTGAGATCAGTGGTGACCTTTCCCTCATATATTTGCCAGTACATTTACTAAAGCGAACTTTTGCAGTTAGTTTATCACTCTGACCTTAAAAATATTGTTTGTTCGTCAGTTATTCCCACGACAATTTTATGACGTAGTTTTACAGACTATTGACTTCCAGTCAGCATTAGCGGCAGTTGATGTACAGGGTTATTGTTAACTTTACTTCCACGACACCCCTTCACAGGACGTCTTTGCTAGTCCGTCGTAAAAAGTGGCTGGCCTCGCTTTAATCCGCGGTTAGAGCACTCTTTCAGTTACGCATCGATCGGTCGTCGTTTAATACTCCGGTTCCTCCCTCGTAACTTGCTCGTCTCTGGAATATCTATCTTTTCTGTCTCGAGTTTCAAGGGCCTCCTGCAGTGAAGCGGAGATCGGAGATTAGA
The DNA here is from genome assembly GCA_031308135.1 of Acheta domesticus. NCBI lineage: Eukaryota > Metazoa > Arthropoda > Insecta > Orthoptera > Gryllidae > Acheta > Acheta domesticus. The sequence goes on along the minus strand of JAHLJT010009436.1, from coordinate 166,496,506 downwards.
TAAGCGAAGCGCGCTCCGAGTTGGGGCCGTGTTTGGCGCCTGGCTTCACCTACTCGGCGGAGCGCGCCATTATGCTTAAGCATAGCCGCGGTTAAGCTCGCGACCAAGTTCGCCGCCAGGACTTGGTCCCCCTGCCGCGCGCCGCCCGCAAACTTCGCCGAGACGGAGACGCCGCAGTGGGGCCTGCGGCGCTGAGGATTATCCAGGTGTCGCTGAATAAGATTGACGAAGATGAGCGGAAGTTGCGGAACACTGTAACGTAACACAGCTCAAAATAGTTTTTTATCTAACATGACAAAAAAAGTACATCGAAACAAAGATTTGGTGATATTTTTTGGATGCAGATAAGTTTTTAAAGCAACAATTTGTTTTATCCCTTATAGTACACAAAATGTAAGGCGCTGGGGAACACACAGGCTGACTTTGAATAAGCTTGCCGAAGATGAGCGTGAGTTGCAGAACACTGTAAACAGAACACAAAAACTTTGCATGTTTATGTAGAATTTCGTATTGCGCATACCTGTCGGTCCGCTAGCTTCCCGCTTCTGGGGACTGGTTGAACCATGTGGAATTGGTGGTGGTGGGCGAAACCCCTTGGGGATCCGCCCCCTGCCAACGCCACCGACGCGGAGACGAAGATGCGGGCGAGATGGATTCGGCGCTGCGAATTATACAGGGCTTGTGAGAATAAATGTTACGAATTTTTGGAGGATATAGTGGAATCGAAAATGATCGCTTTTGCCAATGAAAATGTAGTGGGGAAATTCCATATAACTAAGTTACTTATGTAATATTTGTCCCTGATTGTAGGGCAACATATTGTACACAGAGGTTCTGAAGTTCAGGTTTTCGAGCAGTAGAGATTTCATGTTCATGCCTGCGGAACACCTGTGCATGAGGGGTGGCCTAAAATTGAGGCAAAAATCGCATGTGTAACTCCATTATATGAAACTTCCCACTATACTTTCATTGGCAAAAAGTAATTGATTTCTATTCCTCTACAAGTTTTACTTTGAGACACCTGTACAAATTGTTTAATTCTAAGACTAACTCTTTTCTTTTTCTGAGTGATAATTTCACGTTCCTCAAGGCCTATCCGTCAGAGTATGAATGAGTCAGAGTTAGAACGGATCGTAGTTCTGCACGGCGGCGGTACAGTCTGGAATGGATGATTTATGGAATGATGATGATGACGACGATGACGAAAACGAAGTGAAGCAAAAGAGGAAAGGAAATATGATGTGCGGTCTTTGGCCAGTTATTTAGGACAATGCTGTGGTAAACTCCTGAGAATGATCAGAGAAATTACGATAACCACTTTTCTGGGTAGTAGGTCCACCAGTTCAATTCCGTCTGTCACCAAGAATTCATCAATGTTGATCGCGCAATGAAAAATGTGACTTGGCAGAATCGAACCCTCAACTTTTCATTATCTGGTATGCTCATGCCCCGAGATATTGGTTTGCGCGCCCTGCTACCGGTGTAGATATACATGTCGTCGCTAGTAAACGTCTCTAATTTTCCAAAGCGAGGAGGGAGATATTATTACACTACTTTTATTTGGAGTTGCAGAGCGGCGGTTGATAGCGTAGCGGATATCGCAATAGCCTTTCTCCCGATCGAATCTGTCAGGTTGAGGATGAGGGTTTCTGCGTGTTGTGTGCTTCCCCCTCTCTCTCATCCGCCCACTGCTTTTATCATTAATTTCATCTTCATCGGACCATGCAGCCTTAAGTCGTTGATCTCCTCTAAAATGGACCTCCAGTCTCATACGCAGGAAATTGTGAGCACATGTTCAGTTCAGGGATTAGTAGGGTCATTTGAAGGCTATCGGGTAACCATCATTGAGAAGATACATGGCTTACGATGGGCCTTGTGGTATTAAAGAAGTCTATAGTTAAAGTCAAACTTAAGATATAGTACGCTATTCTCAAGATAGGAAACTAAGGTTGACATTGTTTGGGGAAGGATTCAGTAGAGGTTCAATCTGAATGTTTAGACCAAGTCTTTCGCGGTTCAAGCTTATCACGTTTGCCGGCCGGACTCGTGGACCTGTCACTCGCGAACTTCTCGAACTTGGATACAAAGAAACACGAGCTGGAATTTGTGAAGACTTGTGCAGATGGTCCCAGAATTTATTTACCGAAGTGTAGTAATAATCAATATTAATTTTGTAATGGAGAACGTGGAGTGAAAGTATTCGGTTAAGGATGGCGATGGAGTCGTGAATTATCGGATTACATAACTCAGATGAGAGCATTTGTATTCAAATTGGTGAATAAATATTCCGAAGCAAAGTAAGATGAAGAGCACAATATTCATACTGAAATAACGGTGTGGATGTGTTATGCGAATGTTTGCAGTACACATCTAAAACTTACGGATAAATACAGCCCATCCAAACCTTTGCTACATGTATATCTTAGTGAGTATATGAGGTTTGAGACATCAAATGCCCCGTCCTTGGACGAAAGATCTAAATTAAACATTAAATATTTTTAAATATTATAAAAATTATTTGGATACTGGATCTAAAATAAGTAGATAACAGTTTGATGCTTTGGATGCTGAATCCACAATATTTTGTTAATACAAAATTGGTTTTTTTGAATGAATGATGAAATATTTCATTAAATTCATTAATTTATTTTATAATTATCTTTATTAATAATTGTTGAAAAGAGCAAAAACATAATACGTACAAAAGGCATAACCCGAGACACACAGAGAACAATATTTCATATGTATATCAAAACACAATCATTTGTTACTTTAGAATGAATATTTTGTAAAGAAACACAACACAAGTTCATTTACATCACTGAAATTGGATATCATGTTTAGTTTCATGCAGTCTCTAAACGTCAAACCACCTTCCTCAATGTTTCTATAAACAAATATGATGGTACATTTGAAAAAACACTTGGAACCACATCACGGGATTGTTTTGTTGTATGACTACCAGTTTTCTGATGTTTTGCATGTAATATTAATCTTCAGAATTCAAATGATTGATGCAAAACAGATGAGGAGATGATGCCGAGTCTTTTTCCAGTGTTAGTGAAAATACAATCTTATTCTCAAGAATCCGGTTTCAGAAGACAAATCAAAGTAATCTATAAGACAATTCGGATGCAGAAAATTTATTATAATTTTTATTTCCATTAGTTTTTCTTTCTTGCGTTGTTCTTTTTAATAATGAAGATACATTATTCCATCTCTGTCTCCCTGTGAGTCATTATCTTTTCTTTCGTTAACCCGTTCTGCTAATGCCCTCAAAGGAAAGACATCTTCCATTTTTGCTTCTCCAGATTCCTCCGCCGTAGTTCAGAGAATGAAGTCAAATGCCGAAATTAATGATATATGAAGAGATTTCGGGGATATTAAATTACTTTCAAACTTATGTCAATACAGTTATTCAAGACAATGGCTGTTCCTGTTCTTCTGTGTAGAAAAGAATCAGAGATTACAAAAAAGAGAGAAAACATCAAAATTGAAGCAGCGGTAATGAGATTTCTTTGGAATGTGAAAGCCTGCACAATCATAAAAAACAATCAGATTTGGAAAGAACTGAATGTATTGAATATAAATGAAAAGATAGAGGAATGCAGAAAGTAAATGAATAATCATATTGAAATAATGGAAGAAGAAATAATTCACTGTTAGTTATGGAGTGCTGAACGTAGAGGAAAACAGCATGGAAGGAAGAATGATTTTGAACTCGAAAGTCAAGGCGGAACAGGTATGCATGCTTGTTCTTCAAGGGAAGACGAAAACTGTGGTAATAGAGGATGAAGGCGTCGAAGGCTGTCCGGAAAGGAGGAAGGGAGAGACGGGGTGTCAGTGCCATTCACAGGGCAGATGTTGTCCTAGGCGACGAGAATGGCTTGACTGATGAGGACGGCGATGTCTGACGACAGCCAGGAAGCACACTAAATTTCTCAACGACCCAAGACAGCGGTGTGAAATGGAGCAGCTGTTACCAACAACGTTCTAGGTAAGTGAGACGTCTTTGAGATTGACTGAGAATCTGATTCAGCTCGCAGTTGGCACAATTTGCGGACCATCCTGTTTTTACTGCAACTAGGGTAGTAACGTCATCGCATTATTTTTTGCTGAGAGCCTATTTTGCCTAGAACACAAACTGGTACAAAATTGGAGGAAATTACTTGCAACATTGGTGGAAACTTCCCTCAGAATGAAGAAAAATTTAAAAGTAGATTCAATAAATTGTCTTTGTATAGAATTTGTTAAAATTAAAATTATTTTATATTGTTTTATTGTTATTTTATTTTGGTGTTTGGCACTTTTGTTGTTCAAATTTATAGGCCGATCTCAATGCAGCCGGCTGGGATAGAGAGCCGTGAATTGTCGCACCAGGGTGAGTACTTTCTAGCTTTTGCTCCCATTGTTGCTGGCGGCAGGTACTGAGAGGAAAACCTCCCGTTGCTGGTAAGAAAACACACAAGAAAGAATTTTCAATGATCTAATAATTGTAGCATAATACACATCTGATAGAAATTAAGGAATTACCTGAAAATACAAACCCATAATTAGAGTGCAATAGAATGCATTGAAATGAATTGTATTTTGTCTGGGCGTGCCATGAATGGCATAGATCATTAGTATGTTGTTTCTGCCAAAATTTTGAGATGTGTTCTGCACAGAATTAGTCTGAGTAGCATTGGCGATTTTTGAAGTTTCCTGGTACGAAAACCCGAAGTGGTTTCACTTTCTTCAGTGTTAGTATTTCCATTCCATTCAATTTTATTTGTAATTTATTTACAAATAATAATAATATTTGGGTTAACCTATTACAAATTGCTGTGTATATTCACAGCTCTATCATAAACTATTTCATTACAAATAACTTCTAATAGCATAAGGTAGTTACAAGATACAATAAAAATAACACAACAAATATAGTAACAAAATAACAAAATAATACAATAACATAAGACACATAAGAATTGAAACAACAGAAAGTACAAATATATACAGAACAACCTATATCAAGTGAGGTAACCTGTTGAATTTAGCTTGAACTATTCATTGATAATAAGTGCTCGTAATTTCAGATGTATGTGCGGTTTTTGCTTTGCCGCCTGACGTGTTACTATTTCTCAAAAGTAATAAGTTGTAAACAGGTTATCAGAAAAACGTGAAACCATTACAACAGATGTATGGATTTTCTGAATGGTTTGACCAGTTGTCAAACGATACCTCAGCTAAAACAAAGTAAACGTAAACATAAGTATAGCAAGTAAGCGTACAGGCCAGCGGGAAAATAACTCTCACATTATATCCAAGTCATTGGAAATATCGTAGCAAGTATATTTTCGTTGTTAATGAGTGTATATTAATTCATTTTTACTTAAAGGTTTAAGATACATTAGAAAACAAATGTGTAAAAGGGTATAAACAAATATATGAATTTGAAGGAAGAATGAATATTGGTTATTGTTGGATTGTGTGTTATTTGAAAGTTGGAATTTGACATTTGCATTCCACCACTAGGAAGGAACTCTGGATGCGTGCGGTGGATGTGCGAACGTTGAAAATCCGCTCCAGAGGGCGCCCGTGCGAGGCGCGTCCTCGACAGGCGAAGGCGTTCCCGTCTCGCGGAAGACGACGGGCGGCGCACCTCAGGAGGGGCGGCGAGGGCGGGGGCGGGGGCGGGGCGAGGGTGGGGAGGGGCAGTGAAGGGGCGGGGGAGGGGTGAGGGCGTGGGCGGGGAGGGGCGGGAGAGTGGTGAGGGCGGGGGAGGGGGGGCGGGCGGGGCCGCGCGCTGTCCATCGAGCGGAAAATGTTAATTATAGCGCGCTAATAGAACTGTCCCGCGGCTGCCACCCCTCCTCACGGTGCGGCGGGCGAACACCTCAGGCGACGCGAGGGCCCGGCCGGGCGGCCGCCCCGAGACTGCGAGGACGAGCGGAGGATAGCTCCGGAGGAAGAGAAAGGGACAGGCAGAGGTGGGGAAGAAATGAAAAGATGGAGTAGAGAGGTAGAGAAAGAAAATCTACATAAGGAAAAGAAAGGGACAGACGCAGAAATGGGAAAGCCATGAAAAGATGGAGTAGAGAGGTAGAGAAAGGAACAGACGCAGAGATGGGAAAGTCATGGAAAGATGGAGTAGAGAGGTAGAGAAAGAACAGACGCAGAGATGGGAAAGCCATGAAAGATGGACTAGAGAGGTAGAGAAAGAAAATCTACATAAAGAAGAGAAGGGGACAGCCGCAGAAATGGGAAAGTCATGAAAAGATGGAGTAGAGAGGTAGAGAAAGGAACAGTCGCAGAAATGGGAAAGTCGTGGGAAAGATGGAGTAGAGAGGTAGAGAAAGGAACAGACGCAGAGATGGGAAAGCCATGAAAAGATGGAGTAGAGTGGTAGAGAAAGGAACAGCCGCAAAAATGGGAAAGTCATGGAAAGATGGACTAGAGAGGTGGAGAAAAGAACAGGCGCAGATGGGAAAGCCATGAAAAGGAGTAGAGAGGTAGAGAAAGGAACAGGCACAGAGATGGGAAAACAATGAAAAGAGGCAGAGAAAGAAAATCTACATAAGGAAGAGAATGGAACAGGTTCGAAGATGGGAAAGAAATGAAAAAAGGAAAAAATGAAACACTGAGAGGCAGAGAAAGAACACACACATGAGGAAGAGAAATGAACAGACGCAGAGATGAAAAAGAAACGAAAAAATGGAGTAGAGAAGTAGAAAAAGAAAAACTGCATAAAGAAGAGAAAGGAACAGGGCGCAGAGATGGGAAAGACATGAAACGAGTCAACACGGAGAGGCAGAGAAAAGGAGAAAAAATACGATGACAATTTCATTTTACAACGCAGAAGGAGAATGAGATTTAGATAATGAAATGAAGGGACGCAGGAAGTACCGGGCACGGAGACTGTTACGGGAAGAAATGAGATGTCAGGGGGAAGAGACGAAAGAGACAGTGAAAGAGTGTAAAGAGAGAGGGGCTAGAGAGAGTGAGAGTGAGAGAGAGAGAAAGAGAGAGACGGAGAGAAATGACATGCCAAAAATAAGAAAGACATTGACATATTACCGGGCTAGTGCGAGGGAGAAGGAAGAAGAGTGGGAGAGAGGGAAGCAAGATGACGGAAGAATGATTAAAAGAGAGTGGGGTGAACTGTTTGCATCTTCATTGTAAATGTCAGTTAATTCTTATAATTCTTATAAATAATGGAATATGATTTAATTTGTATTAAATTGAAAGCAGAAAAACATATCTTAATTAAGCAGAATTAATTTTAAATTTTATTGCATATCATTTATATTACGTTAATTTATTGCCAAATAGAAAATACCATCGAAACTTTCACGAACTTCGGTTAGTATTTATTGATAATTCCATGATCTTTACAAATAAGTATTCCATGATCATCCTAGTAACATTTTAGTACGAATTATGATTTGTGTGAATTAGACGAAGGTGAGAGTAGAAAACTGAAAAAGTTTTGAGACCAGGGAAAAGAGCTAATTTCAAGATAACTTATTTGTATCCTATACTGTTTTATCCTGTTATGACCGCCTCTCCGAGTGGGCTTAATGGGGGATCGGCTGCGTTTCTGGAGATGGGCTGCCCAGATGGCCTGGTAGAAATGCCATTTTTTTGATGAACAAGGGGGATCGATTGTCAAGATAGAGGAACCAGGGAAGCTGAGGAGAACCTCCTGGTAATTATGAGGCTAAAAAGATGATCTCTTCTCTTCCTGTTGAAAATGTAACCAATGTAAATATTTCTTTTAATTACACAATAATGTAAGTATTGAAAAATAAGTATTAAAGTAAGTATAAAGTAAAATAAAAAGTTAATATTCATTGGTTTATTTGAGAAGAAACCACTTCATAACTTTGTATTTCCTACAAAGTCGGCCGGTAGCTAAAATTTACATCGCGTTTCGCAGTCGAAAGGAAACACATTAGTATTAACTCTCGGAGAATGAATTGTTGAAGGTAAAAATAATTTGCTGACAATGTGCCGCAGAAAGTCTAGTATTGTGTGATAACCAGGGGAACCTGCTTGGCCATTGCCAACTTCACATAAAACGCCCTAAATATGAACCCTGCGGTACGCCGAAACTTGCTCCGTTGGCAGGAGCGTTACGGGTCCCCTATGCAAACGAGGTCAGTTGAGCGCGTGTTCTCCACCGAGTCTTCCCCGCCATCACCTTCGCCGGCCTTCTTCCCTGAGACCGTCTTCTATCCCCTCCTCTTCTCATCCCCCCCCCACTCCACTCCGCTTCCTCCGCCAGCGCAGCGCCTCTTCTCCGCCGGCGGCGGTGGCGCGCCGCCCGTGTTGCCGCCAGCAATTCTATTATAGTCCCGGCGGAGAGGAGCCCATTGAAAGGCGTGCCCCGCCCCTCCCCCCTCCCCCCATCTGCACCACCCACCCCTCTTCGCCTCCGGCCGCCTCGCCGTTGCGCTGACTTACGAACGCTCTCAGCGTCCAAAGCGCCATCTCTGTGGCGGCCGGCCTTTCACAGCGAACGCCAGAACGGGGAGCAATGGCGATGGACTTGCTACGGTTTCTTTTTTTTCTTTCTTTTTAAACATCTTTATTGTGAATGAACGGCTCTGCAGATTTACAGGAGGTTATCGTATGAATAACTAAAGCTAGGATTTTCAGGCACTATCAAATCTCCCAACATGCACATTAACCGTAAAAATGATTGAAATACTCAATTTAAATTTTTGCACACCTTTTGATATTTTACTCATTTGCTATTTTATTGTCTTTTTAACAGCGAAAAATAAACAATTTTTTCGCATTGCTCCCGTGTGCCTGTAAAAATGTTTTTGTATGCAAAAAATGGCCTTTCTTTGCTAGAGATAATAGGAGCAAACTTGAGGGGCGAAATGTTCCCTTCTTCCTCCTCACCAGTGCTGGAGATAGACAATTTTGTGCCCGAGGCAATACTGAAACGTAGCCCCCCTCCCCCACACCTCCCGAAAAAATTAAAAATGTGAGAGTTGTATGATGGAACTATGTAAATTATTTTATTTCAACAAATAACAAAAATCACGTTTGAGCTAGAAATTGTTTTCAGAAATACTATATTTTAAATAATCGTTTAAAAAGTATTTAGTAATCAAATATTACTTTCACGGCGAGATTGAAAGGCGATTTTATGTATATTACGTTTTTTAATAAAATTACTTGTTATAAAATACATCAAATAATAAATAAGAATTTTAATAGACCTTATTGTTGTGTTAGCGTCATTTGATTCATTTCATAGAATCCTTCCTTATAAGTAACGACTATAATTAACTATTTAAGGTAAACAAATTAATTGAAAATTTTATGAAATACCAGAATACTGTACCGCAACTTACAAAATTACGATAACGATTTTTTCGAGTTGTAATTTCTTTTTCAATTTGTTACTATTTTCCCCCATCAGTCCCATGATCGTGACTTGCGGAGCCCCGGGCGATCGCCCTCGCCGAGCGCGGTGCTGCTCCTCGCAATTCAGAAGCCAAAACAACATTAATTGCGGGAGCGTAGGCTTCAACAATGCTTCGTGAAATGTCTTCTCCGCAAACGTCTTTTCGTTGTACTGATGCTTAAACTGTAGCTGCCGTCATGGGACTTCAGTCACACTGGTACCGACGTGGAGTCCCGTGAACTCATAATATGTTGTTTCAAATATTTCAGTATTGATTTGTGTTTCGAGTGAAGAACATTGAAGCTTACGATTAATAATGGCTAAAGAAACATTAATCAGGATATATTTGTTAATAAGTTATCTAATGAGAGAATATAGTGTGATTAGGAATGGTTGAATAAAGTTATGCAGACCTTTAATTTAACGAATTTATCTTTATAATAAAAATTTATTGAACATTAAACAATGTATTAATGAAAAGCACTATAACGTTAGAACTGATAATCAAATACAAAAATGTTACTACCGCAAAGAATAAAATTCTGGACAAGTTTCTTTAGTCATCATTTTCTGCACAACTCTTCCGCACTAGTTTGTTCTTTCCGTAATTGTATTTTGCATTCTGGTTTATTTTTTATTCGGGTTCTTCATTTTCAAGAAATTCCTATTCATTATCGTCTTCTTTCCCAGATTCTAAACACAATTTTCTGCATGATGAGTAAAGGTCATTTTCAATTTGATGATCGGAAGATACCCTCAAAACTATTGTACATTTGCTCCACCCATTTCGCAATATTTTCTTCCATATCATGGTCACTAATATTTACACACTCACTTAACAGACTAGACATGTATTTCTGTACATTGCACTTTCTTCAGAGGCGCAATAGAACAAAATGTACTGTCAAAGTGCGACAGGCACTCAGTGAAAGTTACATTGCTACTGACGTGGAGTCCCTAGGTCTCCTGCGCGCCTCAAAGGTTGATGAATTTCCTGAAAGCATTCTACAACATTCAGCTCGCGAACCATTACTGAAAACTGTAGAAGGAAAAAGTAGAAGGAGAATCAATGTTATTAAAAAAAACGTACACGCACGTATTCGAAGTTTCGCGAAATCGGAGGAGTCCCAGGGACTCCAAGTCGGTAGCAGAGGGTTAAGAGGGATTTCTCATTTCTTAGCATGCCGTGAACGGAACCATTTGCCCTGAATATTTGCAGACGCCATCGTCAACTCAGAGTGCCCGTGTGTGGTATTCCGGCCGACACACAACCTCCGTCTAAGACACACTTACTTCTCCTGCACATCCCACTTTGTCAGTGAGCACTGAGGACGAAGTAAATATGAGTATTTTGAATGTGAATTACTTTTTAGGATACGGGAGCCAGTTCGTAGTTGCTTTGCTTCTAAACTTCAGAGAATCATAAACGTACAGCAAGCTACTAAAACAGCGACGCCTTTCCGTTAACAAATTGCTCTTTACGCATGTGCTATTTTCCTTTTACGAATAATGTTAATTAATTGTAATATATATATATACAAAAGTTACATAAAAACGAATATAAAAAGTAGAAGAATATAAAAAGCTTAAGGATATCTGTGTAAATAGGTGATACTATCAGGAACAATATTCCTAACGTATGTAAAACATAATTTTCTAAATCGAATCCACAAAACTTGCAAACATACATAGAAAAAGTATAATTTTTAAATGAGCGTGGCATTAAACATATTTACAAAGTTTGAGAGCTGTAGTGAGGTTATACGAAAACCCATTTGCATGCAATCGTGTCTGTATTTATCACATAATGCTGCACAGTCTTTAGATATGATATCTTCAACTTGATAAATGCAGGTAAAAATCTAATTATTAACTAAAAATGCTTGCCTGTCTTTTCATTGCTGCGTTTTTTTCAGTGTTTGTATTCGTATCTTGTCGTGTTTTTCAGTGTGTGCTATTTACAGGTTGCGTTGCAAACAATCACGTCTTTTATATTCTTATGAACGTTAAGAACAATTGAACTGTGTATTCTCATTTACAGAATGTTATAATTGCAATCTTTAGAAGACTTTTGTGGGAAAATATTTAATTTATTGCAGAGTTCAATGATAGTGCTTTATGTCTTGAGCATATTAGGTTTTGGAAAAGTATTTACGTGGTGTTCTTTGGGAGGATTTTTACTTTTAAAGGCAACCAGTTTTTTGCTTAATTTATCTCTGAGTAAACGTGGGCAGATTGCAAAACCTATGTTGTTGAATTTGATTACACTAATTGTAATAATGTGGTTTTCTTTGCGGATCTGGAACATTTACATGATTGACCAAAAATGTCAGACTATTTTTCCTTGTGTATGACTTGATTGCAAAGAATAAATGACTTATGAATATCTTTAATTTACTGAGTTATTCCCTCTGGCACAACTTTTGACATTAAAGTTGTGTAAGTTTCGCCAAGTTAAAAATAAATTACAAACGTGTTTCGTTCTTCACGTAGACTAGCAAAATGAATTCAAATGACGTGACTCGCAAAGGAATGAATAATTAAACCAATTATGACGCATTACTGTAACGTGTTCTTTTAAATGTATCTCTTGAGAACTCGTTCTCTCTAAGAGAACATTGTGTATGAGTTTTGTAGAATGATGGTTTCATTTCGGATTGGTCCACACATATGTAAGTGGTATTACTTCACCATTGAGCGTAAGTAGTACTAAAAATCTATTCGAACTTATTGCCCCAAAAATAGATAGACAGAATAACAAAAAATATCCGAAGATGAATGCAAACGCTGCAACATCGATTTTGTGAAATAAAAATGTTTCTTCACCCACATTAATTTATTATTCCACGAAAGTTTTAAATACGATATTCTCAGCCAATCAATTAGGAAGCAATTTGTTTAAGTTTTTATTCGTGTGTAATTTTACTTCATAGTCGTTGAAGTACCTGAATTTCATAATTTTTAGTATTTAGGACTACGTTACTTTAAAAACTGCCATTCAAAACAGAAATAGGCTATCAGTGACAAACCAAACTTCCACTGTTCTCAATTGGCGAATCACAAAGTACTATAATTTTCTTGGCAGCTAAAAGGTGCAGAATACTAAATTTTCCTTTATTAACTACATTTAAGGGTTGAATGGCTGTGGTGTAGCACGCGAAGGCGAGAAGGTGAGGCGTGGTGGACTCGCAAATATTTTACGGCGGATTAGACGCAGGCAGCGCGTCCGCAGTGGAGGGAAGTGGAAGTGGGCGAGGGCGGGGCAACGGGCCCGCTGGGGCTCGATCGCGTCCGCATAGTTGGGCGCCGGGCGCGTTACGGCCCAACTTGTAATTAACATTCCGCCCCTACGTCTCACTCCCGCCGTCCTCCCACACACATTCGTATGCCACACAAACACATCCTGCCACCCCTCCACCCACTCGTATGCCACTCTCACTCATCCGCACTGTGCCTCCCTTCCAGTTCTTCCAGTCGCCTACTTATTCTAATTCATTCATTTTCTTTCACCCTCATTCCATGCCTCATTGTATTATTCTGTTGCCCGTATGTCACACATGCGTATCCTGTCACACTCCATGTTCTCCCATCCTGATACCCATCACTATGTCATTCGTCCACATTGTGGCGCCCTCCATGTTCTCTTAGTCTTCTCATTTGAATGCACATATTCACATTCTTCCACCCTCTTTGTACTCCCGTTCTTCCGTTGCTCGTATGCCACACATCCATATCCTGTCATCCTCCATTTTCCCCCACCCTCTGCCTGCCCATCGCCTTTGTGTCCGCTCATCCGTTCGCCGCTCTTGTGCCATCCATCCTCTTTCTATCACCCGCTATGACCTCCCAGCCTTCTATCCTCTCCAGTGGCGTAGCCTGAGTTTCTGCTGAGGGTATGTAACTCGAGAAATGAGAAAATAATTTAAAACTTTATTTATAATTTAAATATTTCTCATTCACCAATACAATTTCTATCACTTTGATTAATTAGAGCACACAAATAATTTGTATATTTAAAATTACAAAAAACAGGAAAAGTAATAATGGCTCACGTACTTCATGTAGTTAACTGGTAGAAAGTTAGAAAAAGTTGACTTAAGTTTACGACCTAGCAAAATATAAATGTGTGTCCTCATACTTTAATAATAAGAGCACTATCAAACCCAATGATTTTCAAAATTGTCCAATTCATATTATTTTGAACCCAATAGAATTTGCATAATTTATAAAATGGAAAACAATGATCTATAATAAAAATATAATAGGAAAGGGAAAATCAATCAATTTACAGACACAGAAAAACAGTTGACAGTTGCCCTTTTCTGCTTACATCAAGGGTTTCATCCAGTATGGCGGAAACGAAAGAGGCTTTAGAAATTTCATTTTTAATTTCATGGGACATTACCGTGCTCACACTTGAGATCCAATGAATCTGAATTTCTTGGTGAGATTGCACGAAACACTGGAATTTTTATATCATCCTTGTCAGTTTTATCATATTTCATAATTTCACTTATATATTCCATGAAATTTTCTCTCTTTGATGATCCCTTATTTTCATTATGGCTGGAAAATACAAGCCCTTGTCTCTCAAAAAAATCACACAACTCGAATGAAGTGTGAAAGCATTTCCTTATTTTCCCTTATATCACAGTTGTATTGCTCAACATAGCCTGTGTTGGCTGTTTAAATAAAATTCTATCCTCTCATATTTTATCAAATATTTTTAAGTGTTTCTCACGTGCTATAATTTGTCGAGAGGCACAAAAATACGACTCCATAATTATGCAGGCACTTTGGATCGTGTGGTGCTCGCCATTCCAGGCCACAGATGTGGATTGCATAGTCACATCCCCTTGTGCATTCAACCAGCACAATCCCTAACCTAAATTGGCTACAAATATAAAGTTGCTAATGCATTAAAATAAGGTAATAAAACTTTAATAAAACGACAATGTTCATTAATTAACCTCGTTCTCTTGCAAACACCGAAGAGTTTTGTAAAACGTACAATAAAGTTTTGTAAAACGACTGCTTTTTTATAGGCACCACGGTAGGCACCCTGGATGTAATGGGTCAGAGTGCATCTGATTCACAGCGCAGGCTAGGCGGCATTTCAGACTGATTCGTTCAGCCTTGTGAAGAATCGAATTCTCAACGGCGCAATGTTTGAAATATAATGAAATATTTTGTAGCAGAAAAAGAAAATAGAAATTGACAATTTACAATCATTTAAAAATAAAATAGCTGATATTGTCAGGGTATGTAACACATCTCCCACATCCATGGACGCTACGCCCCTGATCCTCTCGTATGCTACACGTTCACACCTCTCGCGATTGACCTGCACTACCTGATGGTAGCCATTATTCCTCACATTGGCTTAATTCGTCGGCACATAACGAGTGTTCGGAAATTCTAGCAAATTGCTTATGAGCGGAGCGTGATAGTTCACATGTTCTAAGACACTCCCTCCACTCAGCGTTACCAACCTAACAAACAGCGAGAGGGCAACGAGGATCGTACGGATGGAAATACGTAAAGTAAACAGAGTTATTGTAAGACGAATTTATGCATATTTATTACAGACGCATCACACAATTCAATAATTTTTGGGTGGGGCCAATTTAGAGGATCTATGAAGTCGAAGAAGTGGTTCAATGTCACGTAAATGATGTTATTTTTATGGAAACAATACAGCAGTAGCAAAATTTTGTGCAATGCAAGTCGAGCAATAAAAACGGTAGTGGTCACCGTCATGGCCGCTTTGAGCATTCACCCTCCATGACTTTTCATATTGATATTTTGGTATGAAAATACTCCAAAGGAATAATTTGCCGTTCCATCAATTAGTCCCGTCGTACAGAAAGGGCACTGTATTTCCGTCGAAAGAAGCTTTTGATTCATCACCCTGTTCCGTCCAGTCCCTTCACATCAGTGTGTTCCATCGAGACTATTTCGTGTAGCTGCATTAAATTGAATCTCGGCATCTTCAAAACTGAAATATGCACAGGAAACCGAAAAAAACAGAAAAAAATATTCACAATTTTCACACCAATGAGACGGAACAGCAAGTGAATTCCACGGCTGATATCCTAAGTGTTATGCAAGTGGAGCAATGCCGTACTGAGCTCGTAATCGTAGATCGGTAGGAAATGAGTGTTCTTATGCCTGAAGATCCTATTTACTGGAGTCATATTTATTCCACCCTGAATTTATTCACAGTTCAGTTGCATGTTATTTCAACTTCATCCCACGTGTTCGTTTATCTTCTTTAACTTTGCTCAATTCGAGTTTTGTTCTGTCTGGATTCATAAAATATCTGTGTAAATGAAAATTAATTAAATTAAGTATGGTTTATTTAGTAATGTGTAATGAAATATATTCATATTCAGAATGAAAATTATAAAGATTTTGTAAAAATTACGTCAGTATGATTCTCTTCTCTTATATAAAACACCTTGGGGGCTTTGTAAATTCTAATTTTTTCTACACTCATGGCGTCTTGTTCCTTTCACTGCATTGCTATCGGAAGAGGAAGCTCATAATACAGCATCACCATCTTAACAAACACGTGCTCTCTTTACTGCTGAGAAACTTTTGAGTATTTCCGATTGAGAGCTGTGCTCGATTACTAAAATTGGTTTTAAAGAACGTGATTTCTTAATTTGTGTATGAGTTACAATTACTTTTACATGTTTTGACATTTGAGTTAATATTTATTGCATGTGGACATTTATTTAGACAGAATATTCGTATTCAGCGTGTATAATATGGGAGACATAAAATGATATTATAAATAAAAGAAAAGCCTGGGATATAATTCAGTGTCTGGACAAACGTGGAAAGTTTCTCGCCATTCACCATCAGCGGTAGCGGCGAGTATAAAAGCTACGCCTGACGGTTCAACCCACCCATATTCTGACATTCCAGTCCGCATCCTTTCCACGAGCGGTGACAAAGACTAAAGCCGTTGATGTGCCCTAATACCTCCACTTTTATAAAGGGCAATTATGTGATTTCAATGGACAAATTAAGCTGCAAAGGATAGTTATTGGAAAAATTAAATTACGCACGTTCCCGGAATGCATTCACTGTGGTCGATACACAGTGATTTTCCATTCACTGACCTGATGATTTTTCACATTTTAAATCGTTCATTCATTCTTCATTCATTGGTGCATTTATCCTGCTTTCATTCAACTCTGTATGTATTGAATCACAAATTGATGTTTCGTTCATTTATTAATTAATTCAATTACTCATCTTATAATTTTTCAGGTAGGATTCTTTGAAACCAGTTTGACTGAGTTCCCTTTATTGTTTCCCATGACCCTATTAAGAAAGTGAGAGAGCATTCCGCATTAAAATAGCAGTGGTGGTAAACTACAAAGGGCGCTGTGTGTGCCTTTCTCGTTACGTCGCTGGCCGCGCAGAGCGGAGCTGAAGGCAGGGCAGCGGAATTCCAATCTCCGCGCGCACCTGGGCGAGGGCCCTCGGCCCGCTTTGTGTGCCAGTCTGGCGATACGGGGGCCGTGCAAAAACCCACGCGATAGACGCGAGCGGCGGGCCAGAGAACGGCCCAGCGACGGCCGTCGAGGAGCGGCTCTGGGGGCGGACGCAGGATTCCTGCGCGCGCCCACGTATGCAGGGGTTCACCGTGGGGGGCGGACGGTCATGACGCCTACACTGCGGGTCGTAGAGCGTGGGCGGGGACAGGGGGGGGGCAAGGAGGCGAGAGTGGGACACAGAGAGCTACGAGAACGAAGGCGGACGCAGGGGGACATTGTTGAGGGTAGACGCAGAGGGCCGTGATGGCCCGGGAAGATTCAGCAGGCTGTGCGGGGAAGGCGGACGCACGGTGCGATGTGGGACGCTGGGTACCATGAGTGTGGAGGGACGCTGAGGGCTATTGGGCGAGAGCGGACGCAGGGGGATGGAGGCGAGGTTCAGGGGGCAAAGGTGGACGCTGGGGACCAAAGAGAGAGGGTAGACGCAGGGGGCCATGGTGACAAGGGCGGACGTTCAGGCATGGGGGCGAGGTTCATGGTCATGGGGGCGAGGTGGAAGTCATCGGATTCCACATAATTCCATTTGCGTGGTTCACGGGTTTTGGTCCAAAATAATAAGTTATGTCAGATTGCCGATGTTTCGGAGATTTTATTACTCCATCCTCAGGGCTTGCTGTGCGTGGGAAGTTAAATAAATATGAAGATTCTCATTCTAAGAAACAGCCAAACAAGCTGGCGTGCCCATTCATAATGAATACATGTTTATGAATGAACTAGTATAACTATGAATACTAATTTGCTGTATTGCAAACATGGTACTTAACCTCATATCCCTTATGGTTATGAACAGTCGTTCTTCTGTAGTAATGCGTTTTCTAAAATTCGACCTATTTTCAATGTTATCTCTAATTGCTCCAAGTATGTAAAAAATATTAGGCGACATTTTTGCGTATTCCAAAAATTTCACTGGTTGTTTCAGTAATTTGCAATACAAGGTATGAAATTCACTACTATTTTCGTGATCAGCGAAAATAGAGTTCACCCAGTAATCTTTTTGATTTTCAAACAGAAGAAATTTAAGAACAGAGGATTCAGCAAGTAGTTTTAATCTTCTCGCTTCCATTCAGTGCCACTTTTACTCAAAAATTCACAGATAGATACCTATTGTAGTCGGATGTAGTGTGACCAGTCAGGACGGCAGAAACAGTCGGCCGTTCACACGCAAACTTTTCTGCGGCCAAAAACGGATCCACTCTGACCGTTTCCTAGTTGCTTCCGAATAATGGCGATATGGACTTCGGTGATCGTGCATAGCATTTCCTCTCAGCGTTAGTGTAATGTGTCATCACAAGGAGAATTCACATAATGTTATACAACACTTGTAATTTTCTTTCTTTTTAAAACGTATTTTTCTAAATTTTTACGTAAATATTTAGATGAATAATAATGTTTGTAACCATTTTGTATTTTGTTCATAATTTATTACTGCCATTTTTTATTACTTTTTTTATGATTATTACTTTCGTTTAGTTTTGTTAGAACTTTCAAAGTTCTTTTGCAGTATTGATTCACTCATTTGCTTCCATTTGACTTATATTTTCTGGCATATAGAAGCTTTATTAAATTTTTAATGACACCAATAATCTGTTAATTTTTGAGAGTGTAAATGGAATTCAACTTTACACATATTGTGGCAAATGTGTTTTAAAATAGAAAATATATTCACAGTGCTATTTAAAACAAAAAATGCATTAAAACAACCACAAACATTCTTTTCATTCACAAAAGAAATCAGTGCAGAATATACGACCAGTGGAAGGTTTAATTTATAATGAAAGCATTAATGCATAAAGCACAAAGGATTCTTGCAACTGTGAATACTACTTTGATGCTGTAGGGATATTTTCCTCTTCATCTACATTCGTCCTTAGGTTCTGTATTTTTGCCTCAACCACCATTTCCGTTAACGGGCATGCATTATTTATCACATTTCGACGTAAAAGGAAAAAAAGAATATTAATGCATCGACGAACACAGTTGTTACTTTTATTTAATTCTCTTCCATACATGATATCATGTATGTTCTTTTCCAATGCAAATAAAGGACAGAATTCACTATTTTCCCCAGACCAGGCTATATTATTGTCATAATATCATTCGATAGCGTATAAAATCGCATCTGTTTCTTTCGCCTCTCTCCCTTGTCATCCCTATTTTTACCAGCGAAGCTCCGCAAACCAGAAATCGATGCAAGGACGACGGAGCGGGCCGTGCGCAAGCAGCGAGTGAAGCCGCTCCGTTGCAGGCGCTTCCACTTCGAACCCCGCGGGGTCCACAGACCGCGTTCGCAAGCGACCGCAAAAATCCTCTCCGCTGTGGCATGAGACGGCCCTACATGGTTCTCGGAGCCAGAAGCTTATCGCAAGTAACCAAATAGGCAAATATACATGATTTTGATGTGTGTTGCAATGATATAATATGATTTTCTTTCGTAGTTTCCGCATATTTGATAAAGTGTAGATCAATTGATTTTTAAAAAATGTATCGTTCAAATTCTGTGGGATATTGCCGAAAAGCTAAACCACCTTGCTCTAGATTTTTCCATGGTGGGTGATTAAAATTTTGATAATTGATAATATTATTTTTACCCAATATACTATTTCATTTAAAAATAAATTTTAACTGTCGGATATCGTATAACATTTCATTATTTTACATTACGTTAGTCTTGGATGGCTCTTTTACCCAATAAAATACATTAAAAACTACAACTATTAACAACTTCCTTAGTCCATTGCCTTGTATCACATCTAACGCCCTTATTGTATTTTGAATCAGCGACTTTTTTCAAACCATTCATTTGAATGACGTTTAACATCCTGATATCTAGTCTTCATTATTAAAGCATTTCCGGGTCACGCTAAAATACTTATTTTCCTTATTATCAATTATTTACGGAATCATCCACGATGCTTTTTAATGGATACTCACGCTGTGAATGGAATGGAAATTTTAATGTGAACTCACGCTTGGATGATGAATAGTGGGATGAAAGGGAGTGCAATCTGAAGAATCCCGAGAAACTATCCGTGAACCCCCCCAACAAATTCTCAACGGTCGGTCGGCGTTTTTGGTCTAGAAACAATTTGAATGAAATGCTTGATAAATGATCTGAAAGGCTTGGCAATTTCAGAATTGCATGGTAATTGCAACAAAGGGCAGCTGGGTTGAGTCAGCCGGTGGCCTAGACGCTAGGTGTGCGGCGGAAGGGAGAGTGAGTACGTGTGCGGGGACTGAGGATGTGGTGGTGGCCGGATGGCGAGGGCGAAGGAAGAGCCAGTGCTCTGCAGGGGAAGGGGGCAGTGACGGAGGCATCGACTGACGCCGTGGCAGTGACTGCGATGGCGAGGGAAGAGGCAGTGCTCTGCGTGGCAAAGGCATTGACTGAGGCGGGGTAGTGGCTCTGTGGTGGTTGGAGGGCGAGAGCCGTGGCGAGAGAAGAGGCAAAGGCGGTGGCGTAGGCGGAGAGACGACTTCGGCTGAGACAGGGGCTCTGTTGAGGCAGCAGGGGAGAGGGCGGAGCTGAACATTCTCTTCGATGGGCAAGGCAGGCAACGGTGAACGAGGCAGTGACTGTGTGGAGGTCGGGGGCAAGGCGAGGAGCCGGGGCAGTGGAGGAAACTGAGGGAGAGGCTGTGGTAGGAAGGTAAAGGGAGGGGGATGGCGGGGACTGAAGTATTCTGCACAGAAGGCAGAGGCAGCGACGGGAGCATTGTCGGTAGTCGAGAGAGTGGAGGGAGAGGCTGTAGTAGGAAGGGAAAGGGAGCTGGAGGGCACGAACAGCGTCGGGAGCATTGCCGGTGGGCGAAGACTGGCTTTCTAGAGGGCAGGGCGAAGCCCACGCCCACGGGCGGCAGCATTTAGGAGTGGCAGCGCAAAGATAGCGGGGGTGGGGCGGGGCGGGGCGGGGCGGGGCTGTATTGGCGGAGGCGGCGGGGGGCGCAGGTGCGGAAATCAGCGCACGCCGATGCGGTCGCCGCCCCGCTCCGCGCCGCGCCGCGTCGCGACTTATGCAGGAGCTGCTGTGTATTCATGGGCGGCTGCTCGTCGCCTCATGTTTAGTTGAAGAGGCCGCCGCCTGCTGCAACCGCCGCCGCTGCCCGCCGCCCCCTCCCCTCCCCCACGCCACTCCGCGACGTAACACATGTTGTGATGAGCTGCTCCGTCATTGCCAACGAGCCTGCGTTGTGAACGTGCAATATTCGCTCGTGACATGGACCAATAGACATTTTGCGGTCGTTATGTTCCTCGAAACAGATCTCACTCCAGATATCGTAATATCCTTTATTTTCAATGATTCTATTCATTCCATACTTCATTAGTCATATTCGTAACATTTTGTTTCCCTAGGCTCTCGGTAATTAATTTGCACCTCTAAAATACTTATATCTCTAATTCATCACCATCAGGAGTTACTTCTAGTTCCCGTTCTGATCACTATGCATCCTTAGTAGTGATTTGGAACGGTAATGTAGATATCTTCATTAGGCTCTACAATCCGTTGTGGATCTTGGCCTGTTCAAGTATTTTACTCCACTCCTTTGTCTCTTGCCTGTTTCTTCCAATTCTTAATACGAATAATTTTTAGGTCCTGCAGCACATCCTTTTCCCATCTGATTTTCGGCCTTCCTTTTTTTCGAGTTGTTACAGGCTTCTAGCTCAATGTAGATTTCAGAGTCTATATACTAGAGATCTGGATAATTAATGGTTTACTTACGTTGTTCTGTTTCACTCTTTGTACGATCTAGCCTTCAGGAAGGTCAAAACATACGACTGAAACCTTGAAAATAATTTATTAAATAATAAATGTCGCCAATCCACAAGAAATGTTGTAATAATTAGATATCACACCACAATTTATTAATTCACCAGCTTTTTATCAAGGTTTTCCGTCTGTCGTAGATGTGACATAGCCACATTTTATTTTATACACTTGGAATGGGCGAAATAGAACTCATGATGTGTTTGGTGGTCAGTCAGTACGTTCACTCTCAACAATAACGCCAAAAATAATATTTGAAGTTCAATATTCCAGCACTTTCCTCCTCAAACGTTATTGTTCGCAGCTACATCTTTCAGCAACAAAAAAGTAATATTTCTTTGCACCCTCTCCCTCCTTCCTCCTCTTGTCCTCATTCCTTCTCTCTCTTTTTCCTCTTTTCTCTCTCTTTTTTCTCTCTCTTATTTCTTCTCTCTCTTTTATTTCTTCTCTCTCTCCCTCTTATTTCTCCTCTCTCTTATTTCTTCTCTCTTATTTATTCTCTCCCTCTGCCTCTTTCCCTAATCTTACTTTAAAAACTCGCTCAATCCACTTTCACTGGGTCATACATTCTTCTTCCCTCCGTGTCTCTTCTCTTACCTTCCTTCCTTTCCTATTTCTTCTTCTTCTTCTTCTTCTTCTTCTTACCTGGTTCCTTCTCTCTCCTTCTTTTGTGTCCTACCTGGGATGGCGTCCGTCCGACCGTGACAACGAGCCATCCGCGCGCGCTCGTGAACGCGTGCGTTTGCGCGCGCACGTGCGTGTGTGCGTGCCCGGGCCCGAGCGCCACAGGTGCCTGAGAGCGGCCGACGTGCGTGCGTGTAGGGTGGGGAAGGATAGGGGTGGGGTGAGAGGGCAGTCCGGCTCGCGTACAGTGCTTCACAGTGACAAAGGAGCGGACATAATTTAGTAGATTCAACGTGTTTTATTCAGGGCGCTGTAAAACAAGTTAGACTCACATGGTTGCATTCTATTTTCACGTATCAACCCATGTGTTTAAAGAATGTTTGCAGATAGACGGGAGTAACGGCAGCTGACGTCTTTTTAATTCAAGACAGCTTGTACAACTGCCTGCAGAGTAATTCGAAAATAAGCGTAATAATTTAAAAAATATACACATTTGAAACTGGAAAATTTAATATCTGACTTCATTTTCTCATCATGCCTTCTACCTTCCAGTAATTTCACCCCCAACAAAACTACGGTTTAATTAGGTCATTACTTTCATTTAAGCTTATGAAGTCTTGTCTAATGGCTAAATATTCACTAGTTTTAAATCCATTTTTATATTAAAATTATAACCACCATTTCACTTTTAAAATGCTGATAACTAGAGACCGGAAGAATATTTTGTATTAAACGTCAAAATATGTAAATAAATATGTAATGAAAACATTACGAATATGTAATAAATATGTAAAATCCGATATAATATGTAATATTAAAATTCATTAATTAAAAACAATTTACTTACCAAGAAATTACATTTAGAAAAACTGTTCACTGTACATCATACAACTTTCTCGTAAGCAGTAAAATCTTCATCTATTGTCATCCAGGACTGCAGTTTAGCAGCCGGACTAATCGCAATAGAAGCCATCGCATAAACTGGTAAGATCAACGACCAGCAAACATACACTGTAGCGCCACGTCGGCGATCGCAAATTTTTGTCGGAAATTAAGGTTACAGATCACAAAACACGGTGTCAATAATATTTTGGACACCTAGATTTCCCCAATAATGTAGGGAAAATGCTGATTTAAAAAAAATCTTTTCACAAAAAAATATGGAATTAAATTGATGAAAATTGATAAAATAAGAAAATATATTGTGAAAACAGCAAAATATGTAAAATATGTAATATAGTACTAAATATGTAAAAATATGTAATGAAAAAATTCGATCGTGTGTTAGGAGGGCTTTGATTCGCCAAGATTACAATTTTGAGAACGGTAAATTCAAAGACAAAAAATATGTAATTACATAAAAAATCCGGTTTCTACTGATAACTTCCTTTACTTCGGACACAAATAGCTAGAACATAAAAGAGAGGAAAGTGGACTTTGCTTTCTAAGACAAGATGTCGGAATGTTTTAGACGAGCTGACTAACTCAGAGCCAGCTTCTCCGCTGTCTCCGCCACGACTCTGATTGGGAGGTCTTAGGATTCGAATCCAAAAGTAGCCTATGCTAATACCAGATATATACCTAGTTTAAATTCAGGCGCTGTGTGCAGGAGAATTCTAGTGGACGTGTGTTCTGATCGGAAGTTTTCCGTAGTTTTCCTAGTCAATACTAACCAGGTAAATACCAGAGCAATACTTTAACAAATGTGCCATGGACCGTACACGTTTCCTTCCTCATCTTTATCCTATCCTTTCCCTTTACACACACACACACACACACACGCGCGCGCGCACGCGCACACACACACACACACACACACACACACACACACACACACACACACATACTCGTACTGCACTGCCTCACTTACTGGAAGACTACGTGGGGATTTACGGCTTGTTTTATCTGGTGCTGTGCCATGTGAAGGGAGAGACCTGGAGGGGAATTCCGGTCGCCGCCGTATCTCACGAAGGAGCTAGAGAGGAACACCTCCCGAGATAAAACATTCAAATCACTAGCGGCACTAATGGCCCTAGCAATAGACGTACTCGGAGACATATGCCTACATACATTTATTTGAACTGCAATTGGGTATGATCCGGTGGCAATAAATTAATAATAATTACAATAATAACAAACATAATAAAAGAGTACAATACAAAACAATGAAATAAACGTACTGTCTCTAATATTGAGTGTTATAACAATTATTTCGAATCAACCAATCGAAATCCCTTTCCTTTGTACCTCTGCTGTTCCCTTCGGAGCCACTGCGCGTGGCTGGTGCGCCTGGGGCGAGGCAACCGCGTTGTAAGCGCAGAGGCTCGCAGCGCCGCGTGCCCGCCGGCTCTGGAGCGCAGGCGGCGCGTGAGCGACGGGCGCGTGCGACTGTCGCATGCAACTTGCGCCGCCGCCGCCGCCGGCATGTCGAGGCAACGCCGCCGCGTCGTCGGTTGGGATTACAGCGACGGACGCATGCGGTGGTTGCGTGGACGCAGAGTGGATTATGGTCATTATACGAATATTCGACTGGCCCATTCAGCCGAGGGGATTTGCATTTGGAGGGTGGGCGAGCTATTAAAATTTTCGCCGGCGGAAGCTCAGGCTATTAAGCCTTGTAATGAAACTAGGCCGTAAATGTTATCTATCTGGATTCATCTGTGAATTTTATCATAACCACGAGTACGTTATTCAAATTTTAATCATTCTACGAAGATCTGAGCATCGAATTGTGCCCGGAGTTTGCCCAACTCTTTGAAAGAAACAGACACAGTACCTGAAATAGCCTTAACGGCCTTCTCTAAAATTTGAAAAGTATACAGTATATTTCACGTTCTTGTTTATATTGATTTGTGATTCCCGGCCGCTCAACGGTTAATGTCATTAATCCCATAAGTTTAGTGCTTGTTTTTAGTCGGGAGGTGACGGTGATCTTTCCCCGCTAGATGGTGAGATCTGGCGCCGACCTATCGTCGGCTGGCAGGGTTTTTCCCAACCAGTTATCTCCCCCCAATGGATACCGCTCCAATCGGGACAGCTCTAAAGGTCCCGACCGGTCTTCCGGCATGTGTGGTAGTGTAGTGCATGTTAGTGTAAGTGTACATTGGGGTACATAGGACAGTGTACATAGGACAAGGAATGGGAAGGAAAGATCACGCACGGTCCGTGACCCGTTTGTGAGGGTACTTCTCTTGCATTCGCCTGGCGTTGATCGGAGAAAGCATGGAAAACTACCGATCAGAACAGCCGGCCGCGAGAATTCTCTTCCTGACAAAGCCTGAATTTGACCAATCTGTCTAGCCTGTGCCGTAACCCTGCCACCGTTGGGACGCGAACTTAGGACTTCGTGGTTAGAGGCACTGCAGTGACATCAGTTGATGCTCTGTACTACGTCTCTCGTGGTTACGTACTTCCTGCTAGACAACAGGAATTAATCTTAAGAGAATTTACTTTATACCAGCATTAGCCTCATAGGAAATCATTGCGTTTTTAACAACAGATGTCGGTAATTCGATCGATGTACCTTCAATTACGTCAAGTTTTAAGTTTCTCATTTTGCTTACTCCAACCACTCTTCGACGCAAAACCTCATTTTTTCCGCCACGTAAGTCCAAGGCTCCACTTTGTTTTCGCAAATGACGCTTTTTCTTGAGTTTCTCGTGAGTGTCTGAAGCATATTCACAGGCCGTTTTTGACTTCACGGGAATATTCACTGATTTTACGACCTACTGTTATGATCTTCCGCAAAGTTATTAGCCATAAAATGGCCGAGAAGTTTCATATCCGTCTTCTCCGCTTGCCTGGAACCCTGCTGCAATAACTCGCACCTTATCGCTCGTATTCTTTACTATTTTCACCGCTCCTTAGTTTGCGTTTTTTTTTTTTCGTGTATTATTTTTCGCTTAACTCTTTAAAAATGAAATGGTTGCCAATGAGGGATTTGCCGTAGAGAATTTTGTTTCGGAAATAGTTAAAATAATGTTCAGATAACTTCTGATAATTGTTATGGCACTGCAAACGTTATATTAGAGTTTCATAATTTAGAATGTCACAAGCAGCATTTTGGAAATTTAGTAAAGGAATCTTCAAAGCAAAGTCGACTACGGATATAATGAACTCGCATATTGTGATTATTCGGAAATAGTGAACCACTCGTTCCGATCCACACACTTAATAGATACTAAACCTTTTCAGCCCACATTGGAATCAAACGAATTTAGAACAATTACGATCAAATTGAGTCCAAACAGAGTCACATCCAGAAGAAACGCAATTGAATCTAGACTTATCACCTTAAGGGTACACACACGTAAGACGCTTGTTGCTCGCGCGGGAGGGCCCGGCGCCGAATGACGTCACTCGGCAGCTGGATTGCGCCATGTTATCAAATGGAGGCGCACACAACGAACGCTATCGCCTTCCATCCGCCAGCGCCGGCCAGCAGCCGGAACTCTTGGGAGTTTCGGCGCGCTGGCTGCACTCGCTGGTTCTCAGTCGAGTCGTGGCTTTGAAGCGTCTGTTCACAAGATTCAAAAGGGATAGAGTACTTTTTTGGTTGTTTGTGAGGCCCGTCATATGTAACAGAGGGACAAAAGACACGCGAAGAAATGTGGAAAAGTGCTGGAAAGAAATTTCTTCCAAATATATTTGTTTATGTAATGTTTCAAATATATTTGTTTATGTAATGTTAAAAGTTACATTGAGTGAAACATTAATCAAATCAACAGAAACTAAATGAAAAGACAAAATCAGAAGCATTTATCAGTTTATGCGAGTGTACACAATTAGATTATACACGAATTTCAAAACTGTATCTCCCATAATTGATGAATTGGACGATCGTTCTGTAGACTGTCTTGCAACGTTACGTGAATCGAACTGAATAGCGTTATTGGGAAAGTTATCTAATCCATATTTATCAATAATATCGTTTTGTAAACACACATGCACCTCATAATTCTCTTAAATTAACATCAGTCTGCATCAGCTTAATATCTATTTTGAATATAATTGTCGAAAACAGCGTTCAATAATTCTATTATTCCATACACCATTTACTGTTATTCACAAAAACAGTGTATTTTCTTCTTGGCAGTCACTGGATATAATTTCGATAAATGAATGAAGTACTAGGATGAACCGCTAGATCTCGACACTGTCGAATCGGCGTCTTATGTGTCCGCCCTTGCTGGTCGAGCAGCGCTGCTTATCAGCAGCGGATGCCGGCGTCGGCGTCCCAGCGTTCTACGTGTTTGTACCCTAATATTGAGACGAAACAATAACAAAAAGGCAAATTGTTAGGTTTGGTTAGGTAACAAATTAGTCAATTGTTTTAGTTGACAATTGCAAAAATTAACTTTGTGGTAAAAGTTCACGTATTTCTCCTGAATTATGCCACATATTAAGAAAAGGGATGCGATCAGCATTAAGCAATCCGTGTATTTTATAGTAATAGAGATCGGCGGGAGTTTGGCAAAATCATTCGGTGTGAAGAAGTCTACTGCACACAAATGGGTGAAGAATAAATATGAATACAAGCCACGTGCTGGAAGTAGGAGGCGATGACTGAAAAACATGGAAGAACATAAATTAATGCTCTGCTGTATTTCATGACCATCTGTAGTGGAATCCATTGCGTAGTTCATGGGTATTGTCCCAATAATTGAAATTTATGTCAGCCGACTTTTCGGAGTTTTATTTCTCCATCCTCAGGACTAAATACATTTACAATACGCTTAGATGTATACACTAATTACGCAATGTCACACTCATTGCATATTACATTATATACAAACACAACTACGCAATATATAAAAACTAATTACATGCAAGTGTGCTCGAAGCACACATTACCAATCACAAATTTTATGTATATAAATCCAATACCAAAATTTATTTTTTTTTAAATATTAAATTAAAATACATAGACATATATCTTGCTGTGTATATAAAATTACACAACCATCATACATATTCCATACTGAGAGCCACACAAGCTGGCATGACCCATTCATGTGGACCACGTACTAATGAACGAATTGGTGTTCAAACCTGGGAGCCAAACACTGACTACAAAGACACGAATATCCGGTATAGCTTGAGTCAAAATACCTTTCCAATATTCATAAACATTAATATGATGCAAGATAATACACAAAAGTTCCTAGAAAGAATGTGCGTACTCCAGCGTATAACATCATTATTCATCTTACTGGGAGCAGAGGAAGGGCTCATTTTCTCACAACTCGAATAGACACCTTGAATTTGTATCTTAACATAATTCATATTATTGTTTCCTATACTAATATATACATTGAAAAAGTTCATTCAAGATTTACCCGAGAAAGGGATATAAGATTGCTTGCAGTGCTTGCACAAAAATGTGTAAGATTTATGGATTGCACAGAAATAAGATCTTTCATTGGCATTCTTTACTACATGGTACAATGCGTTTTTCAAGAAAGAATCTGAAGCAGTTGTGGGATAACTTCAATAGCAATTAGTCTTGTTTTCTTACTGTGAGTGGAAAATAGTTCGTTTTCTGTACAGATGTTTTCGTTTCGGTATTGGAAATACGCGTAATTCTCGGTAAGTGGAAGATAAATTAGCTCCAACCAGAGAAATATTTGAACTTTTATTGGTTAGTAATTTTAGTGATGTTTTTGTCTACCAGTATGTTGCTATCGACGAACAGCTACTCTCTTTCAGGAGTAATTACTCGTTCAAGCAGTATATACCCAGTAAACATGCAAAATATGGGTTGAAAATATTTGCTGTTTTTGATGCCAATACTGAGTACACAATCAATTTGGAACCATGTGTTGGACTACAGTCTGAAGGAAAGTTTCGTGTCAGTAATTCTGCTAGTGATGTTTTGGGAGTAGTGGAATCTAATTCTGAAACTAATGAATGTAACAGGTGACGACTCATTCAGCAGCGTTAAACTGGCTAAGACACTGTTTTTTCAATTAAGCTTCATGATAATGCTTTTCAACTACGCATCATGCAATTGATGATTCTGGTGAAAAGCGAAAAACAGGAATAATAACTTTTTTTATAATCAGACAAAAATTGGAGTCATTCTGGTGGATAAGTTGTGTCAAAAAATGATGTATCTAGGACCACAAGGTCCATGGTGGTGTTTTTTATCTTTTAAATATATGTGCAATTAATGAACTTTGTATTTTTAAATTCAATACCAATTCACCTGAGTTGTCGTGAAGGATATTTTTGGAGGTCATTGCCTGGGAAATGATTACAACGCCGATGCTCTATTCCTCAAGTTCCAGTTGATATAAGGAGGAAGGACCGACTGTTACTCTGTATTGAGAAAGAGACGACTGTTGACTTTGAAAAGCCATCAAGCACAGATTACGTCATGTTTGTGGAAGAGGAAGACAAAACAACGAGATGGTGCTTGAAATATAAGAGATGGATGTGTGGAGAACATTTGAAAGACATTTGTGTAACATGAGTGGAATCAGTCTAGTTGTCTGTAAAACAGTCCTTTACAGTAAGTGGAACGCTGCATACAATCGAAAGCATTACCTGTAATTAACATTTTTTTCGAATAAATTAAAACTCCATTACTTAAAATCGATTTCTCTTTAAGTAAATTTTAATAAGTAATATTTTAACATTGCAATATGAGCCCTAATGCATTGCAAGCGCCAAATGCATTATATTTGTAGAGAACTAG
Organism: Acheta domesticus; assembly: GCA_031308135.1. NCBI lineage: Eukaryota > Metazoa > Arthropoda > Insecta > Orthoptera > Gryllidae > Acheta > Acheta domesticus. The sequence continues at coordinate 166,466,444 of JAHLJT010009436.1, read as the reverse complement.
TGCAAATGAAATGAAAATAAAATGTCATGAATATGTTCTTCAGCTGCTAAATTTCAAAGCAGAAAACATTCCAATCTTGTATATTGACGAAACCAACTTCAATTTATTTATTTCAAGAAGACAAGAACAATCTAAGAAAAGAAGTCGTAGCTACAGTTTGTCAGGCAGTCGAGGACCTAATGTACACATTATAGGATGCGTAGGAAATAATGGTTTAATTCATCACCAAATAACAAAGATGCAATCAAGAAAAAATGCAAAGATGTGTGTACGCCAAGGCCTCCGGACTGACGAGGACATGTTCAAGTCATCTCTCGTACTTGTCGCATACAATGCGTCCTGTCATCATGAAATAGAACAAATATTTGTGGTAGATGAAATTAGCAATCATTACTTCTCAAGGTTAAGTCCTTATATCCCTGTGTTCAATCCCAATGCACTTGACTGCTCTTGCGTTACATGCGTGTCATGGTCCTACTTTAGGGGGTCACAACAGGACGTAACCCGGACGGACAGACGGACGGACGAACGAACGAACGAACGAACGGACAGGCAGAAGGACAGACGGACGCAGAGATGGGCGGACGGACGGACGGACGGACGGACGGACGAACGAGGGAACGAGGGAGCAAGCGAACGAACGAACGTTCATACAACGGACGTACATATAGACGTTCATATATTCGAACGGACATACATATAGACGTTTTGCCGTCATTATATCAAGGACCGATTTTTTATGTCAAGTACCTAGAAAACATGGATCTTGGCTACACCTCACGGTAGAGATTTTTTTTTAATTTATCAACTGGATTTATCCACTTTTTCGCTACCAAGGCCCTGTAATAAGAGTTTTTTCTGCCAAAAATTCTCCAGTTTTTCGCGAAACAGCACATAACTTTCTCTCTTCTATTAAAAGGTTGCGAGATAGTAAAATCCTTAGCTTAATTCTGTCAACGTTTATGAAGCTTAACTGTTATTAAAAATGATTTTGTTTTACACAATTACAATGCAGTTGTTATTAATAGCTTTAAAAAACAAATTTGATTTTTTTGTTGCAGGTGAGTTTCACTGACTGCTGGGTCTCTTTAGTCTCCTGTATGTGAGTAGGAATGTCTCTAGTTACTACGTCTGCGCATGTATTTAATTTAGCATCCATAATGAGAACATAATGTATTTTTTGAAGTAAATAAAAGTGTTTGATTGGAATTGAGTAAAAAATCACATTTACTTTTACAGCAACCAGGGAAGTTTACGCAATAGGATCAGTTTGAGAACAAATACCTGAAAGGAGTGGAATGGGTAGGGAAACAATGATTATCCATCCTGAAGGACTCCGTGCTGCCTTCACTTATCACAATGTAATTTTTTCTGACATCTCATCTGCCGCGATATTGGGTAGTACCTTTGGCGCCACGTCGGTGCCCGCCTTAGTATAGAGCTGTCTGGCCTTCCCCAATTAATCGGCTATAACCGTCGGCAAGAAATAATTATAGGCGTTGTCATTACCTACAACATTAATATTTATTAAAAGAGCATCTTTCGATGGCTTAACTATCATCATCAGTTTCCTGAAACATGAAATATAAATAGATTAATACATTACGATTATTATATTGGTAATAGTACATGGTTAATTGAGAGTTTATAATAAATAATTATAAAATAAATTAACATCTTAAGAAATATAAGATATAAAAGGGGGCCCGGAGTGCTAAATCAGTTAAAATTAAAGTAATTTTGTGTATGAATGCAAGAAAAACAATGAAGTGAATTGCATATGTAAAATTTACGAAGATGAAATGTAAGTTGAGCCGTTTCGTACCCGCTGTTTGGACGACCGCGCGGGTTTGGGAATATATTGTTGGCAAAGACAAACGCCTATAGAGGGAGTCCGGGGAGGATACGTCGAAACTTGGAAAATAAGCTCTTAAGATAATTCTAAGCATATTTTGTCTAATAAATTACGTGGATATTCCGAATGGTTGAGCCGCAATAAGTACTCAAATGTTGGTTTGAAAAATTGATTTGTAGGCAAAAATTTGCATTAAAGAATCGTATAAACACTTCACAAACCTGTAAATTGTAATTATTTATAAAAGAAAAGAACATATTTGTTCAGAAAGAAAAATTAAGCGAGAAATAAAAAAGCTCCCAATTTGCACAATTCGATGGCTTTTTTTATTTCTCCCTTCATTTTTCTGTCTGAGCAAATATATTCATTTCTTTTGTAAATAATAAACAATTTACATGTTTCTGGGGTGTTCCTTTACGTCCACAATGCATATTTTTGCTTAAAAATCATTTTTTCAAACCAACTTCTGAGTGCTAATAACGGCTCAACCATTCGGAATATCCACGTAGTTTATTAGACAAAATATGCTTAGAATTGTCTTTATAGCTTATTTTCCAAGTTTGGACGTTTCCTCCTCGGACACTCTGTATTTATTTCATTTTCAATTCCAACAACAACGCCTCGTTATTCGTCGGCGAGGCCCCGCTTACGCTTCCAAGGGTTTATTGTAAATGAGGGCCCTGGCCTTCGCAGAGAAGGGCTGGCAGACGCCACCGTTTCGCGTTACTGCGACGAGTATCGCTTGTTGCTGCCTTAACTGGCAGCCAACAACTTCTTGGCAGTTGTTAACTATCGATATTTTGCAATGGTCTGTCTGACACGAATGATGGTTGTGACCGAAGTCTTTATTGGTTCTGTCCGAAGTATCTATTCGCATATTTTGACCGAAGCGAAGACTGAAAGTTACGACCGAAGTGGATGGTTGTAGCCACCATAGTGGTTTAAATTTCTGACCAAAGTGTAGTTACATCGGCGTGCTCTGAGCAAATACAGTTGAAGGGCGTATAATCTTCACATTTGGATTTTTCAAGTATTTTTTATAAAGAATAAATTGTAATCCTCTGAGTTCAGGTTTATGGCCACAAATGAACGATGAAGTGGTGTATTCTGTCTGAGGCAACTCATAGAAACTGGTAGAAAACAACACTTTTCCGAAAGTGTATTTCAGTGTAGGCTCGAAGCGGGATATCATAATGTTTCAGTTCAGTTAAGGGGACCCTGGAGTTCTATGCTAAGCCAAACTAACATAAGTACCTTTCTCTCAGGAACTAATCAACAAATTTAATTGAAAATTTCAAAGTAGTTTAAACTTACACATGTCCGTATTTTGACATGGTGTTTTTTTTATATTATTGTTTTTAAACATTAACACAGGTATTTGAGTTATCAATTTTGCAAACTTAACACCTATGATCATTAAAAAAACTTTTTATCGTACAAATGTACCAAAATGGTTAAACAAAGAGTGTCAAAATGTGTATAAAGGTACAATTAAACTACAGAAAAATATTCAAAGCCATCAGTCAATTAGGAAGAGAGAGAAAGTTACTTACGTTAGTATGCTTTAGCCTAGAACTCCCGGACTCCCCTTAATAAGCAAGCCATAATAAGCAAGTCTGGAGAAGGATGGCGCCGTGACACTAAACGGCTGTTGGAGTGAGGATGAAATTACCCGGGGTTCATCTGCACCCGTCACTAACTCCACATTACGAGGCGCGGAGAACTCTACAAGTGAAAAGACAGTCAAGAACTCAGAAAACGGACGTTGGGAAATATTCATTCGCGAATAGAACTCTTAGAGACTGGAACGGTTTGCCTGTGACAATATTGGTTTTGGGGTGACAACACTTGTGATCATTTAATTGCCTGTGACAGTCTTTGAACCCTTTCCTCCAAGCCTGAGTAAATTCAAAAATAAATTAGTTTCCTAGATGTTAATATGTGTATTACAAATATGTTTAATTTAATCAATTTACTAGTTTGTTATATAAAATAAGTTGTTTTTTATTATTATTATTTGTTTTATTATTATTTTTATTTTTAATTATTATTAACAGTATTAGTAATTATTATTATCATTACTTTTATTATTATTATTATTATTATTTAACTATTGCAGTGACATGCAGTGAAGTGTCGTGGAGAGGCGTTGTGAAGTTGAGGAAAAAGTATGTGTAAGAAAGACATTACAGCTCAGTAATCAACAGTGCGGTGAAGTGAAGTGTGGTGAAGTGGAGTGCTACAAAAGCTCTTACGGTGAAATGTTCACGTGAATTTGTAAAGTTTGTAAATTTTGTACAATTGTTAGGTTATGTAATGTTGAATTAGTGTATTCCGCCACCAAGTCCTCAAACTTAATTGCAGAATTAGTAATAAATCTAAATCTAAGTGAGAAGATGGAGGCTTGCGATCTCTCTGCCTCCCGCGGCCCCCGTTCGCGAATTGCTAGTGGCGGGGCGCCACGGCGGCACGTGCGGGTACTTCTGCTGCGGGGGCGGACCGGGGCCCCGACGGAGGAGAGACACGTGGAAGGCCGGAGCTATGAAGTGGCGAGACGAAGTTGAGCGGCGCGGTGCAGATGGCCTGGGAGAAGGCGATAGACCGCGGCGGGGAAGGTGCATGAAGATGAATCGGAACAGAGTTGGGGGAAGGTATTTACACCTTTTGAAGTGGGGTAAAATGGAAAGGGGTGATTGAAGCGATGATGAATAGAGATGGGTAATATAGAACCTAAAGATGTGGTAGAGAGATGTGGGGGTGAAAGAGAGAGAATGAAGCTGATGAGAAAGAAACTTGCGGGAAAGAGGAGGATGAGTGATAAAAACGATATGAGGAGGAAGAGAATGGTAAAAGAGGAATGGGACCGACTTAGTTAGCTCAGGGAATAAATTGCTGTCATTGCAGTGCCTTTAACCGGGAAACCCTACGGTTCGAGTCCCGGCGGCAGGATTTTCGACAATAGCTAAACGACTAGACACTAGCACACATGTCGGGAGACCAGTCGGGAGCTTAGCGCTTGTCCCGGCTGGGGTGGTGCCCCTTCGGTTGGCAGGCATCGGAATTCGCTATCCAGCGAGAGAAATACCAGCACCACCACAGCCACACGAAGACACACGCACTACAGTTACGGGAGGAATGACCTTAGACGTTGATGCGGAATCACTAATGAGTCAACCAATTAGGGGAAGCGGTGGAATAAGACAGGCTGGGACGTGTAGACTGTGTGTGTATAAGAAACGGGGAAATGGAAAGCGCGAGCGAGTCGTGCCGATGCGGAGTGACCGAATCACGCGGTGGTGGGAGGTGGGGGTGGGGTGGGGGCGTGGATCCATAATGGCGGCGCCAGTAAAACGCACCTGCGCCTCGCCCGCGCCCGCCCCCGCCCGCGCGATCTGAAGCGGCTGTACATCACCCGCGCGAGCGACGACCGCCATCGATCCGCCAGCGCGCACGCCCTCTCCCCCCCCCGCTCAATCGGTGGGGCACGCCGTCACGCCCAGCGCACGCGCGCACTCCGCGTGCAGCCGGATTTTTGCTCTCGGCTGCGACTGGGATGTCACGGCGAGCGGGGTTTCTCTCGCCCTTGTCTTAGCCCTCCGGCGGGCGCGTCCCGTCATTTCCCACCAGCAGCCACGTGCGGCACTCCGTACCGCATTTTTCAACTTCGATTTTCGAGTCAATAGTTATTACTTTTATTATTGAATGTGAAGGAAATATTCTTTATTTATGTTTGTGTACATTTTATTTCATTATAACTAACTAAATACCAAACGAAATAATATTAATAAGAATCTAATCCATCACTCTCTCCCTCCGTTTCGTGGTACAGGTTACATGTCGGGGAATGAATACGGTGCAAACGTGCCTTCTAACGTTTCTTCGGAAACAACGCTTTTAAATTTGTATTAGTAGTTAGTACTCCAAATCTGTGTCATAAACCTCAATAACAAAACAGCAGTAAGAATTCTAATGTATAAAAATACGGAAATATTATAATTTCATTGACAAAGCGCGTGCGGTACGGAGTGCCGCAACCGTTGCAGAGTTCGAATTACTAATGAATAACGACAGGATCGGAAGTGTCTAAAATCGCTATTTAAGGTCATCCGGTTGAAAATATAATCAATGAAGAGAATACCTATGAGCTCTTATATGTGACACCTATTATTTACAAGAAATCAACAAAAATGTAAGAATGCGGCACTGAGTGCCGCTACGCGCCCACCGGAGGGTTAAGGGGGCTTCCGCACATTTGTTATTCGAAGAACAAGGAGCAACCGCTCGCCGAATCCCGAGTAGTGTGAGTGCGTTGCTTGCTATTTGCGGAGTGACGAACATTCGGTGCTCACCCTAAGCACCGCGTGTCTGTCTTTTGGACATATCAAAGGAAGCGGACACGTTACCTGGTCCAGATTGGGCGAGCAGTAGCTCCCTGCTCGGGAAATGCCGAATGTGTGGAGCCGCATTTGGGAGAACTGCAGGTTTACCTGATTAGGGTCGGGAATCCTTTTGATTTGGCCTTTTCTGGTTGCCACCCACTTCCGTAGCGCTCTGTACAGTTCATGTCACGGGCATTTTGAGATGGTCTTATTATTCCTTGGGAAGTGGGGTGAACATGGCGTGGTAAGCGTTATGCTTTAACCAGATTCGTCGAGCGGAGTAGTTTGCTGTATTTCTATGGGCTTCTTCTGGGATTGGAAAGCTCGGTAGTTCTGACATACTGATCATCCCTGCGTCGAGAAGACTACGGAAAATGGCGGAAACGGTAAATGAGATTACAACGCAACATTTCTCCGAGAGCAAACAGATTACTGCGCGAAAGCCCACTATTTCAAAACATTTGTAAAGAGATCTTTGACTCCGCCAGTTTTAGAGAGATTTTTGCGGTCAGCTATCCGGGCAATGCCATTTCATGACCCAATTTTATCTCGTATCAACCATTGTTAGAGCTGAAACAATTTACTTACAAAAAAACAAGTTATGTAGGTACCCAATGCGCTGTATTTATTATGTTCATTTCATGCCAGATGTTGCGGTCCAGAAAGGGCCTCCCCAGTAATAATAGCGAAGCAAAATTCCAGAAGTGGATTAAGAAAAGAGCGAATAATTAATAGCGGAGCGTCAGTGAAAGTAGCAAGCGTTTTACAGGATTGAAATTACCAGAGAGCATGTGCCCCTGAATATATGTAATATTCTCTATTTCTCAGACTCCCACCTTCTCCTAATGTCACGCTGTGTCCTTGATTACCGCCTGCATTTCGCTACCTAATGATTTTCGAATATTGTCCAATTTCTCATTACAAGCACGTTACATTGGTCAAGTTTCCATAATATTCGCAAGTTATCTGGACTTTCCTCTTATTCTTTGTAGTACAACGTTTAGTTTTCCTCCCTTCCCATTCTTTCCTCCCGTCCCCTCCTTTTACTCTAAGAATAGTTGCTTCCGAGTTGTGTTGCCTTCAATTTCGGCTGTGGTACGCTAGCCGCACAACACGATTACATTGTTGGCAAACTGACCGAGTGAACTTTGTAGTTGTGTGTCGCGTGAGACGTACCGAGGGAAAATATGGGTCTCTATACTTGGGTTTTTCGTTCTTGGCGCACCAAGGTCACGGACAAAAAATGGGGAGAGAAGGCTTTCTCCAAAAGGAAGCTTCCACGTCACAACACAATAGTGAGGTATAATCTTGCTATTGGAGAAAGCCTTCCCTCTCCATTTTTCGTCCGTGGCCTTGGTGCGCCAAGAACGAAAAACCCAAGTATACAGTTCTTAAGAGAGGCTTTAGGTAGACGTTAGCTTATGTAGACTTCGAAAGGAATACACGACAATATTAATTCGAATTTCGATAATAAAATAATTTTATTATTTTGCCCCTGCAACATTTTTGTAGCCGATGCAAAGTATTTTCAGTAATTAAACAGTTAAATACATATCATTGTGATAGCAATGTCATTGTAATAATAGGATATGTCTCAATTGCAGCTTTGAAAATAAATTATTCATTTTACTATTTACAAGATCGCGTTAAAGTTCTCAGCTCAAAAATTTCTCACTCAGTATTCCCTAAACATCTAATTGGTACACTGATTTGAAAAGCAAAGGAACGGTATCACTGTAAGGAAAATATTGGGGAACGCAGTTCCATCGAGAGGCAAAAGTATTAATATGAAAATAATCGTACTTACTGTACAGACACATCCGATAAATCTAAAATAGTACGACGCAGGTATCTGCGACAGTGCATTCCAAAAACGTACATTATTGTGTACTAGACTTAGGGATAAAATCCATCGCTGTAAGAGGCTTGTTGAATATCGGGTCACCCGACCACTTATTTTCCAATTTTCCTGGTCCCTTGGAGGACGGAGAAAAAGTGAGCGTCTTCCTTTTGCCTTTCGGTTGGCTGGGACGCAACGCGGCGACGCAGCGTGGGCGGGGGTGAGGATGGAGGCGGGTGCAGGTGCGAGGGCAGGGGCGAATGACTGCGCTATTGGCGGGGCGAGGTGCGGGGCGAGGTGTGGGGCGAGGTGCGGGGCGAGGTGCGGGGCGAGGTGCGGGGCGAGGGGCGGGGCGAGGGGCGCTAGGCGAGGGGTGAGGGACGGGGCGAGGGGCCGGGAGAGGGGCGTGGCGAATGACGGGGCGAAAGATGGGGCGAGGGCGGGGATAGGGACGGGGCGAAGGACGGAACGACGGGCGGGGCCGGTTTAGGGACCGAGGGAGGGACATGGCCGTGTGCTGGCCCAGGGGCGGGGCCGGGGGCGTGACCGGGGGGGGCGGGGCGGAGGCGCGGGCGCGTGTGCGGGGAGCGCAGTCGTGCGAGGGCGTGGGGGCGCGCGGGCGGAGGCGAACAGGTGGTTGCGCGCGCCGCGCTGCATCCCAATGCGCTGCACTCCCCCCCCCGCCTTCCCCCGGGCGTAGCACTGTTCCACCCCGATTTGTCCCACCGTTCTGCGCTGCTACCCTTGTCACGCCGTCCGTACCTCTCCCTTCTTGCCTGTTCCTCCTCGCCGCTCCTTCTGCATCTCTCTCATCTCAACCTCTTTGGTTTCCTTTATTTTTCCTTCGTGCATCTGCTATCCCACCTCGTGTCGATCTACTCTCCCCGCCCTCCTTGCTCCACCCTTATCCTTACACCTTTTTCACACCTCTCACCTCGCTCCAAACTTCAAGTCCTCCCGCTTCTCTTCGCAACGCGACTACGTGTTTTGTTTCGTACTTTTCTGCGTTCTGTTTCGTACTTTTGACTTCCATCATCTGCCCTCTGTGTCCGTCTATACCCATAACCAACCATCTAGACACATCGCCCCCATCCAGTCCTGCTGTCCTCCTCCCTTTCTCATCCCCTTCTTCCTCACCATATCCTCCATGCTCCATTCTCTGCTCGCTGTCCTCGCTTCACCTCACTCACTCCACTTTCTTTGCTCCACATTCCCCACCTTCTCTATTCATCATCCGTCCTCTGCATTTCCTCCTCTGTTTTCGTTTTCCTCCTCTTCATATCTGCATACTCATCTCTTCGTGCAAATAACTTGAATCTTGTAGTGCTCGATACTGAGTAATGAGAAATCTACGTCATCCTTCAAATAATTAGTGCGTAAGTAACTTACGAAGGGGATACTTGCATCACATTAAACATTGCTTTATGCATAAATGCTGTATAAATTATTTATCAAAGTATAAATATTTGTTAATTTTTTATTTTTTTAGTATATTCAATACATTTTCAAATTTTATAGTCAGGTATTATTACCAACTTTAAATCAAGCCATATCACTTCTACCTTTCACATCTTCCATTTATTTATATAAGAAGAGATAAAAATATAAAGACAGTCCAAGAATGCTTAAAAAATTGTAATATACTTCAGTAAAAATGTGGGCGTTTGATTTATCCAAAGCTTCCTCGTATATCCAGCTTGATCTGTTTCTAAAATGATATTTATGACTTACCTATTTCTAAAATGAGCAATTTATGGTAGTCATTATTTATCGAAGATGCAAATACTTCATAATTTACAAAAAAGAAAAAGTTTTGAAATGCATTGAATTCCTTTTTGAATATTCATACCAAGGAGAACAATAACTCAATTATTCTATTATCACATGTTGCTATAGGAGTTTAGTAACGAAAAACACGATTGAATGATGTTTTATGTTGTGTAGATATTGATCGTATATTTTCCTGGAAGAAAGAGTTGAGTATAATGTGTAAAAAGATATATGTAAGCGCAAAAGTATCATCAACAAACAAAATAGTAGATACGAGATCTTGGACCACTGTGGTAGGTAATGAAACAATATTATTGCTACAATCGTCGCGCAAATTACTCAAAGAAAAGATGTAACACACCAAGGCAGACCGGCACGTACAATGAAACGCCTGAATTTTTCAGCATCCACGTAACTTCTGGGGGGCTTGCTCTGTTATAAAGGGAACGTATGTACAATATGAATAAAAGCTCTGAGCCACGGGCCAGCTGGCCCCCATCCAAACTCATACAGAAGTATATTTTTGAGGAATCACGTGAGTGTTGCTAGTGTGAAAGGCCCTACAATTTATGGTACCTACTAGTGCGGTTGGACTGCGGAAATGTTGGACGCACAATGTGATGAAAGGTCAATTCTTCTTTAATGCTCTCTGAGACTCGTAAAATCAGGTAAGGTCAAGTCCGCGAGGAATTGTGAAGAGATATTCCGCTACGCATTTCACTGGTTAATACGCCGAAGAGTTGAATACTCGAAACTGAAAAGTATTTTCACCCCAGAGGCTGAAATCAATCAAGTCCGTATGGTTTGCCGGTGAATCGCGGCATTGTGGATCGATATTCTCGAGGAGGAGGTAGTCAAGTGTGAGCTGATTAATGGACTTCATGCAGTTAAGGCAGAGTGAATAAAACCATTTATATTACGTCTGCGTCAGAAGAGCGTAAAAAGTAACTGTGTGGCTGGTGTAGCTCTTCTTGATGACTAGATTAGTACATCATTTCAATATGAATCTCAACATAAGTTATTAATCAAAGCTTATTAAAGGAACAAGATAGCAACATATTATAGGAGCTGTTATGAGATGTATTTTCGGGGCGACGCTGTTGCTTGTGCTCTATTTTTTTGCTGATGTCTGAACTGCGTGTGTTGTAATACATATTTGCTTTGAGATAATTTAAATACCTAAAATTTCTTGTATGCAGCAGTGATATTAATTTACAACCTTTAGAAAATTTGCCAGCATGAACCGGCTTGGGAAAATATCTTTCAGACAGTTATTAATGCACAAATATTCATCTCTGTAATACAACGATATTTTGTCAAATTGATCTCTCTCCTCAAAGATTTACTAGTGTGTAGTATTGTTTGTGCTACTACTTGCAAAGTATTATTGAATGTTGCGTCTCATTCCGTTGTAACTTTCATGTGAATTAAATAACCTGTACAGCACAAAACCCCGGCTTTACTCCAACCACTGGAGAAAAAAAAACTTAAGTAATTTAAATTTGAGGTGTCATAAGTGAGTATCATTTTCTGCCACCGATCACTACCTTAAAATTTATTAAACGATTGAGGAAACTCAATACAGTATATTAATGCTTTAGAGAGAGACTGAGGGAGACTAAGAGAGACTAAGAGAGAAAGAGTGAGGGACTGAGAGAGAGATTGAGGCTGAGAGAGAGATTGAGGCTGAGAGAGAGACTGAGACTGAGAGAGAGACTGAGACTGAGAGAGAGACTGAGACTGAGAGAGAGACTGAGACTGAGAGAGAGACTGAGACAGAGTGAGACTGAGACAGAGAGAGAAATAAGGAAAAAGACATTTTTATCCCAATTCAGACCCCATTCAGCAACATCAAGCATTCAGAAGAAAATACTATATTTCTCAAAATGAAAAAAAGATTAACCCAAAATATTGGTGTACTTCATAAATATCAGCGTATCCTAAACTGCAAAACCATCATCCTGTTGTAAGCCGCCCTGCCCGGTCGCGCGGTGACGGGCGGGGCGGAGCGGGCGCTGACAGAGACGGATGTTGTGGGAGGGCGGGCAGGGCGGGCGTTATGGAGAGTGATCGGGAGCGGCGCGGGAGAGGTGCGAGGCGGTGAGAGCGCGGCGGCGGCGCCTGTAGCATTGTCCGCGCGCGCCGCTCTATAAATACGCCGCGGAGCGGCCGGCGTTTGTTTTCGCTCGCGCGCCCCGCCGCTAAATCACCCGCCGCGGCCAAGGCACACAGCCCCCGCCCACCCCTCGCCCCCGCCCCTCCCCTCCCCTCCCCGCCCCGCCCGCCCCGCCCCACGGGCATCTGCGGCGCCGACGCAACCGCTATATCTCTGCCTCTCAGCTGCGCCCACTGCCGTCGCCGCCGACACAGCTGTTCTAACGACGCCGTGTCACAGCGCAAGCCACCACTACCGCAAACGTTACTATTACCGTTTCCGACACCGCTACCACCGTTACCGCTGCGCTACCGCTGGTTTTATCGCATTTGCTAGCAATATAAGTGGTAGCCGTGGTGCAGTGGCGAGCTCGGTTCGATGGTTCGCCATCACACAGCTGTTCTAACGACGTGTTACAGCGCAAGCCACCACTTCCGCAAATCTATTACCGTTTCCGACACCGTTACCACTGTTACCGCTACTATCGCTGGTTTTATCGCATTTGCTGGCGATATAAGTGGTAGCCGTCATCCAGTGGTGAGCTCGGTTCGGTGGATCGTCATGACACTGCTGTTCTAACGACGTGTTACAGCGCAAGCCACCACTTCCGCAAACCTATTACCGTTCCCGACACCGTTACCACTGTTACCGCTACTATCGCTGGTTTTATCGCATTCGCTTGCGATATAAGTGGTAGCCGTGATCCAGTGGTGAGCTCGGTTCGGTGGATCGTCATGACACAGCTGTTCTAACGACGTGTTACAGCGCAAGCCACCACTTCCGCAAACCTATTACCGTTTCCGACACCGTTACCACTGTTACCGCTACTACCGCTGGTTTTATCGCATTTGCTAGCGATATAAGTGGTAGCCGTCATCCAGTGGTGAGCTCGGTTCGGTGGATCGTCATGACACTGCTGTTCTAACGACGTGTTACAGCGCAAGCCACCACTTCCGCAAACCTATTACCGTTTCCGACACCGTTACCACTGTTACCGCTACTACCGCTGGTTTTATCGCATTCGCTAGCGATATAAGTGATAGCCGTCATCCAGTGGTGAGCTCGGTTCGGTGGATCGTCATGACACAGCTGTTCTAACGACGTGTTACAGCGCAAGCCACCACTTCCGCAAACCTATTACCGTTTCCGACACCGTTACCACTGTTACCGCTACTACCGCTGGTTTTATCGCATTCGCTAGCGATATAAGTGATAGCCGTCATCCAGTGGTGAGCTCGGTTCGGTGGATCGTCATGACACAGCTGTTCTAACGACGTGTTACAGCGCAAGCCACCACTTCCGCAAACCTATTACCGTTTCCGACACCGTTACCACTGTTACCGCTACTATCGCTGGTTTTATTGCATTCGCTTGCGATATAAGTGGTAGCCGTCATCCAGTGGTGAGCTCGGTTCGGTGGATCGTCATGACACAGCTGTTCTAACGACGTGTTACAGCGCAAGCCACCACTTCCGCAAACCTATTACCGTTTCCGACACCGTTACCACTGTTACCGCTACTACCGCTGGTTTTATCGCATTCGCTAGCGATATAAGTGATAGCCGTCATCCAGTGGTGAGCTCGGTTCGGTGGATCGTCATGACACAGTTGTTCTAACGACGTGTTACAGCGCAAGCCACCACTTCCGCAAACCTATTACCGTTTCCGACACCGTTACCACTGTTACCGCTACTACCGCTGGTTTTATCGCATTTGCTAGCGATATAAGTGGTAGCCGTCATCCAGTGGTGAGCTCGGTTCGGTGGATCGTCATGACACAGCTGTTCTAACGACGTGTTACAGCGCAAGCCACCACTTCCGCAAACGTTACTATTACCGTTTCCGACACCGTTACCACTGTCACCGCTACTACCGCTGCTTTTATCGCATTCACTAGCAATATAAGTGGTAGCCGTGGTGCAGTGGCGAGCTCAGTTCGGTGGATCGCGCCGGCACAGCTGTTCTAACGATGTGTTACTGCGAAAGCCACCACTACCGCAAAGGTTACTATTACTGTTTTCGACACTGCTACCACTGTTACTGCTACTGCTACCTCTGCCTTTTCCGCATTCGCTAGCAATATGAGTGCTTTCCCGGATGCAGTGGCGAGCTCGCGCCGGTGGAACGCGAGTTTGAGACCCGCGAAATCGTTGTATCGTGTGTTTCTCCTAATAACGTTTCCTTCCCGTCCCTTCCCCCTCCCTGGTTAGGAGTAGTAGGGTGATTGTGTCTGCGGACAGGGGCGTAATGCGCTGTTAATGGACCTACGGACCGAGGCGGAAACATAACTTTTCCATCGCCTTTAGCTCCAGTTCTTGCTTCGAACCCGTGTGTCATAGGCAGCTGTATGTGTACAAGGCCGCTATGATCGTTGTCCTTAACAGTTTGAAGGAGTGGGAGGCCTGATGCATGTTTATTACCTTGAAAGGGCGTTGATAGAAATGAGGACGGGGGAGATTGGTATATCCTAACGGAGGACGACTTCAACTCGATGATGATGATGATGATGATGAGCGCTAGTTGTCAACGTTGACGTCATGGCCATATATCGTATTTGCGTTCATTGAAGTAGTCTCACCAACACAACTGTTCCAACGGTTGTCACGTGTTACAAGATTCATGAGTAACTTGTTACAAGGTGTTGTAAGAAGCTGTTACTACCATTAGCTTCAAACACTACCCTTACCTTCATCTTTATAGCTATCACCAGCGTTTACATCAACACTGCTTCTATTGCTATTGAAACACTGTTGCTAACATCTCTAGAACCATTCCGTGCCTCACTCATCTATTATTCGCCTAACAATATCTGATCTCTGATCCCCTGTATTCACTCCTAGCACCTCTGGAAACACAATTTCCATTCCCCAGTGTCATCGTTTCCTCCAGTGCTCCGTGCCCCCCTCCCCGTCGCGTCACACGGGGTGGCGAACTGCGTTGGACGAGCACCTTCAAATGCAAAACGTTCGCTGCCAAGTCCTGGGAGTGCCATCTCGGGCTCAAGCCTCTGCTGGCCAAGTCTGCGTTAGTCACTGAGTATTGTGTGAGCGCATTCTGCGATTTTAACAAAAAACTCTATTAGATTTATTATTAATTCTGCAATTAAGTATCATTACTTGGTGACAGAATATCTTAACATAACATGCATTAAGCTTGCATTACAATACTACTACAATTACTACTAATAATAACAACTAGACAAATTACTTAATAGGAAATTCTACTAATTTAACAGTAGAAACTTAATAATACAATGACCTAAAATATAGATAAATAGCTAGGAAACTAATTTATTTTTAATTTAATTTGTTATGTTGTTATGTTTGTTTTACCTTAAGATGTACTACAACTTGTTTTGTAATGTTTCCGGTGGTTTGGAGAAATACTGATAATTGGGTGAAAATTAATGTATGTTCACCTAGTTATGTTGACCATACATTTCTTGATTTATCTCATCAGTGAAATGAATCTATAGGATTGAAGCCTCCTGTAGTTTATTTCTTCGAAAAGTACGTATTTGTTTTGTACCATGTCTTTTTTTCTTTAGTTGAGAATTTAATAATTTTGAGAAAAAAACATTGATCTGTCTCATTTTGTGTAATGTTTTTATGAAGTGTACACTGATTGTAATGAGTTCATAAAGTGTACACTGAATGTTCTGTTTGGTATCTATCGTGTTAATTAGGTTATTGAAGTGCACTTTTTATTTGAAACCTCTCAAAATTACGATTTTTTTTGTAAATATAATGAAGCAGTCACACGATATCAGTATTATTTACATTGGTTTCCATAATAAGAAGTCATGAATAATCTTAAAACTAACTGAATGAAT
Organism: Acheta domesticus; assembly: GCA_031308135.1. Taxonomy (NCBI): domain Eukaryota; kingdom Metazoa; phylum Arthropoda; class Insecta; order Orthoptera; family Gryllidae; genus Acheta; species Acheta domesticus. Next base: position 166,450,613 of record JAHLJT010009436.1, on the reverse strand, counting down.
TTTAATCCTAGAATTCTGCGAGAAAAATGTCAGCAAAATAGTAATTCTTGTCAGATATTCAAATGAATTGTCTTCGTTGCATAAGGAAACGTGATAAAATGTGACACAAATGAACTTTTTAGAATTAAGATGCCAATCCTGTTTAATTGATCTCATCAATTTTTGGAGCAGAAATTCTTCTTGACAATAAGTCATGAAATGGGACATTACCACGTGTGGACATTATTGGGATTGCGTTCATATTTTTCAGAGCAGATATATTATGAACGGAAGATTTAATATGAGGAGCAAATTGAAATGCTAATCTACAGAATGACACTAATTACTTTTCCAAAACTCCAGTTCAAGGTCATTTCAAGTTAATTGATTTTTATAACTTGTGTTATATGTATTAACCTGATAATACTTTGACAAAAATACAGTGAAAAGAAACAAATTACTTCAAGAATGAACTTGGTAAAATTCGTGGGAGCAAAAGTACAAAATGCAGAACCATCAATGAGAAATGAGCGGCCAGACCAGAGCATATCCAAACCCGTACTTTCCACAACACATTAATTCTGTGAACGTCGAAGCAGAGTCCCGAAAGAACCTTCACACGGAATAATAAATAGCGCATCGTCACACAAAAGAACGTCGAAGCTGAGTTTTGTTTTCGAAACAGAGAAGCGTCAAATGGCTCGGAGAGCACATTCGGCTCTAAATCAAACGCCGAAACAAGAAGTCTGTTCAGAAATTCAAAAAGGAAATTGGAAAGCAAACTTACTTAATTTTCCGGAATACGAATTTTTTTGCGCTCATGAATTACATGACGTCCTTAACTATTCAAGATCGAAGTGTCGTTTGATTAAACATTTTGAAAAAAAAAAAAACATGCGTTCTGTTTTGTACATGAAACCAAGTAAGGCGTTGATCAATTCTCACATAAACATTTCATGCTGTATTTAAAAAACTAGATTGTTATTTTATTTTTATTAATAAATTATACATTTCAATTGAAACACCTATTGATATCAAGCTGAGGAAAATGTTTGAAAGACATATCTGAAATATAAAATAAAAGAAAAACTTGTGATACTTTATTTCTCGTTTCCTTCGTAGTATTGATAAATTTCGGGATCTATTACTCAGTTTCAGGTTTAAAATGTTAATATTAATATAATATATTGTCTTGTTGAGACAAATGAAATCTAAAAGTACATCTCATTTTTGCCTTCTGGTTGTATCTGATTCTCCTTGCGTCCTTTTAACCACCCTCAAATATGTTGGAAATAGTTTTTCTACATTCTGATTTATGGGTAATCCTTTCCTCATTGTTTTTCTTTCTTTTCAAAATCATTGCACATTCCTCAATTCTTCAGTTTCAATTCGCGCACTTCGCCGCTTCCGCGCTCTAGCGAACTTTACGAGGAACTTCCTCCGCTGGGAGAACAAAACACAAACGACCATCTCTCAATCGGGCCCGCCCCAAAAATTGTTATCCGATACACCGTATCCGACTGCCAACCAGTCAATGCCTGCACGCAACATCTCGGCTTATGAACGATGCACAGAGGTCGATACATTCATCAGAGCGTCGATCGGCGCGCCCGTGAATAAACTCTGCACCCTCGGGGGCGGATCGACCCCTCGAATCGCGCGAGGAAGGTCGTTTGTTCGCGAGGAAGGTCGTCTGTTCGTTTGTTGTGCGGCCGCCGCGCCGCTGCGAAACGCAGGTCGCGCGTTACGCGTGATCAAAGCAACTGGACTGAATGGCAGAGGGACGACGGTTACATGCTAATTCGCTCTCATGGAGCTGTGCAATAATAATCGTATGAAACACGGTGTTCGATCATTGAATTCGACGAATGAAGACATTTCATGATTTCCCATCTCTTCCTTTTCGCATAATAAAGTATAATCTTTCTTCCCAAATGGAGACATTCGACACTTATAGTGTTTTGTCTACTCCCAAAAGGATGCGATTGTAAATTTATAATGCGTATATAAATATTTCTTCCCGCCTTTCCGTTTAGAAATGTGCACAAAAATTACTTTACTCTGAAAGCCGTCCCAGTTAAGTAGGCAGTGGCGGATCCAGGGGGAGGGCGTGGCCCCCTCTCAAAAGGCCTAGAGTTTTATTTTATTTGGCAGGATTGAATTAAATATTTATGTCAATTATTTGTTAGAATTATGCAGTTATTAAAAATGTATTGCTTGGTATCATGTATATACTGCAATAATAATATAGTTTAATAGCAAATATTTATTATTTAACAATAATATATGATGGCCCACTCCAAAATGAGGGTCTGGATCCGTCCCTAGTCCGTACAGTAATCCCTGGACATCCGCGGATTCGTTATTCGCGAGTTCCGAACATTAGCGGTTAGAGAAATGCTACCAGTTTTAACATTCGCGAATTCAACATTCGCGAGTGCGTCTTTGGTCTTACTTTTTGGAAAGCGAGCACATTTCATTTCCATTAACAGTTATCTGGGAAATGAACTCGGGAGACACCGGAGTTCAAAGTATCACGTTGTGCAAAAATACCAAAGTTGGAATGTCAATTCATATTAATAGAATAATACAATTGTAAAATAATTCAATTCAGTTACGTGAAATTCGAGGTAAGAGATTTGGCCAGATGAACAGAAAAACATTCAGGATCTGTGCAACTCTTATTATAATGACCCCACTGAAGAGCAGCTTCGGGAGATCGTCAACGAAGAAAGCCTCGAACGTAATGAAGTAGCAGAAGCGAAACTTCGTCCTGGACCAATTTCAATGTCAAAGCTGTTAATGGCGTTTAAAACTTCAACAAGCTCTGTTGGAAAGGGCATTCGTGATACGAACATGGAAATAACTTCGAAATTAAAGATAGAAATAGAAATAGCAACTTTTCCATGTTTGGATATTACAACAACGAGGGGGGTGATGAACCAAAAAAATAAATTCTACATTCAATCACATTAAACTTTTAAATTAGTTTCAAATGTTATTTTATTTCTTCTCTATGTGATGATATTTGTATATTGTTTTAATAACTTATTCAGTTCTTCTACAATTGTTTGTCCGACTTTTTTCTTTCTTTTTTAAAAAGCTTTTCGGTGTCCAGGAACCTAACCCACCTTTCTTCATTAAAAGATATACTCAACATTCGCGGATTTGACATTTGCGAGGTTTTTTGGGAACCTAACTCTCGCGAATGTTGAGGGATTCCTGCAGTAGGTAGCCATTCGAACGACTCTTACCACAAGAAAAGGGAAACAAAAGCGAGTGTGACATGTGCGTGTATCCGCGCACGCGACGCGTTGAGGTGTGCGCGAGTTGGCTGTGATGGAGGTGGAGGCCTTCGCAAACGCGTTGTTCATGGAAGAGCTTCGCCCGCATTCGCTTCGAATGCGGCGAACAGCGAGCGAAGCGGCGGCGGCCGAAGACGCAGCATGGGCGGTGGGCCCGCGATGCGGTGCGGATGGCGGCGAGAGCAGCAGGAAGGGCGAGAATGACGTGGATAGCTTGATTGGGCTGGCAAGAAGGGAACCTTGGTTTCGAGGAGTGGATCGGATGGGAAGGCTTCAATGTGAAGAAGGGAAGGGGGCAGTGTGGATGCTAGGAAGGGAAGCCACCGACATTGCCGCTGTCGATATCGCGACAAGCGTCCTCGCCGTCAACATCATCACGGACGTCGCCACCGACGACTTCAAGCAAACGCCTATCGCAAACCCCCGCAGTTCAAGCAAACGCCTATCGCTGCCATCACCACCGCTGCCACCGTCGCCGCCATCGCCGCTGCCGTCGTCGTCGCTAACGCCGCCGTCACCGCCGTCGCTGTCGCCGTTGCCGTTGCCGTCGCAGTTGCCGTTGCCGTCGCCGTCACCATCACCGTCGCCATCGCCACCGCCATCGCGCCCGGCCCCGCCTCCGCCCCCGCCACTGCCACCGCCACCGCCACCGCCACCGCAACTGCCACCGCCACCGCTATTGCCACCGCCACCGCCACTGCCACCGCCGCCGCCACCGCCCCCGCGACCGCCGCCGCCCCCGCCCCCGCCAACGCCCCCGCCACCGCCCCCGCCCCCGCCACCGCCGCCACCACTGCAACCATCACCGCCATCGCCATTGCCGTCGCCATCACCTCTGCCCCCGCCACCGCTTCCAAGTGCAGCAGTGCCGCCGCTGATGCGCCCGGGTCACCCGCTGGCCGCGGCTGATGAATAGCGCTCGCCGGCCGCGCGCCGCAAAGCCTCCACCAGGGGCTCCGGCCGCGATTTTCAGCTTTCATGAGGGCGCTCCCCGGCCTCTGCCCCTCGCCACCCGCCAGCTCCACGCGTTCACCTGGGCGTTCCAATTTTCCCTGCTATACACTCCTCACTAACCCCGTGATGAATTTGACCGTTTTTACGTTCTCGTATACGTACGTGTAGGCGGAGTATAGAAAAAGTTATGTAATGTTGCGGAAAATCGATTTCTAGATTTAGAAGATTTCTATTTCGAGATTTAGAGATGTCGGTCGATTTCGAGATCTAGAGAACAGAAATAGACGTTTTGGGGTCCCCTAATACCGAAAAAGTGTTATATTCTTCAAAATGTCCGTCCGTCTGTGAAGATCACTAGTGCCTAAACCATGCGTAGGATCTTTTAATATGTGATCTAATATTTCGGGTTAGAGACATGCCTCAACTTGAGCATCTGTGATCTTGGTAGTAAGGAAATGGGGAGATAAAATAATGGAAGTACTTTTTTTTTCTTTGTGCTTAGTGAGAAAGTATTCATAACCTAGCTCTACTAACTTATATTCAAACAATAATTACAAACTGAGGTTTTGAGTTTTTCATTTATTAAATGAGAGCTGCAGTAGAGTGTATGTGTGAATTGCTCAAGTGAGTGGAGCTGATGACTGCGGGTTTCGTCTCCCTGGTAATGCGTGGGTTTTTTAGCAAATGGTTCTAAAGTGCTAGGCGACTCATACCACTGCATATTTCATCATCTCATCCGTCAATCTCATTCGGCCTTTATTATCACTCTCTTATCCTTCTTACCGTGGAAAGAAAGAAATGTTAATTCACTGATGTAATCATCTCATTCACTGATGTAAGCATTAGTATTTTCCTTAACCTAAGCGCAAAAATAAGAATGCACATTGCCCTACTCGTTGAACAGTTTATCGCAATTTCTGAAAATATGACACTGTTTAATAGTATACGAGATGATCAATATTTCGTAAACTTCTACCTGAAACTAAGTATTCATTCTCTTACACCTTAAGGTTATTTGTGCAAGGTTAGTAGTGGGCACCATTGAAATTTCGAAAATGTTTAAAGGATTACTACCAAGGAAAGCATTTTTTTGTTTTAGTTCACCAGTGATATGCATTTTAGAAAACTCTCAAAACATCAAAAAAGTCTGAAACATTCCCTTCCCGAAGAGGCGTTCTGAGAAGAAAATGTGGAAAATGCCTATGTCCAAAAAACGTTTTTCAAGGAATGTTTTTATTCTTCTCTGCAACAAGAAGGGTAAAATCGGAGGTCCCAATGTCTCCAGTAATAAAATTTCATCGTGCTCAGCAAAGACGTTGCCACATCAAACAATACAGATTCGATCTCGCTCTAATCTTAACCCCATTCGCGCCAGCCACTACATTTCTGGAGCACCACACTTATGGCTTCGCGCCAACAGACAGACGCCGCGCAGCAGAAGTACAGCTCTTGACGACTGAGGCGGACCCGAAAGCAAAAAAGAAGAGGTCAGCAAAGGTGAGGACCTTGGAGAGACAACGAAAGTTCCGACTTAGTTCCAGAGATCAAGAGAACGCATTTAAGGATTTGCTGACCTCTGACCTTTTCCCTACACCTAGTCTACTCTGATTCAATTAATTTTTACTCTGATTCAATTCAATCGTAAAAGTCTATCGATCTGAAATGTAATCTTAATGTGATCAATTCGCCTAGATATCGAAAAGTTTAGTTTTTTTAATAAATAGAAGACAGTGATTTTATCTGTGAGAATCCTTTAGAGCATTTGTTTTAAAGTGATAACTGAATTGTGAAGAGGTAAATAAATTATTTCAAAATAATTAGGATAATTGATAAAAGTGCGCGATGTTGTCACCAAGAAGAGAAAATTTATTATTCACGAGAATATTGAGAGTTCAACAGAAAGACACGTTCTAATATCGTATGACAAGTTTCAGCTTACATCAATAATATTGTCATTATTCACAAAACATTTAGCAAATGTTATTGTACAACGTTATTTTACGTATTACGATATTAAAATATATTTGATTATTTGAATTTTTATTAACGATGAAAGTTTAACCCACATGTTTTTATATGGACGTAAATAAAAGTTATTTTTATTAAATATACCAGCTATCTTTCACATATTTTATACTCGAATAATTTACAAAGTAATCATTTTGATCTGAATATTTATACGTACGCATTAGTCAGACTATTAATTTGGAAAATCATACGTTGTTTTTAACTGAGTGACATATCCCAATTTTTCCAAACAAAGAAAACCTGGCGCTACTCAAATTTAGCTCTTCTTTTAACGAATTTCGCTTTCTCGATTGAAGAGTATCTGCATTTCTTAATAGATTCTTGGTCGTCTGAAAGACGCCGCGTCCTAGAGGCAGTTGTGCATTTGTCATACTGCGACCTTATTCAGAGAAAATGCCTTGATAAGTAAGATGTGTGATGTGGATAAACAAAAAAATGTACCTCAAAAAAAACTCATCGATCTAAGGATTTACGTTTTACATGTAACCCTGAATTTTGGACAATCACTAAGAAAGTGTATAACAGTGGTAATGCTGAGTTTGATAAAAAAAATACTCTTTACTACTGCAGAGATATATACAAATGTATAATAACCATCAAAAGTAATATTCAATTTAATGTTTATCAATTTAACCACGCGAACACATTCATAAATCAAGACTTATTTAGACGTAATGTATTTTCTATATTATACATTCAAATACTCTCAAGATAACCACAAAAGATCCTCTAAAATTAATGCTAGAGGTAAATAAAAATGTCTGGGTCTATACTACATTTCTGTTCATCACTTGCTCGTCTCTTTTTCTGTATTAGATTTGGTCTATTTTTATGTTTCTAAATTTATGCAAGAGAATACGAAAATGAACGTGAAATTTCAACTGTGTAGATAGGCATAATACGCATGCCTTTTGTTTGTCGTTATTTAACATGTTTTCAATACTATTAATAATGTTTATACGTTTACAGTGTACATGCTAACTAATGGAATCATTTCAGCTGTGGTTTATTTGCGTCAACGGGTATCATCTATTTCAACTTTGACCTTTATTTCCGCAGCAACCGTATCCAAAATCCATTTATCCACTTTAAACTCACAGTGCGTCAAGTTCTTTTAGACAGGGAATAACGATTTTGGAGAAAATCGTCTGAACGGTTTAGGTACTAGAGTTAAATACAGATGTAATGAAAAACGTTTTCTGTTAATCGATTTTTTGGTACCAGTCTCGCAATACGTGAATTCTGACTACAGAGCGGGTCAGATGAAGTGATTTACTTAAAATATGAAGAATGTTTATCCCATTTTTTCGTAATTAGGGTTCGACAATGAGTTTTTCTGTTGGAAAAACACCAATGTCCGTTGCAAAATTACAACATGATCCCTTTACTATACAAATACTAATAATGCAAGGAAGGAAAACGCGTGGATCAATTTTCCTGTATTGTATACATTATAAATTCTTCAAAGTGGAGATGGGTCCACGGTGTTTCATGTGAATGCGGCCACCGCCTTACCAGACATATGAAGACCATCTCAACGCTTTGCTTCACGTAATTTAGTGAGAATACGGCAGCGCAGGAATCTGGCACGTGATCTTGGTTCGTTTGGGGAACTGCTCCGGATCGCGCCTGGAATTGTCCGGAAGAACCATGAAAATGCAAGAGGTCTGTGTAATTCTCTTGAGCGGTTGGTATTATCTCAGCAATGTAGCTAATAACAATCGTCCGCCGTTGAGCCCCACGGAAGCTTTAGCAGCGGACTCACAAGTCCATTCTCTAAGTTGCTCGGTGAATGTGTATCACACGCCGCGATTTGCCTGCGCACCCGTTAAACCGACTCGCACGCCCCCGGCGCGGCACCTCCCGTCGCATTGTTGGGCGGGAGGGCGCGGAGATGAAAGGGCATTGTGTCGCGGCGGCCGGGCGCGGCCCAGGCGGAGCAGAAGGCAGGAGCGCGTCGTTGATGAGGCCCCGTGGCGTTGTCTCGTCGCCCGGAACCCGCCGCGCCCGCCCAAATGCCCGTTTAAACGCTCGCTCGCCCAAACGCCCGCCTGCCCGCCCGTCCTTCAGCCTCGCCGCTCCTCCGCCCGCCGGCCTCCTTACCCACCCACACGCCAGCTTACCCATCCACCCAGCCCCCCCCCCTTCTGCCATGCATCCTCTCATCCATGCACCCATCCACCAGCTTGCCCACCAATCCGCCACTTTACCTACCCTCCCGTCCGCTTTTCCAGCCACCCCCCATCCGCCAGCTTACCCACCGGCCTCCCGCTTTTCCAGTCACCTACCACCCACTCACCCGCCAGATTACCCAACCGCCCGCCCATTTATCCACCCACCATTCACCAGCCAACTTACCCACCCCCTCCCCAGCCAGCTTACCCACCCCGCTCACAAGCGCGTACACCCACCCACAATCCCGCCGCCTGACCGCTCATCCATCCACCTACACACGCACCCGTCCGCCCGTCTGCCCGTCCGCCCGTCTGCCCGTCCGCCCGTCTGCCTGTCCGTCAGTCTGCCCGTCCGCCCGTCTGCTCTTCTGCCCGCCGCCCATCGCCCGCCATCCGCCGCCCGCCGCCCCCGTCTGCCCGCCGCTCTCTTCCCGCCCCTGTCCCTTTTGCTCATCTACGCGGTCCCTCGCCCGGCTGCCCGCCCGCCGCCAGGCGCGAGGGCGTTTAATGCCGCGTGGAACCCAATTCGGAGGCGCCGCGTCGCCGGCGACAGCGGAGCGCCGGCGGGGCGGAAGCAGGTGGCGACCGCGCCGGCGCGCCCCGACGCGGCTCGCGTTCCTGCGACTCTATGACCTCTCCACTGCTACTCCATTCTTCGTGCTCTCTACTCTGCACACGTGAAATGACTGATTCGTGTTCATGTAATTGGACGGTGTTATGCATCAACCGGCTAAGTGCCATTTAAAAAAAAAAGAGATACGGACGCCATCAGTTGCATTGGACCATGTTCTAAGTGTATTTTTGGTGCCAAATCTGTAAAAGTAGCCTTATAATTAATGAAAAATGTAAACGCCATCAGTCACATCAGGGATTTTATGTTTCGCAACAACCGGCTATAAACCTAGATCTTCGAATCTGCTGTTCTTTATTTCACATTAAGCAGGTAAGCGCCAGATATTCCACTCATGTTTGTGTAGTTTGGCGCTTCAATGAATGAAATAATTAAATTACAGATTTTAGAGCTGAAAATGTAATAAAACCTTTGAACACGATTTTCTCAAAACTTACATGATGTCGCATAGTCGGTTGATGCATAACAATGTCCAATTAAATGATAGAAAATGAATATCTCCTTTCTGATATTACAGTCTGATCGGGCTAGCAGAGTCGGGCAGAATGCACCGTTGTTCCTCGAGTTTGTTGGGTGTCACTTCAAGGAAAAGATCGGGCATTCGCCATGACCGTTGTCTACATAGGTCGGAGTCTCAAAAGGAAACCGATTTTTTTAATTCAAGATATTTATTTACGGTGTTTGCAAAACTCCATTGACACTAGAAACTCATAGTATAGACACAACCATTCCATTGATATAAAAGCATAAAGCACCAATATCTGTAAATCAGCATGGCAACAACGATATATTTTGAAAATGTTGATGGAAGGTTCTAAAATCCAAGCAAGAAGAAGACAGGGTGACCCCAAAGATGATCAATATTGATGGTGAATACTATTTTATATGGACTTTCAGTGAGAGATTAGGAGGTCGAAATTTATGAAAGATATTCTACAAAATCCATGATGGACGTTGTTGGAGGCGTTTCACTTACTAGTCAACGATTTTAACCAATATTTTGCGATTTTATAATAAAAATGCAATATGTTAATGAGACAGTAGATATTGGCACGAGAGGCCAAAAATGATTCAAATTTCGCGCCTCTGAGTAAATCAAGTATTTATAACAATCTTTGACATTAATTACCAGCTCAGAATATTTTGCCCCTAATTACGCGCACTAATTCATAACAAAAGAGCAGAATCACTTCTTTTAACGAGCTTTGGGAGACAAGTTCTTTGGCTGTAGATTTTCCACTGCTTATGCTTTCAAACACGACCGCAAGACTGCATCACTTACTTGTCATCTAGCAAGCCGAGACATCGCAGTATTAGAGTTCTAGAAATTGCTAGAATTCATTGAAGACGGATTGTTAAAATAATTTATCATTGTTAAAAATTCATAACTACAACGGAAACTTAAAACTGTCGTCCGATCGAACTAAAAGAAAGTATATGCGTGTGTATTAGCGTGGGGGAAGATTGGATTTTAACTCGAGAGAGTTGTCAGCGAGTAGTAATTTCTAAGAACATTGTAGATGCTTTCCCGAAAAACAAATGTGTAGAAAGAAGAGCCACGGTTTTGCTAACCGAAATAAGTGCAATATCACCTTTTCTCCGCGCCCAAAACAGGTAAAGCTTAACAATCTATTCAACTAATTCTTTTGTATAAATATTCGAACAGGCGTACTTTGTTTAGTTTTTTGCAGAGATTCAGCGAGAGAATTAGAAAGAAATTTCTGTTCGCATACGCAGTCAGCAGTTCTCCCATTAAATCATTCGAAGCTGCCTTTGCAGAAGATATTTTGAAAATTTCATGTTTTTACAAATTACTCTAGGTGCGAAAGGTTAATTGAAACTTGATGGTGTGCAAATTATTAAACTTAAGACGCAAAGTTTGAATTTGTGAATTTATTTTCATACATACGAATTATTTTTAATAATTAGTGGACATTCTTTTTTATTTATGAGCATTCTGATCCTCCCTGGGTATTTCTTATCAGTGCCAAACACCACATTTTGCTGTCTGGATCGATTTACCATATTTCTTCAATTTTACCACCAGAACTTAACATGTCCTTATTTTACATTTTTAGCTTCTTTTTAACTATTGCCCAAATATGTTCAGCCTGGACTGTTAGCTGGCCATTGCAGTACAATTGTTCAATTGTTCAATGGCGATAACCGAGACACACTGTAGAGTAAAAATACTGTCCACACTATGGTGTAAACAAATTAAATAACAGCTGTACCAACATCAGTTGTACATGAAACAGGAACACAAAAGTAGCAGACGTCACTATGGATAGTTTGAAAAACAATAGGAGTGATGTCAGTTCTATTTATAATTTCTAACACGATTTTAACTTGAATTTACCGAAAAAATTATTCTAATAATTTGCACACCTCTGTAGTTTGCCTTTACCTTTCAAAATAAAATAGGAAATCTGTGCGCAAGGCTTAGAGCGCGGGTAGTGACCGTGGCCCTCGTGACCTCTGAATCATCCAGCCTGTGCGCTTGATGGAGAGGGGGTGATTGATGACATCGCTGATGGCTGCAGCCACCTCGCCCGCGGGCTCGGGTGCACCGCGAGGCGACGCGTCGCGACGCGGCCCGCCTGCCCGTGAGGGCAGCTCGAGCTCCGGACGATGGCTGCCGGGGCGAGGCGCCGCGCCGGGAAGGCAGACGGCGCAACCAGGCGGCGGAGGCGGCAGGGGGTGGAGTGGCGTCACAAAGGAAACGCGCGCTGGGAGGGCGGGGACGGTGGTGGAGGCGGAGGCGGTGGGAAGGGACGTGTGGGATGCGCGGGAGTAGTGTGAAGGAACGCTGAGAATGACGCGAACGGTGGTGGTGGTGATGGTAGTGTTGTTGGTGGTGGTTATTGTAGTCGGGTTGTTGATGGTGGTGGTGGTGATGGTAGTGGTGTTGGTGGTGGTGGTGATAGTGGTGATGGTAGTGGTGTTGTTGTTGGTGGTGATAGTGGAGATTGTAGTGTTGGTGGTGGTGATGGTAGTGGTGTTGTTGGTGGTGATAGAGTTGATGGTAGTGTGGTTGGTGATGGGAGGAACAGAAGAGGCGGGGACGGAGTCAGTGGGAAGTTTGTAGAGCGCGTCGGGGACGGCGGGGATAGTGAGACGGATCGGTGAGAATGGCGCGGGGAGAGGAGTCATGTCAGATGATGCAGCGGTGACGACGTCATTTTGATTGATTGATTGATTGATTGTTAGTGGTTTCAGGCGCGTCATCTAAAGTCATTACTCCCGTACGTATAGTGCAAGCTTTTTCTCTCTAGGGGTGTCTGTGATCTTCCCCGTGGATGGTGAGATCCGGCACCGACCTACCGTCGGCTAGGGGTGTTTCCCAACCAGGTATCTCCCACCAGCGGGGCACGTCCCCACCCGGGACAAGCTCTAAGCACCCGACCTGTCTCCGGCGTGGGTGGTGGTGTAATGCTTGTTAGGGAAAGTGTGTTTAAGTAAGGGGTGAGGATATGACAAGGAAAGAGAAGGAGAGATCGCGTGCAGTCCGTGGCCCATATATTAGAGTACCACTCCGATATTCGCCTGGTGTTTGATGGGCGAAAACACGGAAACGGCGTTGGTGGTGGTGGTAGTGGTGTTGACGGAGGGGACGGAATAGACGGGGGTAGAGGCGGTGGGAAGATTGGGGAGGAGGGAGCGACCGGCGACGGAGGGATCGGCGAGGGTGGTGCGACGAATTTGGGAGAACGGCGCGGCGGGCGGCGGCAGCGGGGAAGCCCGGTCGGTGTATACAGCGGCGGCGACGGCGGCGAGTGACGGCGGGTGGAAGAGGCGCGGGAGAGGACGGGCAGAGGCGGGCTAACTCGATTAGCGAGCGGCGAGCAATGAGCGCGCGCCGCCCGTCCTCACCCCGTCCTCGTCCTCGTCGCGCTCATCCTGGCGGAGACGCCTTTGCGCGCCGCTGCACTCGCCGCGTGGGGCGCCGCCGCCGCCGCCGTCGCTCGCGCGCGGCACCCGAGGATCGCCTGCGCGCTTCACTTGTTAGCCGCGCTGGCTTCACTTGTTTGCCGCTCTCCCCTTCGCGATGCGAGCGCTGGAAATTGGAAGTGGGTCTTTGAAGCGATCCGCTGTCCTTCAAAGGCATTACTCGAATATCGTACTATACTTGGGTTCTTCGGTCTTGGCGCACCAAGGTCACGGACGAAAAATGGAGAGGGAAGGCTTTGTATGGTGCATATTCTTTTACTTGAGTTAAATGTATTCTAAATATTTATTTTATTCAGGTAATAAACCTACAACTTTTTAAATAGAAAGTTTCTTATTTGCCACATCTGTGACCGTTTTTTTCTATATTATATTGCTTAATAAGGACATTAATTTTACACTCTGCTTAAATATTGGAACAAGTTATTGCTTTAATTAACAGAAATTGAAAAGTTTAAAATCTTTTACCTTAGTCTTGTTTGTGTTCATTCAAGTCTTTTAGTAGTTAAGCATTCTTAAAGCGAGCTCTAAATGTAATGGTGAATACTAACCGGGGTACCCCAAAGATATATGATGCAAGATTGCTTTGAAACAGGAAATAACTAGCATATGAATATTTTGAATAGATTGACCATTTAATATGTAATGAAAGACAAATTTAATAAAATTAAGCAACTTTATTACTTGGTCATTCCATTTGAGTCATAAAGTTTCTGACTATTGGTTTTGCAGATTATTTTTATTTTCTGATATGTTAATGCTTTTATAATGAAAAATTAAACTGTCAAATGTGAGTCGTAGCATCAATGAATTTCCTACCACAATTAATATAGTATTGACATTTGGGCGTACAGAATAATGCAAAATATTCTGGAAAGCACGTGCTTCCCAGCAGCAAAATTAGAGATATACCATTCTAAATATAAATTATCATTAAATCTATTACGAATTTTCACTTTAAATAAATATGAAAATCAACAATAAATTCAACAAATATTTATAATTCCCAAACAAATCTTTTCTCGCACAAATTTTGCTTAAAGGTAAGATTACTACCTAATTACGCTTTCTCTCGAATTTTGTGATGGAGTGTTGAAAAATTTCCAAGATATTAAAATGTTAATTTTTTGCTTCAAATAGAAAGTCGCATGTGACGCTGTGGTTGGGGCTCTTGCTCAAGGTTGCGCTTTGTTCAGTCGCGAACTGTACTGCGATTTAGGGGAATCACAGAGAATCTCGGATTGTTGAACGTGTACGTGAGCTGTTCTCATCGGTAAGTGAAGTTCTGTGTAGTTGATATGGTTGTGAAAATCAGTCACCATGTCTAATCTTGTGAATAGGTTTAATAGTTTGTTGTGTTGCAATCCGTTTTGTCTACAATAGCGGAGCAAGCGAACAAGAAGAAAAGTGTCACAGGAAATGAGTAATAAATTGCTTGATTTAGTAGTGGGTGTCATAAATGAGATCATGTAACATAATTTACAAAATTCATTCGGTCATTGTAGATCTCGTTCATTCTTTAAAAAAGATTTGATTTTCGAAAAACATTTCGTTTGCCGGTAAAAGATAAATCGAGGAGTAAGACTACAGGGTCGACCAAAATTTATATTACGAAATAGAATAGAACTTGCGCTTACCCTCGTCAACATGCCCCTGGCGACTGCGTATCTATTTATATTTCTGGTAAATAACTGTTTCAAAAGCATGTACATTTCTCCACAGAGGAAAACGTTCAACAGAAGAAAACATCCGAGTTGCAGGTTTTCGTTATTCTTGAATTCCGTGACAATAATAGGGACGGTATACTTGAATAGGACCCTCCACGCACAGATTTCATCTGCCTTTTATCAACGCCTTCCAGAAACGCTGTCGGTGTCTTAGAGAGCTCTTTGCCCTAGGCGCCTTCCCGCAAAAGAATGTTCTGTTGCCTGCGTAGAGCGCGGTTCTTGATACAGCCAAGCACGAAGAGACACCGGACTCGTTCACAGGCACTCCGTTTCGCCACGGCGCCGCCAAGGCCTCGCCCACGCCCCTATCGCCCGCGCACACGCCCACGCCCTCGCCCTCGCCCGTGACGCCGCTTGCGGCCTGAATTTATTGGCCACGTAAAGAAGGCGGTGCTGCGCCGGCACCGCGCTCGGCCCTCCCACCGCTAGGAGAGCCGCCGCAGCACAGGCCCGGCCTCGCTCTCGCCGTGGTCCCCGTCCCCAGGGCTCTTGCAACTCTCCATCAAGGCCGGAGACAAAGCTCGAGGGTGCTACTACAGGAGGCGCTAGTGTCGCCGGTTACAGCTGCAGGTTACGCTCACAAACGTCCGCACAACATACTTAGCTAATTTTTTAGAAATGCCAAAAGTGTCTTCTAAATATTCAATTTTTTATAATATATATCTAAGAAACCTCTAAATAGCGACACTATCTTCTGCAACATTATGCCCCTGATTGTGTCTCGGGAAGCCACGCAGCAGCCAAGCACGTTCCAAATATCGTTAGCAGCAGTTCGTATTTTAGTTCCTGTAAGAAGGTGATGCAGGGGAGCGCGCCACTGCAATGGTCTTCATCGCGAAATATATCAGAACTTTCAAAACGTTCGAGAATGCGTTGAGAATCAACGTGATGACATTGTTACCACTTCTGTAGTTTTAAGTGTTACAATGCCGCAAATCCCACCATACAACTTTCGACATTGCGGGCGAGATTCCCTGGAGATGAATGAAGCCGCTGTGAACCGCGCGAGAGGTACATCTGCCCTGGGACCAATGTTTTCGCTCGGGATGCGCTCGCCTCCGTTACTCGGACTGCGCGCTCTAGAGGCAACCGACTCCCACCCCTCGCCATCAATCTTTTTACTTTCTCGCATTACGAATACTTCGTAAGAAGAGAAAGTTATGTAATCGTGCGGCGGAAAACGGGGAATTTTCGCCAGAAAAACTCATATAGCAGGGTTCTGGCGACAAAAAAGTGGATAAAACCTGTTGTTAAATTTAGAAAAAAAATCCTCTATCTCGTGGTGTATTCAAAATCCATGATTTGTTGCTTCTTCATACTGCAAAATCGATTGACGGCAAAACGTCCGTCTGTCCGTCTGTGGTCAACGCTAGCGCTTAACCCTTCGGCCGATGTTTTCCCAATGTGCTACAGCCTTCCTCGAATCTCGGATCGCCAATCCATCCTGATGGAAATTGTGGGGCAAGGAACTGTGCGTCCAACCATCGCTCGGCACGAACTCTTACGTAGTCGCGCCTTCTTTTGTAACGTGGTCGCGCGATGTACGAGTACTTACTGCGTACGTCATAAAAATGTTACTCTTAAGTATATATTGATTAAAACTGCTATAAATGCGGAATTTATAAACTTAAAGGATTTCTAAATAAATAATTGGAATTTTGTTTGTATTACTTGTATGTTACACCACTTTGTTGTCAATAAAAAAATTATGTGTGCTTCCTTATTCAGCAGAGCATCATGTTGAGGGTTGGTTAGTGAAATAAAGGATTTTTGTGCTTTTTGAACTCATAATATAAATACTACTTTTATCTTAAGTCATTAATGCATTTCTTAGCCTCTTTCCTGGATATTCAAATGTAATTTTCTTACTTTTTTTTCGTGGAATTGCAAATACATCCCACAATTTTTACGGGCTGAATGTACAGCTGTTTTAAATTTTACAGCACACATTACAGATTTACATAAGGCAACAAACACTGAAACTGATGGCAACATAAGGCTACTGAAAATACCATCTAGTTTGCGTTAGAGGTGCACGGCAACTGAAAAACTTGGAATAGAATGGAGAAGAAGCCATTGCGCACGGTCCGTTGTTCGATGCACGTTAGTATACCAATCTCTTGTTACTAGTGATTAGAAAAATTCCCTCACTTCAAAAATGAACAATTACTACTAGGTAAAGATTATAAATTAAGTGATTAATAATAGCAATATTCCCAAAATTTATTATTAAAAGACCTCAGAAATACCAATTAGTTAGATTTAGTGAGGGATTATTTCGTGTTCTCGTGTGCGTCAACTGCTGTGGTCATTAGTCCAATGGTGCATGTTTCATCAAGGGAGGTGGCGGTGGTCTTCACTGCCTTCCGCCGATTGGTGAGATCGGCCGTTGACCTGAACGTCGGATTACGCGGTTTCCCCAGCCAGGTATCTCCCACCAGGGGGTCAAAGCCCCAGCCGGCACCGAGCTTTCTAGCTAGTGTAGCTTTTTCTAGATAATTCTGCAACCGTCAAGACTGCAACCTGACGAACTGTCGTTCAGAGGTACTCCAGTAACATCAGAGGAGGCACCGAAGACGATCACCAATTAAACAATGAAGAAACTTTCACTGTATCGCTTCACAATTTCAAAACGGGACTTGCTGTCGACTCTTGTTGTATCATGGCTCCGTGAAACTTAAGTCATAGCTATATTTTACTCACAGGTCTCAAAACATTTTCTTCCTGTAAGAAAACAACTACTATACCAATAATGAAATAACGCGCATGTTAACATCGAATAAGTAAATTTTACTCTGCTAGGATGTGGTACGTAGGCGCACTACGATGCAGGAATGCCATCTGCAAAAGTGTAAACTCTTAAGTAAATTTGATCAATAATACTCTACGGTCAAGTTTCCACTTTGACATCTGTTTGAAAAATATCGTTGGAATGTACCAAAAATTGCATGTTTTTACTATTACAGTGCCATTATATGACACAAATAAATATTGAATTAGTTATCATATTCATTGAAAATAAGATCCCAGTTTCATCGACACTTCCTTCTCCCTTATATAACGTAAATTTAAATGAATGGTGTGAAAAATTAAACCGTATCATTTGTCAAAAAATGAATTTAAAGTTCCAATTTTTCATATTTAAGACTATAAGAATACACAAAAGATTCTAATTGTAGGAAAACACGCAAATGAGTGCCAACTCACAAATGAGACCGCAAATTCAGAAAACGCGCACCAAGTGAATTTTTCTTCCATAAGAAACAACGTAATTTAGAGAGCAGCAAATTGTTTGCAACTCAGCAGATCCGTTTTTCCGAAGATAACGAAACCGTCAGAGAGTTTTACCGGCATGAATTCAAGCTAGTTGCTAACCTTACCGGCATGAATTAAATGTTGCTAGTTGTAAATCTGCAAAAATATACCCACTTACGGAAGTCGTCTTCTTCATCTTGTAAATAAAACTAGTGCCTGTCTGTGATTTCAGGCTGTGTCTGAATTTATTATATTACACTATGGTATGTAATTCAAATTATTGTTGCACAAGAGGGGCCTGAATACCGCTCGCTGCTGTGGCGGAACTGCTCTTCGCTAGGGCTGTGAGTTTTGAGTTTCATACGGTTATTTCACTTGCGATCATTTGGACGGTGTTAAGCATCAACCGGCTAAGCGCCATTTTCGAAAAATATTAAATATGGACGCCATCAGTTGCATTTGATCGTGTCCTAAGTGGACGCAAAATTTTGGCGCCAAATCTTTATAAATAGCCTGATAACTAATGAAAAATGTAAACCTTATCAGTCACATCAGGGATTTCATGTTTTGCAAAAACCGGCTGTAAACCTAGATCTTCAAACCTGTTGTTCTTAATTTCACATTATGCAGGTAAGCGCCAGATATTCCACTCATGTTTGTGTAATTTGGCGCTTCAATGAATGAAATAATTAAATTACAGATTTTAGCGCTGAAAATGTAATAAAACCTTTGAACACGATAATCTCAAAACTTGTATGTCGCATAACCGGTTGATGGAAAGCACCGCCCATTTGTAGGAGGGAAAGGTAAACCACGAGTGATATTTTTCTTCTTCTTCTTCTTCTTCTTCTTCTTCTTATTATTATTATTATTATTATTATTATTATTATTATTATTATTATTAGTGATATTCACTTTCTTTTGTGCCTCTAGAGAGAGAACAAACTCCTTCGCGGTTTGATGTTCCTGTCCAAACCGGAGAGATGGATGGGGGGGGGGTGTCGGAAGGGAAGAGTGCGGTCCCTGCAGCATTATAGGGAGAGTTTCAAGGATCTTTGGAAGCACTTAGAAAAAAACACGGAAACCACTCATGTCTTACTGATAATTACGCATCCTTTCGAAAAGTATCTATCTGTCTGGAAAGGAAACAACGTTTTTAGTTTAAACACTAGTGTTGTATTTGTATTAAATGTCATACATTTAATCCGAATTTACGGAGTTAACGCATCATTTAATGCAGAAACGTTACGTAATTATTCCATTATTTTGAGATCAACTACACCAACATTGCCAAATTCACAATGGATATTCCAGGAAGCCGTGGTCCAAGGCCATTGTAGCCTCCTCTCTTCTGCCTCGCAGCCAGGAGGCCCCCGGGCGTGATGAAACTGCTCGCAAGCGGGAGATGTGCGTAATCATTCGCCGTTCGACGAGGTAACTACACCACCCTCTTCGCTCTAATCCGATTCTCCCCCTCGCCGCCGCCGCCTCCGTTCGCCCCGTTATCTTCAGAGGAACCGGTTACGGAGCTCGCTGCATCGCCTCCGGATTTGATGCCTTCTAAATAGCGTTGTTTGTTATCCGCGAGAAACACTCTCTTCGCTGCTGTGGACTTTCTGCATCATGCCTGTTTGTTGGGTCCCGCGGATTCCCTTAGTTTTTCTCGTTTTGTGATGGGATGAGTGAAAAGTGAAACAAAATCTGTTCGTCATTAAAAGTGAAAACCTCCAACGAGCGTCCGACTGGCTATACAGCTAGATCGAGTTCAGTTATTATAGGCAGAAGAATGTTAGTGACCGGCTCTGATCGTCGTTTTCAGTGGTTTCTGAAATCTAGGCGAATGCCGGAGCAGTACCTAACAAACGGCCACGGGCCGCACTTCCTTTCCTCTTCCTAGTCCTATCGTTTCCCTGACACACATACACTTACTCACATGCCCTACACTGCCTCTTTTGTCAGGAGATCAGTCTGGAGCTTAGTGCTTGTCCCATGTTGGACGGTATTCCGCTGGGGGAGGTATTTGTAGCTGGGGGAGGCCGTTGTATTCCGCTGGGGGAGGTACCTGGAGGGGAATACCCCATACGCCGGCGTATAAGTTGGCGTCGGATCACACCATCCAGACGAGAAGGAACATCGCACCTCACGAAATACAACATTCACTATCCTAACGGAACTAATGACCATAGCAGTTGATGTCCCCGGAAACATCAATCAACGCTACGAGCGTTCGAGGTTCGCGATGTGGCGACCGATTGCGAGAAATCCGATAATAGGAGGATTAAAAACAATCACGATTAGTATTTCCCAACAGTTAAAAGTGAAATGTTGCTCACTACGAGGATTGCCCAATCAGAGAAGGAAATCAACGGGGTTTGATACTTCGTATTTGGCCTACACATTTTACTTACTCGCCCACAGCAATTGCATTACAAGCATCTTCCCAAAACTGTGATCGTATTGCCTCATTGCTATTCTGAAATCAAATTGAAGTTGATGTGCTGTACAAATGTTTTGTTCGGTTGTTCAATTACTTGTTCTTTCTCGTGAGTGTATGGCGTTGGGTTATCTCCTCTTAAACGTGTAGTGAGTATCATGTAATAAAAGCATTAGGAAGTCACAGGTCCCCAAGGACAATTCTTTACTTTTTGGTGAGAAATAGTATGCGATGGAAATACTAATAAATTTAACAATTTTTCTTATTACTTGACACTTATGTCAGCATGAAATTATATGGGAAAGTATTGCTAAATTTATTGGTATTATAATGTCAGTACTGAATTTTCATATCTCAGTGTATGAAAAAAACTAAACATTTCTACGACTTACAATGCATTAGAACAATTAATTACCTAATCTAAAAGAAACCTTGAAAGAATAACAAATCAACACAAGGCCAAAATTACCGAAGTTATAGTCGTATATTTTTTAATAAACGTTCCTGTCAACAGCTGAAAAATAAGAAATTCTTACTAGAAGTTTGCAAGAAGAACGCAAATCTCAATGCATTTAATGTTTACAGCAGTACACAGGAGAGCATTTCTCCCCTATTTTAAAATCTACATTAGATTTAAAAGTATGTTTGAAAACTTGTTACAGATGTTACCTAAAAGATCTACTTTCGTCACATTCTCTTTAAAATCCATGTTCTATTTCTGGGCTCGTTTAAGTGCTTGTAATTCCCGAAGAGAAAAATGTTATAATGGAGACCATAAGTTCCGTAGCTATTATAATTCTTCCGAGAAAACGATCCTGTCAGTTTCCAACTTTGTCCGGAGGTCTATTGCAAGGAGCAAAAAGAATGGGAACTAATTAGCAAAGTTAGCGAGAAATCTTTGTCAGTCTGTAGAACGTAGAGAACCGGCCTTTAATGATATGTTCGCATTGCTATATAAAGAGCTTCAAAAATGTACTGCAAGAACAAATACTATGCGAATTTTCGTACATCTTAATAGAAAGATAACAATGAAATGAAAATGAATAGACATTCGCAAGTGAGATAAATCGCCTATTGAAGAATTGTTTCTAATAGAAACTTAATTCTTTGAAAACGTTGAAGACTTTATTAAATGGTTTGTTTTTATCACAAACCAATTTTAAATATGTATCTGTATCATACGTGAAAAAAGTGATTTTCATTATTTTATAATTATAATTATTATTAATTAGTATTGTTATTATTACTTTCACGTGGAGGATCTTTAATTTTTTGATTTAAAGTTGGGAAATGAACATTTTAAAAGATCTTTGATACTAAAGATGGAAAAACCTCCGCATAATTTCTGTCAATATAAATGAATCAATGCGAAGCATCCACGGAAACACAGAATAGATTTTATTTTCATTCAATTAATTAATATATTTTTTGCCTTATTAAACGTGGCATGTTGAGAATACTTGCAAATATATTATGTTAAGATAATGTTAAACTTGTAGTAAGAGAGACAACTAAAATACGTGAAACTTACAATTGCCAAGAGAATAAATGCTTTAAAAATAAGAATTTCAAAAAATAATAAGGATCGTATCCGGGCGTATTTATACATGCCGAATGAATTGCAAATAGGCTAGTTTTAGAACCAAGTACCTTTTTTCGACGGATTTGAGTGTTTGAAAATTCAAATTACTCAACTGATGTCACTGCAGAGCCTCTGTCCGAGAGGTCCTAGGTTCCAATCCCGATTGTGGCAGGATTTTCGACACCAGCTAGATAGCTTGGTCGAGTTTAGTCACTGTCTGAAGGACAATTCTAGGGGTCGGCTGCTTTGATGCAAAGCGTTCCGTGGTTTCTCCGATCAACACCATGCGAATGCCGGAGCAGTATCCTAACAAACGGGCCACGCACCAAGCGCGAACTTTGCTTCCCCTTGACGTATCCTCTCCTCTTGCGCACACTGAAACTAACATGCACTATGCCGTCACATATTTCGGGAGGCCGGTCGGGAGCTTAGAGCTTGTCCCGGCTGGTGCGGTGCCCCGATGGTGGGAGATACCTGATTAGGAAAAGTCCCGCCGGCTGACGGTAGGTTGGCGCCGGATCTCACTATCCACTAAGGGAATATCACCGACACTTCCCGAGGGCAAATATGAACTATGCATACGGGACTAATAGCCTTAATTGTTGATGCGCGTGGAATCACTAATCAATCAAAAACAATTAAGTAATAGCAACAAACGCCCCGAATCTCAGTTCGAAGCTGTCATGTCTTGCTTCCGCGACTGCTTTACAGCCACACAAGCCCCGCGCTCCTTGGGAGTAGGCTTCTCTGCACCACACCGTCTCCTTTCCTCCCCTCCCCCTTTTCTCCTTCTCTTTCTCCCCCCTCTGCTCCTCGTTCGCCTCCTCCTGCTTGCCCCGTGGCGGCCATTAAC
Source organism: Acheta domesticus (assembly GCA_031308135.1). Taxonomy (NCBI): domain Eukaryota; kingdom Metazoa; phylum Arthropoda; class Insecta; order Orthoptera; family Gryllidae; genus Acheta; species Acheta domesticus. Next base: position 166,427,743 of record JAHLJT010009436.1, on the reverse strand, counting down.
GCGCGGGGAGTGCGTCTGGGAATTGTTGCGGTGCTTTAGGGCGCGGCTGCCCCTCCACGCGTCACGCAGGCCTGCCAACACACGCAGTCCCACTTTCAGATGCAGGTCGCACTTCTTGCCTCGTTGATGAGACGTAGACGTACAAGTATGGTCCGTGTTTTGTACTTTGTTTTTGAAAATAGGAAAGCGTAGGCAATTTGTCAACTTTGACACTATAATAATAAATATAATTATAATTAACAAATAGTATATGAATAATAATTAAATTATACTCTAACAATGATAAAAGATACGTCGATAATTACAGTACCTAACTATTTAATCTTCCATTGAAGTTATTTATTGCGAATCACAGGAATTTTTTTCAAAATCATTGTGAAGATAGTCTTCAGCGTAAAAGTAATGCACAGAAAATAACAGATCATGCCAGCCGTACAAACAATTAGATTTCCTTCAAATCCGCGTCTTACATTTATGCATCACGCATCTTGCTATCTTTATTATCGATATTTTACAATACACTATTTTGCAGGCGTTCAGATTTTTTTTATATATCTCTATTTTTTGCAGTCCTAGTGTTTCCTGTTTTTCTCCAAGCAAACCCTATTTGTTAGGGTAGGATTTATAGGCAGGATTTTCGAGTATGTTACAGTTTAATACAACAATGTTTCAACAGTTCTGTGCACTAGGATTCTGAAAACAAAACGGTGAACCGAGTCGGTTGGCATTGCACTAATGGGTTTCTGATGAAATGCAAATTCGATGCGAATTGTCTTACAACACATCTAACAACTCTTCTTGAATGCCTTTCTTGTTTGGAGATATTCCGAATCTAACTTTTTTCAGAATATTGCATTATGTACAATTTGCAATGTTACGGCGCACTTTATTCCAATATATATTATAAATTGAGTCATATTTACTTGACAGAAAAAATCGAAAATTCAGAGAATTGCTTTGGAATTTATTACGTAATAATTTCACATTGACGCGAAAATAAAACAACATTTAATTATATAAATCTCAGTCGCTTGTGACATACACAGATGTAACGTATAAATACGTTTAGAGCTGGTCCTTTGATATTGCAACATTGGCAGATAACAAAATAAAACAAGATTAATTTAAAAGTCAAGATTGATATTGATAAGTAACGAAGAATATAAAACAGTCTAATTCAAAAGCTCTGTGTAGATAATATTTTAAAAATGTGCTAGTATTTCTGTAGCATTTTCCTTTGACAACAAACAAGAAGTAAAAACTAAAAATATTAGTCTTGCTTTGGTGGTGTGACTGTTTTTCAGAAGAAAATTTCCTTCATGTGAAGATGATAACCCTTGTAATACATTCGGTTGTTGTTTTAATTTTTGAGTTACACATTATATCAAATGAGGACATTAAATAAATTAAAACATATTGGATATTGCCAAGGAACTTATTTTCTATATAAATTACTTATTTAATATTGTAAGTGGTGTATGCTACAAATGTTATAAAGAATAGTAATATCATCTGGTAAAATTATTAATACATTAACTCTTATTTAACATTTTACGTAGTTACAAAATTAAAACACAAATCTTTGTGTAGTATGTAAACTGTCAAAAACGTAAGTAGAGTTATAAATTAGAACATTTAATGTCAATTGTCATGAAATACATTCTAACAATCTTTTTTCTATGATCTCATCAGTGTTCAGGAGATCTCTAAACATTTTTGCAATGTGTTGACTGCATAATAGGTTGCTTTTATTTTAAAATTCTAGCGATGAATTGCGACTAGAACTTTCTATTTTTAAACTTCTATTTCACAAATGTGGTGCTGTCCCATCGCTGCGAAAATATCTCATATTTCATAGACGTTTGGATGATGTAGTTGTCTCCTGAAGTGTAGAGAATATGTAATTATTGCCAAAATCGTGATGCACACATATCTCTAGAGTTGCATTACCAAGAGGAAAATATTTTGTTAATAAACTGCTCAAGGTAAATGGACCATTCTTATTTCTGCTAGTGAACATATTTTTCACGACCATATACTTATCGACAGAGGCAACTATCATGAGAATGTAAAGGGCATGTGTACTAACACGAAATCTTAAAAATAATGAAACACACAATTAACATAAAATTTTGAATGCTGAACGTACAGTTTCCAACGTTTTACTAAAAAAATATTTTGGGTGTAATTTTATTTTTGAAAGCCCATTTTTTACACATTTATAGTCAGAAAGTACATTACATCGTTTGGGAAAGCCATTCATTCACTTTCACCCAGATGTCTTTGGTCCATGATTTCTGCGCCCTTTACCTTCCATTCTTCGTCTCGCTCGCTCGCCCTGGGTGACATGGGTGTGAGGTGAGTGCGTGCGTGTGTGTGTGCGGAGTGCGTGGGCGTCACGTGACCTCTGAGGCCGCGCGGGCGGCGTTGGCGGTGCCTGACGTACGGCGGCGATGCATCATTTTCATCATGGCGAAGGAGCGACCGCGCGCTGAAATATCCCTCCTGCGGGGCCACCGAGCGCCAGGGCGTGGGCGGGGCGTGGGCGGGGCGTGGGCGGGGCGTGGGCGGGGCGTGGGCGGGGCGTGAGCGGGGCGTGGGCGGAACCCCGTGGGGCGAGGCCGGGGCGGCGCGGGACGGGGCGGGGCGGGGCGGGGCGGCGCGGGGCGGCGCGGGGCGGCGCGGGGCGGCGCGGGGCGGGGCGGGGCGGGGCAGGTGAGACCTTGACGGAACGAGGCTGAACCGGTCGGAGGAGGGGTGGGGCCGTTCGGAACAGAAGGGCAGAAATGAGCGGGCGGATCGGAACGGAGCGCAGCGGATGGGAACGGAAGGGGCGGGTGTGGGGCGGAACAGATGGAGGCGAGTCGGCCTTGTTGCGCAACGTAAAACTGTAATGAAACGTACGAACGTATAATGAAACTTAGGCGGTAAAGAGGATTGAATCGGAAAGGAAAAGAGGAGAGAGTGGTGCGGAGCGGAGCGGAAGGCGGGGGAGAATGGGTCAGGCCGATTTGGGCCGACGCAACTTGACTTCGCGAGAGTAGGGCAGGGAGCTGAAGGCGGTGACAGGGATGAAAAGGAACAACAAGGGTTGGCAGATTGGGGCAATGGTACGATTGAAACGCAGGGCAGAGGGGGTCATGGAGTACAAGTTTTGACGTGGAACATGGTGGGACAGAAAAGTAGAGCAGTAGGATGGGAGTGGAAGAATTCCATCGAGCGGCGTAGCGGGGAGGCGTCGGGTAGAGAGGGACGTGGTAGAGCGTCGGGTAGAGCGAGACGACGTAGATCGGGCCGTGACGCGAGGCAGTGCACGCCTTGAATAAAGGAGGAGAATTCTAGCGGCCGGCTGCTCTGATCGGTAGTTTTCCGTGGTTTCTCCGATCAACACCAGGCGAATGCCGGAGCAGTACCCTAACGCAGCCAAGTACCGCGCGCGATCTTTCCTTCCTCTTCCTTGTCCTATCCTCTCCTCTTACACACACACACACACACACACTAACATGCACTACACTACCACACATGCCGGGAGACCGGTCGGCAGCTTACAGCTTGTCCCGGCTGGGGCAGTGCCCCGCTAGTGGGAGATACCTGGTTAGGGGAAAACCCCGCTAGTCGACGGTAGGTCGACGCCAGATCTCGCCAGCCAGCGAGGAAATGATGATCGCCACCTCCCGAGCAAAAAAAAACCAAAAAAAACGCACCACACTTACGAGACTAATGACCTAAATAGTTGACGCGCCCGGAAACACGAATGAATCAATCAATTGAATAAAGGGGCTGGAACGGGCTAGTGCTGGTGCCCCCTCTTCGACACGTATCCCTGCCGTCCCGGGTGGAGAGCAGAGCAGCCCTGCGTTCCTCGCCTCCCACGGCTTTGTTGCTCCCAGCGGAAAAAACAGTGAGACGGTGACCCATGGGAGACGAGACCCATGGGTTGTTGCCCCCGCAGATGTGGGGGACGACTCTGGTGGCACGGAGCAGGGGCGACTGCATGTCGCGATCGAAAGCAGAAGAAATAGCAGTGTTTCTCGAAGAAGATGCTGGTCAACAGTCGACATTTCCTATTTGTTGCCACTTACAAGCTTAGTCTTTGAACAATTTACATCGAATCATATACACAAAATTGAATCTTAAGAAATGCATGAACTATGCGGATGTTCGAATCAGGCCAATTTCCAAATTAGCCGATTAATATTCACAATATTGTAAAAATATGAAGACCGAAGTAGAATACGTTTTAAAGCATAGTTCGGATTAAAAATTGATGATGTGCACATTTGACAAAACTGCTAATATTAGAGTATGTGAAGTACGTTACAGGGGCGGGAAATAGCACAGAATAATATGAGATACATGGGGATCAGAGTCCTGATTGGGAACTTCTTTAGGCAAATAAGAGGCAAGATGTGTACTTTCAAGCTCTATTGTGTCAGTTGTTAATTTCTATTGACACAATACCGCCTATCTTAACCCAACCTAACCTCACTACATAAGTGCGTTTCCGCTTGTATACGCTATCAGAGTTGGCGTCGCCGTGCCGATCTTCAGCTTTTTCCAATATATGTTAAAGTTTTAACATTAGAACACCGGTCTTTCTTATACATCCTAGAACGCCCAGCGGAGTCGTTTCGACTCCAAGCCTTCAATGATACTTCTTCAAAGGAAATATTGCTAAAATATTTATCTACGTTAGTAAGTTAGTTAATAATTAATTAGTATATAGTGGAATTATTACGCCACAACTTCAATATATTTTAAACAATTCTTGGCAATTCTATTCCACAAAATGGAAGTGAAAGAAACATATTGGACGGAATAGGAAAGTAAACAAAATAATATGGTGAAATGTAAACGTGTATCTGGTAATATTATTTTTGCATTAATAACAATACAAATGTTATAAACTTTTAATTTTCCGTAACACGAGTTTCACATGCGTCATAAAACTAGATTTCCTTTGCATTGCTCTTCCCATACTGTCTCGCATTATGTCAACTTTATTTATATTAATTATTTTATTTAAATAATATTTATTATATGAAACGTATGCTACAAATTTGTATTTGCTTCACACCGGTACATAGCTCTCCATTGCTAAATCCACGAATTAGCCAGATTATTTCCAAAATTATCTTTTCTTTGTCATTTAAACAGCTTGATGCAAACCGGCTGGCTAAAGTGCGAAATTACCAGCTAATTCCTGAATTAGTTATATTTCCGATTTACTCTATATAATACACAGTATTCAGCATTGACTCTTTATTTTACGACTGATTGTTTAATAGGATTTTCAAGTTCTTGTTATAGTAATATTCTTTACTTTTATTAATTAGTATCTTCCTTTGTAGGTAGATAATGATTTGATTTGCTACATTTTAACATCACATTAAGTGAAAATTTAAGTTTTATTGCACTGCTCATACATTTTGAATATTAATAAAATTTTAATTTATTATGAGCTGTGAATATTATCCTTTCTATTCTTTATATCCTTTTTAAGTGTTCTCGTAAAAGTATTAACGTAGAAGAAGATTTTATTATGGTTAGGGGATCTGCTGGCTGAATAAAATTTATATTGTTTGACCGTGTGCCGATTGAATTTGAATTTTGTCATTCCATGTCTCCTCTTTGACATTAGTCCGACTCCAATGCTTACTGTAACTCGACGATTCGCAGATCACAAGTAGCAGCCACCAACCGTCGGTGACGGGCGCAGACTCTCTGTCTGTCGGCGCCCGCGCAGAGCCAAGTGCGGCTCGGGAATGGCGCGCTTCGTCGCTGCCAAATTCGTCTCGCAGCACTCGCACTCCCGGTTCTCGCTCACATGACGCCACGTCGATGGCCTCTGCCCATCACTTCGCTCACACGTCTCTTCGCCCGGCGTCTGTTCGCCATCCTCCCATCCCTTCGCCTTTCTGCCCTCTCTTCATCCACCCGCCATCTCTTAAGCGAACGCCCTCGTTACGTCCTCTTCGTCTTCCGACCTTTCTTCACCTGAGTGCCGTCTCTTGTCCAATTGCTGTCTCTTCGACATCCTGACATCTCTTCGCACTTGTCATCTCTTTGCCCTACTGCCCTCTCTTCATCCAATCGCCATCTCTTGTTCGAACACCCTCTTTACGCCCTCTTCACTTTCTGTCCTCCCTGCCTACCCAATTGCCTACTCCCTGCCAACCCACCCGTGAGTGGGGCCCATTCTCGCGCCTGCCTACTCTCTCTCCTCGACCAGCCCGCCCTCTATAGAAAAGTCATCCAACCACGCCCTTGACCCCCTACCCATTCGCATATTTTCCTACCCTCTGAATATCTCCTCACTGCTCCCCCTCTCATATCCTCACTATTGCAGTGAACGCCTGCGCCTTCTGTACACTCTGGGTTCCCGCTCACTATCCACGTACGCCTTCTCGCCGCATCTCCTCACGCCCTCTCGCTCCTCCCCGCTCACCGGCCAGCCCGGCATTCACGCACAGTCCCTATTCACGTTCACCCCCTCGCCGCATCTCCTCTCACTCACACACTCCTTCCCGCCCACAGGCCAGCCCGGCATTCACGCACAGTCCCTATTCACGCTCGCCCACCCGCTCTTTGCCCTCTGCCCTTTCCCGCCCATCCTCCCTCCCAGCCCCAGCCCACCCACCCGCTCCCCGCTGGCTGGCGGTTCGGCCTGGCCTCTCGCCTGACTGCCGGCGCCGGCGAGCCCGCTCCGCTGCCAGATGCCTCTCGGGGTCAGGCGCCGAAACAGCCGCTGTAGCTCACGCTGATGCGCCCCCGCGGGAAAGAGACGTATGCAGATGAGCGCGTTTGACGGATGTTGCGCGCGTGTCTCTTTGCACATGGAGGACGTTACACGTGCTGTTTTCACATGACGCACACCAATGCTTTTGTGGACCTCTATAAGGATTTGCTGGCCAAACCGCCAGCGGATTTTAGAATTATTGACTAATTCAAGTTGTTTTCAATAAAATCATCATTATCTAAAATATCTAACGGAATTAATATTCCACTCCACTCTGTTTTCTGTTTATTAATCATTAAATGAATAATGCAATCTCTTTAAAAATTGTAAGTTTGTAACCATATTGCATAGTTCTTGTGAACACACGAGTTGCAGACATTTCTTGTGCAAACATCTAAAAATTGTAATTTGAATTTTTCACGGTACGTTTCATGAGAGAGATATTTTTTTAAAACATGTATCTTCTTGTTAAAATATTTTCCTTTCTGTGCTTTGAACGTTCATTTTGTCTTTGAAATAAATGGTTGCCAGAGGAAAATATTTGCTGACGTGAATATAAACACCTGCATACCTGTATTATGAATTTCGAATATTCGTATAAATTAAGAAAAAAATAATCAGGCACTGGCTATGTGATGGGTGTCAGTAATTTGGTTAGATACCTAGGAAGACATTTTACGACAAAAACAAATAAAAAGTTTTGATTTTAAATAAAACGTTTAAATATTATATTTTATTGTGCTAAACATTTTTTCTCCTACCTGATATTACAAAAATATTTTCATAATCAGTGCGTCACTGCTTGTGGAACAGTGAACGTCGTGTGTCGAGGAAGACATGAGCTTCGTATTATCGTGTGCCGTTTCAAAATAGCCATATTTTGCTGCTCCAAGACCCCATTCTCCACACACTCCACAGCGGCCTTTTTGGTGCTGCAGGTTACTACTGTAATTTTTAATTTTTTACTTGATCTATATAATTGGTTTGAACAGTTGATTGAACATTGATTACTTGATCTATATGATTGGTTGAACAGAAAACATCAATTGCGTTATTCTTGCTAAATATTCTTGATACATAGTTTTTTGCGTTCGTATGTTCATTAGATGGATTATCGTACGCCGCATTCGAATGTTGAACAAATGACCCGCGTGTTCTGAGAGACCAGTATTAGCCCGAAAGTTGGAGCAAACCAATCACAATGCTGTAAATCTCCATGCCCCTCCCATGCGCAATGCATCCGCTTCTCCGCCGGCAGTTCTTCTCCAGCCGCCTTCGGAACATCACTTCGTAAGCGCTGCATGGAACATCTGTTCGGTTGCTTCTTCCTCGGAGTTCGGTCGGACAATAATTCACATGCAAAAGAATTGCTCTGTTTTTGATTGTGTGATAATCGACCTCGTGTTAAATGTCAGAAAGTATTTTGGGAAGAAAATTCTGCGACGTGATCTCCAAATGTCCTTCCTGTTCTTCTCTAAATTTGAAGTTCAGGACCCTGCGATGATAACTCACGAAACTCAGGATACCGAAATGTGGTGAGTTTTACGAAATATTTTCTGTGGTGCTCTGAAGTTTTAGATTTTTATCTGGTTTCACAAAAAACTCACAAAGAAAACTCGTGCACTAGGTTTTGTTGTCTGATGTACATCATCCGAGCTTTGAGAGTCAGAAAAGGTTTACTTGAACATTTTTAGTGCAAAATAGCAAGTTGGATATGGAATAGAGGTCACTTGAAAATATTATTAATACTTTTCCGCTTCATCATATTATATTTTTATTTTTGTTAAAGTCCAGTTAGTAAATGATTTTTAATAAGATTTTGAATTTTTTAAAGTCATTACTAAGTGTGTTATTTATATATGTTTTGATTCAGAAACAAGGTGCAATTTTAAATCTCCTTCCTATTGTATTAATAAATAATATTTAATCATACACTGATTTGTTGCTCTTTGAAATGTTAGTTTTAGTTTTTGTATATTCCTTGTGTTTGTTGTGCTTCATTAGAATATGTCACAATGCCGTATTAGAATTTAAGCTAAAATAATGATTTCAAAACATTGGCATTCAAAAATAAATTTTCACGAAATATATATTAATTGTTCTTTTTCGAAGACAGACATTGTTTTGTTCAAATTTGTCGTACTGCGTCGTATATTCGGAATAAAAAAATTACACTTTTTTCGTGATAAATAGCTGCTCTTGAGTAAGTGATAAATAGCTGCTATTAAATGCGTGGTCACATCACGGTACAGTGTTGAAAAAAACAATTGTATATCTCAACAAATTTCTCATTTCTCTTCTTTTGTAAAACATCTTTTAGCTCTGTTACTTTGACAAGAATAGGTTTCTTTGTTCGGAAAATAGAACTCTGATACAATCAAATCATTTGTTACATGTGATTTCAAATATTTTAATTTCATGTGTATTAATTGATGTAAATATTCTTGAGCTCTGATCGAAGATGTTTTGACACAATATGCTCGATATCCATTCGAAATTGAATTTTGTTTGTCTCATAAATATTTACAAATTCAAAATACTTAAAACAATAATAAACTACATTTTTATTCATTATTAATTGTATTGCTCTCTCCTGAAGCCTGTGGTTTAGAAACATACGCTGTATAGACTCACATAAATGTTTGCTGTAAGTAAATTTAAAATCAAAATTATGAAGGATGGGTCAGTATCACGAAGGGTCACACTAGCCAGAGCAAGCACAGTTTACGCAAATATTAATATCTCTATTCTACTAAATCCGTGGCTTAACTTTTTACTACATTTATCTTGCTCTTATTCATGAGTTCCAGTTAGTCTTCAGTGAAAGGGTTCTTTTAGCTGGAGTGGCTAATTTGGTTTCTGCCCCAAGACCTACCTATTTTTTATAGTCACACATGTATGTTCCCTTAACTTCACTTCTTTTTAAGATTTTTTCACAAGGGATTTTTTGAAAATTATTACTTAATTTCTGTCTATAGATTTTTCAACTTTATCAGAGTGTCTTTTATTTTAAAGAGAGAAAATTACTTTGCGATAACTGTTTTACATAAAAATACAGAATGATTTCAGTATATTGTATGTGATACATAATAGCAATAGCAACGTTTCTGAAAATAATTATTTCCATCTTCGGGATTAAATGTCAAAACAATATCGTCTCCTGTATTATTTCAGTAGTATACCTTTCCGTTGCGGCTCTCACACGCTGCCAATCTTTATAAACGAGGTCTCTAAAGAAAGAGAATTTCACGGAGTCATGACGAATTGCACTTTGACTTTAAAAATATAAAGGATTTGTTAAAAAAAAGCATCTAAATATTCACGTCAAACGCAACCCGCAACACTTGCCAAAGTTTTCGTCAAAGAAATCCTAAACAAAGCGTTATAGGGCCTTAAAAACTAAAATATAGAAGCCGAAGGCCTCATATGAACGTTTTTCACATCATAATCTACAAGATTCTTGGACATTCAAGTAAATGTTTGGTTCGTCGCTTTGGTACCACCAATGCCACCTAAATATTTCAGCCCTTATTGCTGGTAGCCATTTTTTAACGACACGCTTAGAAGGCTTAGATTCCTCAATCTTATATCTACGCTTTCTGTATACACCGTGGTTTGTGCAGTCTGACGAGGTTTATTTGCATAATCATTACTTCAAGATTTACTCTCCAGAAACAACTAGAACTATTATTATAATTGCTTGATACCTATGAAGATGTCTTACGCGTGTAGTGAAACCATTCAATTAATGTTTTGCCGTGGCCTGTAAATGCTATGTACCTAATTGTGGAGGTATGTGGGTGTAGTGAAGACTGAAGACTGTTTGTGTTTTACCTTTACCAGTATTTTCGTTATCAGCAGTGATTCATTGAAAGTTTCAAGTCAGCGGGTTCAGACGCGTAGCTTTCTCAGAAGTCAAAAGCTAATGTTTTTTGTGACTATCACGAAAAGCTAAAAGCTAACTGTAAAAAAGTATTGAGTAATTACTTCAAATGTTGTCTTTAAGGAAGTGTTGTGAATTGTTTCAAAAAAACTCTCCATAATACATAATAAATCTTAATTGAAAATTTTGTTTTGGACGTCCATTGAATTGCATTGTATTTTATTTTTATTTGATATTGTGTTAGTACATTGCAAGTTACCTTTATACATTTTTAAACAAATAAACACGTTTCGTTATCAAATTCCCCTCTTAGAATGGAAATAGGAAGGATGAGTTATGGGGCTTAACATGCGAGACTTCTCACACGGGTATGCGGAGCTAGTAGGGGAAAACTTGTGCTATGACACAATGCAATGAACAAACTTTTTAAATTAGCTTAAGCAAATTATCTTTATTTAAATTAAAAACAAAAATCAACACGCGCTAGCATACAATACCATGTGAATTAATTTTAAAAAGCAACTAAATTTAAAATTATAGAAAGAATAGCGTATACTTGGGTTTTTATTTTTTAGCGTGTGGGGACTTGTCTTCACGATGGAATATCTCACGTCATCTATTTCGCGTCGTTCTCGGTCGTGCCGCTAGGAGTTGCCTCATCGCGATGGTATCGAGCAGTGCTGGCGATCATGCGACTTCTATCGGCACGACAGAGAAAGACACGAAATGCCCTGTGATATCCCATCGTGAAGACAAGCCCCCACACGCCAAGAAATAAAAACCCAAGTGTAAGTCACTCGACACTGCCAACGATCGCAGTCCAAACTCACGATTTAAATGTTGGCGGTATCTGCAAGCATATACATCAACGCCTAGCTGCAAACTCATATTGTAAATAATGCAACGTTTGATATTAAACTCAAGATGTCGGTTCGTTAAGATATTCAATATGCAAATATCGTTTGGGCAACATTGCCATGTACGGAAGTAAAGTCTAAGCCTACTAAATTGTTTCTAATGGTATTTAGTACTCAAAGGTGAAAATATTACGTTGATTATTTTTTGGCTCGGAATTGCTTTTCTTGAGGTACATTAGAACGCAGAAAATAATCCAATACTTGTTAGTATAGAAATAATTTTCCAATTTTCCCACCCCAGCAAACTGGCACCCTGTCTCTTCAAAACCCCCTCTGTTCCACATAAAAAATCAAGAAAAGGTAAATAATATTGCAAAAAGTAGGGTTGTATTTGCCCGATCCGGTATTTTCGCATTTCTTTACTTAGCCTTTGCAAGAGTAAAAATGTTTTCTAATATTTTTGTAACAATCAAAAGAAGGGAAAAGCAAGCTCTCGAGAAAGATTAAATAATTCCATCAAATGTTGTTTTTAAAGAAGTATGAAATTTTCCATGAACATCTCTCTATAACTCTGAATAAGCATTTATTGAAAATTTGTTTCCAACATAAATTGTGTTATTATTTTTGTTTGATATTCTGTAAGTTCATTAGAAGTTACATTTATACAATTTTAAACAAATAAACACGTTTCATTAACAACAGTCCTTCTTAATAGAAAGTATAGACAAAGGGATAGGGAAAGGATGGGGTTTAACATGCGTGAGTTCTCGCACGGGTACGCTAGTAATATAATAATTAATTATGTATAACAAAGTATATTACAATCGTATTGCATTTTTAAATAAAACAATTATCCTGAGCGCCGCGCAGTCTTGGGGCCGAAAAATATCTCGTGCAAAACAAACGCGGAGCGCCGCGCCGCATCGCGTCCATTTCCCTTGAAGATCATCGCCCCCTAATTCCCCTTGAAGAGGCGTCGTGAGGCCGAAAATTGTCTCGTGCAAAACAAACGCGGAGCGCCGCGCTGCATAGCGTCCATTTCCCTTAATGATCAACTCCCATTAATTCCCTTGAAGAGGTTTGTTGAGCCCGAAAAATGTCATGTGCAAAACAATAGCTAAACGCCTCGCCGCATCGTGTCTATTTTCCTTGAAGATCAACGCCCCCTAATTCCCCTTGTGGCCGAAAAATGTGTCGAGTAAAACAGACGCGAAGCGCCACGCCGCATCGCGTCCATTTTCTGTAATGATCAACGCCCATTAATTACCTTGAAGAGGCGTGTTGGGCCCAAAAAATGTCATGTGCAAAACAATAGCTAAACGCCCCGCCGCATCGTGTCCATTGTCCTCGAAGATCAACGTCCTCTAATTCCGCTTGAAGAGGCGTCTTGAGGCCGAAAAATGTGTCGTGCAAAACAAGCGTGGAACGCCCGGCCGCATCGCGCCCTTTGAGGCGCGCAGGAGGCAACGACCGCCAAGTGACGCGCGTCGTCTTTTGTTGACGTCTCCGCAGCCGCACAAAGGAGCAGCGCTGGCAATCGATTGGGCGAGCGCCCGATCGGCGGCGGCGGCGGCAACGCAACGCGCGTGACAAACAAAAGCGCGTGGCCTTCGGTGGCCTTGCTCTGAGAGCCCCCGCTTTAAGGTGGTTTTCTCGCTCAAATCGGAGCGTGAGAGTTATTTACAAAATAAGTTATGTATGGTAGTATAACACCTGAGAGACACGTATGTAATAGTATAACACCATATTTTATCGAGGGAGAATTTAGTCTGAGACTTAAGATTTTAGTCTGAGAATTTAGTCTGAGACACAAGAAGACTTTAGTCTGAGCTTAACAACTACAGTTCGGATTTGTCTATAATTTAATGACATATTATTTTCCTTTACGTTCAGTTCTCAAATTCGTGATCTTTATGATTCATGGTAATTAAAACACAATATCCAAATTTTTCGTTACATGTTATTACATGTTACATGTTGTTATACATATTTTATACTGTATTACATTTACATTAAATTTTGCTTTCATTTTACATATTTTATAAACGAAAACACATGAATAATTGAAGACTTTGTTGATTATTAAACTTTGGATAATTATTGATATCATACGCTAAATAAGTATATTAAGTGAATTGTGGATATAATACGGTAACAATTCTACAACAATGACATTCCTGAATCCTGAAAACATCAATTGCGGATCGATCCCACAATAAATTGAACTGTAATTGAAGGAATATTTTACATGTATTTCAGAGCTAATAACACAAGTATTTATCAATATACCAAGATCATTTTCTGCATGTTTGTTTTAACTTTTTTCGGTTTTTGAGGTACAGCAAGGACATAGTATATACGTTGAACACGTCAGGTATTTGCGGTCATTCCCGAGGGGACTCAGATGGCGTGTTTTTTCTCAAGAACGCGTGTAGTGCAATGAATATGTCACACCGATTATCCAACTATTGTTTCTATCTCCAGATATGAAAATAATATTTTAAAGTTATTATGGGTAGGAATCATTGTAAGACAACGCAGGCATTTCTATACTACCCTTACCCTTATTCACATGAAGGATTTTTAAAGAAACGTAACTCAAACTAGTATCGTCAGCATTAGAACCGTTATAATTAAACAAACTCAAAATCTCTTTAATACATTACCCCTTTCTCCTGTATCTCATCACTTTACCCAAGGTCAACATTATTCTGCTCTTTGTATTCGTTCACATTTTCCCAAAGGTAGTTTTTGCCTTCCCTAAATATAAATGTTTATTCAGTTTAATTCAATTTCTTCTAAATATAATCTATAACTATTCTTTCTAACTTTTATTACACCACTCACGCATTTGTATTACTATTATTTTTAATGTATTGACTTATTGACGGTTCTTATTTTCAAAATTGATACATTTTTCATTTACCAAATTTTAAAGCTCTGGCATCTTTCCAAAATGTTATTTGTAAAATGTTCTTTTCAAACTCCTGAAAAAGTATATTTAATTGAAGATGGAAAAAATGATTACAAAAATTTCCGGCAGGATGACGGGTACGGGCCACGAAATGTGGATCGGGAGGAAGTACTAGCGTTCTGTCTCTTGTACCACTTTCCGCCCACTCCAATTGCGCACTGTGTTAGGGAGTCATTGCGCGTTTCCCCTTGAAATTCGCCGTACGTTGGCAGACATGCGAAGGACTGAAGCTCGTCTTGGAAAATTATATTGTTGTTTACAGCCTTTCGTTACCTGGAATGGCGCTGACCCACTGCGTTAAACTAGGCGTTTGACCTCTCACAGAATCACAAGAAAAACGACTCCAACCCTGCGAGAGATGGGAACCGGTGGCGAAGTTAAAAGCTGGGGTTCGTCGATTTACTCTCCCCGACCGACTTAACGATTGACGACCTCAGGAAGAAAGGGAAAAATTACCTGACCGCCAAGTCGCCATATATCCAGGTTCCTTCGAGTGATTCATTTTCCTTCGCAGTTCCTCTTCCTAAGATAATTGTTCCTCGTGGTGGCGTAAGCACACGGAGATGCTGACGTTTGAAAGCCGTTTTTCAACGGAATAAACGCGAGCACTAATTCGTTTCTAATATCCTCTTTCCAGGGAGTTCAGAAATGAATATTTAGTGTTGCCAGATGTTGTTAACTGTTCACCTCAGAATAGCGGTGCAGAAACATCGAAAATTTGAAGGGAAAATAATATCCTATCTTATTGAAAAATAGTTGCCAATTAATTGGGTGAATAGAAAATTGTTACTTTATGATTTATTTACAGTAGAGTAACCGTTTGACTTCTCTCTAAAACCACACACTAACATTCTAATTTGTGCCAATTTAAAAAAAATCTCTAAAACTCTCTAATATTAATTTCACTCTAAAAAACTTCATCCAAGCTAAAACAATTCGAAATCTCAGTGAAAACCCTTAGCTAAGAGCGCTGTGAATACCCTACGAGTACAAGAGTGGTATTTTCAATAGATGAAGGTTACGTTTTATATACTCAGGTTGATAAAATACGAAACATATTCGATGAAAATACGATGCAAACTCATAACGGGTAGATTAAAAAAACTGTTTTGTCAATAGATCAATGAACAAAAAAAACAACGATTTTCCTCCTTTTTAAGACACGTTTTTCCTACAATCTGTTGAAAAATATATCAGTATGAGACATGCAGAATAAATTCTATACTGTGTGAATTGAGAAAGTTGTGAAATAATTTCATTCTAGAGTAATGTCTTTTTATACGATTTTTGGCGATAATATTCAAAAAGCAACATACCAGACTTGTGTCAGTTCGAACTTTTATAAAGCTTCACCTTACGATAATCATATGTCCATATGAATTACGAATTTCGGGTGACACTAATTACTCGTATTGTTACACGAATTAGCGAAAATGACTGTCCACCTGGCAAGAATATTGAAAAAAGTGTCGTTCTTTTCGAGCTGCTTCCGCGGCTCGTTCTTAATACCACATTCTGGTTTCTGATGGGCACATTCTGGTTTCTCTTATGATTATCATTGGACAAACGCCACTCAGGAAATAAGCGAATTTCTAGACATCTTTTCACACGTTAATCAACTGAACAAACCGAACTCAGATTTATTCCAGTGAGTATATTTGTGAATATTCCGTAAATGACTGAGGTGGGCTAAAGCAAACTTTTTAAATAAAATACTTTAAATACGAAATATTTTTTGATTCCATAATATTCACAAAAAATTAAAACTAGCCAATTTTATTGTCACTGACGGGAATCGTTTGTTTGCGTAAAATAGCCGGTATATCTCCTTTAAAAATTGAAAAGAATTTTACTTCTTTCGAATCGCTGCCTGTCGTGTCCGTGCAGCTTACTGTGCCCGCCAGAAAACCCTCTAGAGATAATTCTTTCCGGGCTCGACCATGTTCCTCGAATGGGTTGCCTGGAATTCGAACCGCATTGATAAGAAAAGAAGACGAGTAATGTCATTCAGTTTTCTTTATTTGCACGAGTGGTGTGTGTGTGTGTATGCGAGGGAGACAGAGGGAGAGGGTCGGTGCGGGTGAGTGTTTTGTGGCGCGCGTATGCTGAAATGGCTGTGCCAGTACGTAAGCGCTCTCGACGAACATTTATTGCAAGAGGGAACTGAGAGAACTCGCGGCTTCTCGTTAGACGAAACACCGCTCCGGTAACATTATTCCGTCGTTTCCATTTGCTGAAGTCATTCTCCACCAACCCAACTTCCGAGCAGGAAATAAACCGAATCGACTTCGGCGCCACAAATAGCACCTGCGTTTCTGAGCACCTTATTCAGAAGCTTCCTTGTAAACCTAGTCTGAACCGCATCAATACTGCTGGTGCTTTGTCACCAGTTCCACGTCGGAGCACCGCTGCTGACGTTGCCTGACAATCGATTTTCAGTGACTATAATACTAATTTCCGATGCAAGAAGAAATTAAAAATAATCTACGCATTCTCCGCCTACCTGAGAAGTGTCTAGGACTTTGTTAGTTGCCTAGGAACATGGTAAAAATACAAAATCGATGGAATAATTCCGATTTTGACGGGAAAATACAAATATTTAATTCTCTTATTCCACCTATTCTCACACTGCACACCGACTGAATTCTTGTACGCAGTACGAGACACTTTATGATACATCTGTCAACGACAGCGATGTCGCAAGGAAGGGCCTCCCCGCCATTACATATTTGCCACTCACGTTTTGCATAATGAACATCTTTTAATACTTATGTTAAGAACTGTTGTAATAATACATTATGTTGTGATGGTATTTGTGAAAAATGCGTTTGTTAAAATATGTGATTTATTGCAATTACACCAGAGTATTTTATTTGTTGCTATTGACTAGCGCACAAACTACATTTTCAAAACCACCTTTGTGGTTTTGATCAGAAGTTTTTTTTTGTTACTGCAGAGAGTTAATTTCGCCTTATATAAAACTAGAAAAACCCGGCAGACCTTGTTCTATCCTTCATCTCCCTTTTTCCCCTCCCATCTCCGTTTCTCACTGTCTCTCCCTCCCTTCGTCACCCTGTCCCTGTCTGTCACTGTGTCTTTGCCTCTGTCCCTCTCTTTCACATTTACTGGCAGATTCTGCACGTCTCTGAGCAGGTGAGGTAATTTAGGAAAGCGCGGTTCCAGCAAAAATGTAATAGAATGTTCAGAAAAAGGTCATTCTGTAGATTACGGTGTGATAAACGATTCTTTGAGGCCCTCAAAGTTTTAGTTTTTAAGGCTCTAGAACGCCTCGTTTAGGAGTTATTTAACGATATAGATTCAAAATGCTGCCGAGTGTGTTGGAGGTTGCATTTGACGTGAATATGTAGTGGATATGAAGCGAATATGTAGCGCCACGTAGTGGGGTTATAACAGAATTAACAATACACAAACCTTCTCGGTGAAAAAACACGTCGTAGTGCCAACATTCATGGAGATCGGTCCAACAGTGTTGGAGTTTTGCTCATACATACCAATATCCTGTTATATGTATAATTCCGTTCACAGAAATAATTTGTTAATTTTGAGAGTACTTCTGTAAGCCGCACACTATCCCTTAGGTACTTGGTTATTTTCGGGCGGGCCGTGGCCCTAGCCGTGCCGACTGGATCAGCAGCCTCAGCCCTGTCCCTTCCGCCTTCCTCCTCGCCCCGAGCCGTCGCCGCCACCGCCCCTAAATCAGCGCCGCGCTAAATCTCCCCCAGGCGCGTGGATGACGTCAGAGCGCGCGCGCCGAAATTTACCGCCTGAGGGTGGGCCTCGACGACCAAGTCGCGGCAAGTATGCCCGGCTGAATGGCGGCCGTTATCACTGCCGACTTATGCGGGTGGAGCGTCTCCTACGGCCGGCTGCACTTCGGTTCTCGGGCCACCCCCGCACCACTGTCTCGCCGCCCGCTCCCGCCCTCTCGCCCGCCCCCGCGCCCGCTCCCGCGCCCGCCCCCGCGTCCACCCCCCGCGTCCGCTCCCGTGTCCATCCCCGCGCCCGCCCCCGCGTCCGTCCCCCGCGCCCGCACCCGTCCCCCGCGCCCGCACCCGCGCTCGCCCCCGCCCCCTTCCCTCCCCCACGCTCACACCCCGCGCCCACCCACTCCCTGCCTTTCTGTCTACGCTCGCTACCATCCCTCCCTTATCCCGCGCCCTATCCCCCACGTCCCTTCATCGGGTCCGACGAAGCGGTTCCCGGTGCCAGACGCCTTCCACCGCATTCTCCGGCCTCTTCCCTGGGACATGACACAACTCCAGACCGAAACGATGCCCTCCTTCGCGCCCTCATCCGCGTCCATCGCTACTGCACGCGCATTCCCCGCGTGAACCCGCCTCTCGTACCCCGCTCACCCCTGCTTCTTGCAACCCGCCCCCGCGCCGGGCCACACCATCCTACGCGCCGGCACCGCACCCTCGCCCACTCTTCTCGCCCGCTTCCGTGCTCTCTCGCGCTCCTCTCGCCCAAATCTGCCTCCGATGCCGCCCCGCATCCTCCAATATCCTCAGATAATTGCTAGAACAGACAAGTCGCATTTCTTGTGAACCAGTTACACAGTTAAATTGTTGAACAGTTAAATTGCGATTGGATCTGTTAAAAGTCAGTACTCCAGATTATGACCACCTTTAAGCAAGTTGAAAGACCTTATCGATTATGGATAATCGCCAGTAGACTCCATAGAATAACAACCTACAGCCAACAGTCTCAAAACATAATTGAAAGAAAAGAACTTGTGAAATAAGTCAACGCTTCATTGCTTCATATAGCATTAATTATTAGGGCTCGGATTTTAATGTCCTAAAAATCAGCGAAATTTGCAAGCATTTATGACCTAAAACCTATACAAATATGACCTAAAAAATAAAATATGACTTTACATAAGTTCATTTTTTTTAAATTCCTGTTGATTTTATAAGTATAACGTAAATACAAAATTCACTCAAGAACAGCTTGTGAGTGTATTACTAACGTTTCGCAGTCTTTGGAACTACCTAGCTTTTAAAAAAATATTTGTGTCTGTAAAACAAATCAAGTACAGAACAATAAAACCTGTCAAACAAAATGTCTTGCTTGAATACTTCTTGCTTAGTGTTTTCCAATTCCCTCTCAGTCCTCAGTTTTTGGAGAGTTGCATTGAATCACAAGGAGCATTTTCAGGTTTTCCATCTTAAAAGACCTACGGTTGACGGTTTTGTATCTAGAAAAGCTCCTTTCCACATCATATGACGTCACGGGAGCGTATTGCAAGGCTGCGATGTCAACGTAGTGCATCTTTGGTTCATTGTATCCAAATGTTCCCATTTCTTTCCATTTGTTGTTAAATCTTTCCATTATCACAACGCGCAGGAGGCAAGAAGGAAACGCACGTTTACTTTCTATCAGAGGTTCATCGTAGCACTAGGAATAATATCAAATAATCCTTTGTGGTATAATTGTTTGGTTCATTTGTGACAACATCACCTGATACATTGTCATAAATTGGTTTAAAAGTCACCGGAAGGTTCAGAAAAAATATATGACATGTCATTAAAATCCGAGCTCTAAATTATTCTATTTTCCCTCAGCTACATCGTCACCTCGGCCCCATCCTTTGGCTATCGACCATACTTTTGTGATCTTCTATTTTGAAAAAAAGTCAATTCTCTTGAAGAAGAACAATTTGTAGTCCTGAAGAAGATCAGTAAAAATACCCAAACTTGATCAATAAATGCATTGACCGATTCGTCAGCCACCAACAGGTTATCTGTTCAGAGAATCAAACCCTGACCAATGTCCAATTTGTAGTTTCTCTATTTCTACATCCCGTATCATTGAATACTCAGGAACCCTTGGTCGTAGGGGAAAAAACTTAAAATTAATTGTTACGATATTATTAGGTTCAGAATAATCACAATTACCTGTCTGTTAAGAGATTTCCTTCTGAAAAAATTAATTTAATGGAAAAATATGTTCAAATAATGGTTTTATACAACAAAATAAATTTGTTTAAATACAACTTTTCTTGAAATAACGGTAAATTATGTATAAATAAAATTTGTATTGATCTAACGGAGCGACCTAAACTAAAAACTAGTGGTACTAAAACAGCACGTACTTTCTCGCCGGTATTTTCACTGAAAATTACGGGAAAATTACTCAAATTTTCGAAAACTTGTGAAGAACTTATTTTAAAATCTATCTTTAAGGAAGAGATTTCATTACAGAAAAATTCTGTATAATATTTTAGGCGAAGGAAGACTCCGAAAAAAAATAAACTTTTGCAGTTTTCAAAAAAATCAGGATTTTCAACGAACATGAGACCTGCACAATTCTCTTTAACTTAATTCTCTGAACTGTTTAACCGCTAGCGTTGTTCACAGGTAGACGGACAGACATGTCTTGCCGTCATTCGATATTTCGGTGTCAATGACCCACAAAACATGAATTCTGGCTACACCACGTGTTAGAGGATTTTTTTCCAAATTTAGCAATAGGTTTTATCCACTTTTTGGTCACTAGGGTCCTGGAATAAGAGTTTTTATGCCGAAAATTTGCTGTGTTTTGCGCAGCATTACATACATTTCTCTCTAGTCCGTAGCGAGAAAGGAAAAAGATATTCAAGTAACATGGAATAAACATGTGAAACGTGTTTGATACATCTTTTATCCAGGTTAATTATGGATTGCCACATGATCTTTGCTGCCCACCACGGAATTTACCCATTAAAAATTCCTATTTCCGAAGACCAGAGAGCGTTGGCTGGTCGGTTGTTTTGTCGAGAGGGGAATTGCAGAGGTACAGCGGCGTAGGCCTCAACTCCTGGGAGGCCAGCGAACAAAGGACGGGCAGCGCGCGGCCCGAGGAGGAGCTCGTCAGTTGTGTGTGGGGCATAATGGGACCGCGAGAGGAGCGATGCAAAGAAACCTCCGGCGGGAGCCCATGCAGCGGCAGCCGATGGGGGCGATATGCAGAACGACGGAGGGTGTTGGGCGTGGAGGGGGACGGTGGAGGGGGCGGGGGTATGGGACGGGGGAGAGGTGACGGGAGAAGGGGGACGGGGGCGGGACGGGGAACGATTCTTCGCGGCGACGCACCATCTGGCCAAAAGGAAAAACTCAAAACTAAGAGTTTGTTTTGGGATCCCCCAGCTTAGGGGGACGAAGAGGAATAAGTACTTACATGGCTATCCGGGAGACGCTGCGTCCAAGAGATTCCATCTCAGCGCATTACTACGCGCTGATGAAGGTCGCAGCATGGCGACCGGAACGTTGGCACCTGTGCCTTGGACGCGGAGTCTTCCGGATATTGAATTGAATTGAATTGAGTTGCCTTATTTTAAGTGACGAGACTCAGGCCATGAGGCCTGCTCTTCCGTCTGACCACGCAAATTTTGCTACGCTCCTTTCACCAACTAGCGGAGAAAGAAGGTATTCCATGGGCGACGAAACAGGCGATTTTGAATTTTGCTCAGAGGCGTCATTTAGGCTTGAAGATCTTTTACATGCAGTAAATCTACTAACATGTGACAGCCGGCTTTACTTCCCCTCGGAAATAAGGCGTACAAACGATTTTCCCCTAAAAATCCATGGCTTCGATCGGGCTTGAAGTCCGGTACGCTAACCGTTACACCATCGCCGCCGCAAAGAGCCATGTAGTACTGACTCTGACCGCGGAAGCCTACGCTCTCACAGGAAGAGGAATGTTTCGCACACCTGTTGTGAAACTTACATTAGTGATCCCAGTTAAAGTCATTTGTTCCGTAAGTGTATCGCATGCTTTATCGCAGGAGGTGGCGGTGATCTTTCCCCGCTGATGGATGGTGAGATCCGGCGCCGACTTGTGAGCTTGTGGATTTCCCCCCAATCAGGTCTCTTTCGACAGCGGGGCACCGCCCCAGCCAGGATAAGCTCGAAGCTCCCGACAGGAGTAGTAGTGTAGAGCATGTAGTTTTAAGGGTGTGTAAGTAAGGGGAGATAATACAAGGACGCGGAAGGAAAGATCGTGCGCGGTCTGTGGCCCGTTTGTTAGGGTACTGCTCCGGAATTCGCCTGGTGTTGATCGGAGAAACCACAGATGAACTTGCGATCAGAGCAGCCGGTCGCTAGAATTCTTCTCCAGAGAGCGGTTGGATTCGACTTGGCTAGTGTCGAAAATCCTACCATCGCCGGGACTCGAATCCTGGGACCTTCCAATCAGAGACTCTTCGGTGATATCAGTTGATGCTCTGAACCACCCTACCCGATTTTTGTGAAAGTATGAAGGCTTATTCCTGAGTTTCCTGTGCGCTGTGGATGTTGGAATACATTTTCAGTCTCCATATTACATCCGCCATGTTGATTTGCGCAATTTTAAAATCGGATTTCTAATCAGCAACCTAGAAAAACGCTTAAGTAGAACTTGTTGAAAGAATTCGGGGTCGTGCAGGTTTTGGCCACATTTTCTGGTTACATTCTGCAACACTGATAAATGCAGTGAGATATCTGGTGACGCGGAAAGGTTGTGGAACACTGTGAGGCGACGCTGGGCGATGAGGAGGAGGTAAAGCTGAAGTGATGTGTGCTGAAGGGGTATATAGAAACATGCGAGGCGTTGCGGGATTATACGGGGTATGGGAGACGATAGTAGCGAAATGGGGTGACGCGGAGCGAAGTGGAGTGACGCAGAAGGATGTAAAGGGGAGGTTGTGAGGCCAAATACTCCTATCTTACACGGACTGTCCGCCTGTTTGGCATCCCATTCTAGGTATCTCTTTACATCGTGGCTATGTTATCCCCTG
This sequence comes from Acheta domesticus, assembly GCA_031308135.1. NCBI lineage: Eukaryota > Metazoa > Arthropoda > Insecta > Orthoptera > Gryllidae > Acheta > Acheta domesticus. The sequence continues at coordinate 166,404,511 of JAHLJT010009436.1, read as the reverse complement.
AATGGTGTTTGCTCTTCAGTTCGTATAGGGTTGTATCATTTTATATCTGGCTTCGTGAATTCCTGACAGCAGTGCATGTACGCTTTCTTACTGAGTGTATGGTCCCGAGTTTCATGATTGGTAGGGGATTTCAAATTTTCTCATATTCACCTACTGTTGCGCTAACTGGTGCGGAGATAATTTAATAATACCTAATCCCAACAATGGCAGGCTGTTGAGAAAGCTTTGAAACTTACATTCACCAATACAAACAATTGTTGACCATATAATTTGGCTCATCAACGTATTATCAACTTATGAAAATAAGACAAAAATCATATTGAAAGCAGGCATGAAGTAATAATGGCATATTTGTATTAGTCTTTCAAAGAGGGAGGGCGTCGAGATGCATAGACGACGACCTAGGTGGTGTAATTTCCTTATAAAAAGGAAGTGTTTGCAGAGGTACTCCCATAGTCATTGTAAATATGATTGCTAATGTTATCGATGATTTTGGGGTGAATAAGATGTTTACTGTTTGGTCGAATTTAAATGTCTGCAAAAAAATGGGTAGTTTTTCTGTATATTCAGTGTGCGTTCCATAAAACGTGTAAAATTTTGTTTACGAAGCTTTTCTTTGAAAGTACAAAAATATTTTGTTTAGAATAATGGATTTTGAAACTGTGAAGAATTGACTGAAATGATGGTGTCTGCCAGAACCAAAAGCGTTAATTTGTTTTTCGCAGTCCCCCGTCATCTTATTGTAGAGAGAGAACTTCAAAAGAAATAATGACGACAGAGTTAATGTTTGAGTTCAAAGAACTATTTCATGTTTTTTTAAAATAAATTCTATTATATTAAAAATATTAATTCCATTTCTCTTGTGTTTAATTGATTTTTTGTATATTATTCACCTGAGAGATATTTATGTCAAAAATTGGAACATTTTTGGAAAAAAGAAGTTCGACCTCGATTGTTCAGTTCCTTTTTCATTCATCCACCCTCCTGAATTAAGAAGTTGCATTCTCTGCACTCTTATTGATCCTTTGCCATTGTATCATCTATTTGCTCCTCAAAATATCTGCGTTATCCACAATTTTTGAAATATGAACTCTAGGCTCAATTTTCTGTAATATTTTAAGTACTTCCTTCCATGTTGTCATTGTTCGTTGAAAAGTCTGGAGAGGAGGCTAACAAAGGCCGCGCATTGACTTCATAATCTCTGGGTGCCTTAGTGCGTTTGAATAGCGGTAGGCTAAAAATGTCCAGGCTTGCCTTACAGGTTCTGACTCTCATAACGAGCATAAAGTATGCTTCCGTTTGCTCGCATAAGCGATACACGCCTACGTTGATAGTACCAGTACACATGACCCCTCAAATATAGAATTAATAAAAACGTACAAACAGATAATTCAACAAATGCACTCACGAAATTACTGTGTCCAAAAATGTCAATATCGTTTGTTTATATTACACGTACATATTCAATGAATAGTATGCAATGCACACCTTCCTTTTGTATATCTTCAATCAATATTCTCCTGTAATTCTTCAGTACTTCCAACCCACCGGAAGCGTATTTCAGACACATTCTAAATGGAACATAACATTTAGTTATTCTGTTTACATTTAGGGGCATTTAATCCACGTTCAGTGCCAATGCTGCTTTGCCTAACCATCACAATCATATTTCTACTTCATCAACATGAACAGGTATCTTGTCAACATCTCATTTATTTATTTATTTATTTATTTATTTACGTCAAAAAACAGTTAAAAACTGCGTATGACGAGCTATGGGGAGAAGTGTATTTGCCAATTGTTCTCCGTGTACTATTCATTTTGACTTCGAATTCATTTAAAAACAGATGAGTTAAGAGGTCATCGAATTCCATTATAAATGAAATTTGTTTTCGTAAGCAAAACATTTATATGTTAACAATTCTTCATCATTTGTAAAAAAAATCAAGAAACTACAAATGTAAAACACGTGAAGGTTAAAATTAATGTCCTCATTTGTTTTTAAAATAGAACCCTTTATGTACTTTCATGCGACATGAATTTCCGTGGATAAAAAGATCTTTGACTATTGGCAAATTTTACATAGTGAATGGTTTCCCTATTCTGTTTTGCATCATAGGGTAACGGCCGGAAATAATAGCTCCTTCGCTGTGCAAGTCAGCTCGTCCCCTCCTTGGCCGCGGCTCCCGCGTCCCCGTCTCCACAGCTTCCGCCGGTGCATCCGCCGCCGCCGCCGCCGCCGCGGCAACGGCCTCTAGCGTCGCCGCACAATAGGCGTATTTTTAACCGCGCTTGAATCAGGCGCGGCAGGAATAGCCTCATAACGAGCCCACGATGAGGCCCTCTCCTCCCCTTTGCCTCTGCTCCCGCTCTCATCCTCATCTCTTCTCCTGCCCGCCTCCCGTTCTTGCCATGTTCTGCCGATGCTCCAACCCCGCCCCCGGTCCTTCTCCCAGCCCTGGCACCGCCCCCATCCGCCCGCCTCCGTCCTTGTCCCCGACCTTCGACCCCTGCCTTTGCGTCCGAAAATGCTACCCCCGTCGCTGCTCCCACCCCCCGGCGCGACCCACTGCACCGCCTCCCCGCCCTGCCCCAACACATCCCACCCTCAGGTTCATATCCGGGTTCCAATCCCGACGGTGACGTCACTAGGTAGATAACTAAGTCGAACTGAGCCACTGTCTGGAGGATTGATTGATTGATTGATATTTTGGAAGATTGATTATTTCGTGTTTCCGGACTGCTATGTCATCGAGCTGTAATGCCATCTAGAGGGGCAGGAATGCTGACACTTCCCGAAAAAAAATCAACAACGGGAATGACCATGGCAGGTCAAGTGCCCAAAACGTCAGTCAATCAATCCTCCGTTCACCCCCACTTCACGTTATGTGGAACCTTCCCATCAGGGACTGCCAAACTCATCACAGCGAAAGGTTTACAGTTTGTTGAGTCTTGCACATAAAAATACAAAAGCGAATTCCCGAAAACGCAATGCGTGTAACCGTTGTGGAAAGTTTATTACGTGGAAATAAAAGAGACAAAAAAGCTAAAAATGGTACACAAGTCATGTTGGTAACAGGGTTTTCTCGCAGCAATGAATTAAAAATAAAGGGGCTTGAAATTGTTGTACAAAGTGGATTTTGTCATTGTTAAGAGATTTCAGGAACAGTAAAACCAAAGGTTTGGAGCCTTCCAAAAATAAATGAACTTTGACATTTTCTCACTAAAACAACTCCAGTCAAAATACTGTCATGAATTCTAGCATTAGCGATAGTTTAGATTTTCAATAAAATGAATCGCAGGCGTTGTTAGAACCTGGGTATTTTGTGCGGTGTATCAGTAGTGATAGTGCATTATATTGATTAACTGCACTTTTACGACAGTGTTTGAAGTACTGTTAAAATGTAGTGTTTCATGTAGAATTACGAGTCACTTAATACTAAATACATTTTCTTTCAAGAAAGGTAATATAAATAAGGCAGAAAAAACTTTCTAAATATAAAAAATATTGCTTTTAAATCGTATTAAATAAATTTTGAATGCTAATGTTGCCTGCTCCGCGTGTTTGCAGCTCGTTTTGCAGACAGTTACATTTTTCTTTATTCAATTGCTCCAACTCCAACCCCCCGTTTCATTATTTTGTTTCCTCTTAAAATTCTCTTTTTAACTAGTAAAACTTAAACTCTACCACAATTTCCTCTACCCTTAAACTCTACCACAATTTCCGTTTCCACATTCACTTCTATCTCCACTTTCACCTACTTCTCCTTCACTTCTATCACCAACTCCACACCTCTCCTCCACCCCCATTACATTGACTTCACCTTCTCCACTCCTCCATCTCCACTACCTCCACCTCCTCTTCCACTTCAACCTCTTCCATCTTCACTTAGACATCTTCTATCACCCCGACCTTCACCTCCGCCACCAATCGTTTGCATCTCCCTCTTTTTCTCCTCCTCCTCCCCCCGCCTCGACAATTTCAACTTCTTCCTCTTCAACCACCTAATCCGCCTCGACTTCTACTCCGTTTCCTCTTTCGTCTCCACCTCCTCCTCCTCCTCCACCACATCCATCTCCTCCTCTTCCTACTCCTCCAAGTCCACATCCACCTCCTCCTCCCCTTTCCCCTCCACCTTCCCCTCCTCCTACTTCCCCTTCTCCTCCTACTCCCCTCCTTCTCTTTCGCCTCCTCCTCCTTCCCCTCCTCGTCAACTGCGACTTCCACGTCCCCCTCCACCGCGACCACCACCTTCTCCTCCTCCATCCCCTCCTGCGCGCTGCGCTGAGCTCCACGTGGTGCGTGCGGCCCCTGTTCACTTCCCGCGTCATATCCGCCGCCCTCTCGGACGCTGGGCGCGCCTCCTTTCGACCTAAATACGACTGGCGGCATCCGTCTTCTCCTGACGCCTGTTCTCTCCGCTCTGGCGCGCGCCATTCAGCTCCGCCGGGACTAACAGGAGGTCTTTCCTAAACACAGACACTACGAACGGGTCATTAACTCCTAGATGTTCGGACGCTCTTTTTGCATAGCAAGATCGTAGATTTGTGAAATTTGCGGAATAAATTTTCAATATCCTAAATGTTTTGAGAGTTCCGAGTACCGAACAAACAGTTCTGCAAACGTTTCAGAAAAAGTTCTGCAAAAAATCACAAATGACCATAAGAAATTAAATTTAGAACAAAAAAAAGCTGCGGACAAAAGTCGGAATAATCAAAATTGTCTAGGAAGGCACAATTGCGGGCAAAGACTTCTACAGTGCTAAAAAAAATTCTGACAAACTCAAAAAATAACAAAATTATTGAAAAAAATAACTTCCAGTTTCCGGAAAACATTCAAAACTTATTTTCTTTAGATCTGACGAGAGTTCTGGGTAATGAAACTAGTGGTGCTACAGAATGGCACAGACTTTCCCGTATTAGTTTTCTATTTCCTTGGGTGTTCGCCAGCTATTTGGAATTGCCACATACTCTTTCTTGCCAGCTACCATCTATCACCGCCAAAAGTACATTTTTGTCATTTTCTTAATTTTTTCGGTTTCGTATTGGTAGAACAAAAATATTAATTTTAGAATATTAAAGAACACGAAAACCTAGCCCTAAATGGCAATTTTCTTTTAAAAATTATGTGCCGTTTTAGAGAAAATTGCGTTTTAGTGCTACTAAAAATGCGAAATTTGAAGCCCATTTTCACAGAACATGTTTGAGTTTTTAAAATACGTTATTTGAAGTTATTTGAAGCACTTACATTCACAAATATAATAATCTTTACAAATTGCTGGTAATGTAAATATTAAAGATGTGAGAGATCCTTTAAAAAATTACATGTGTAATTTTTGAAAAACAAAAAAATTCCTCAAAATAAAGTTCACGTCATATTAAAAAGTGCAATTAGAACTATCCGTTCGAAAAGTTTGAAGAAAAATTTGTAGCCATTTATGAGAAAAGCGTTTGAGCATTTCTGAAAATGCGGAAATTTGAGCTAGTTTTCACTAGAAACGGTTTTCGCTAGAAGACGGTTGTGTTTTCGATAAACTTTACTTGACATTATTTAAAGCGCATGTATTCATAAATATAATAATGTGAACAATTCGCCGCTAGTGTAAATATTAACGACGTGAGAGACAAGTCAAAAAAATTACATTTTTACAATTTTTGAAAAAACAAAAGAATACAGCAATATGGCGTTTATATCATCTCATAGGGTACATTTAGCCCTATCCCTACCAAAAGTTCAAAGAAAACATTTGGAGCCGTTTTTGAGAAAATCTAGGTTTTGTAATGTTTTAAAATTGCACATATTGCACGCAATATTGTGCGAAAACTATTAAAATTTTCAAAACAATATACATGACCTTAAACAAAGAACTTACTTGGAAAGCAAATTTTTTTTGAAGGAAAAATCTCTATCTTCAATTTTGTAGTTGGAGAAAGAAGCCGAAAAAATTCAAACATTCAGAATTTTCGAAAATTGAGAGTTATCCATGAAAATCGGACCTATGCCATGTTAATACGTGTATTTTACTCTATTCATACAAGAAATTTAAAGAAAAATTTGGAGCCGTTTTTGAGAAAATTTTGAAAATCCCCAGTGGTCTTCACATAAAGTACCCCCAAATTTTTAAGAATCTTTTTCAAAATCTCATAGCTTCGACTAGAACCACATCGATCGGGAAATATCCATTTTGGAAGAAATCGTACGTATGGTTTAGGCGTTAGCAGTGTTCACAGACGGACAGACAGACGAGCGTTTTCCTTTCAATTGATTTTTCGGTATCAAAGACCTAGAAAACAGGGTTTCTGGCTGCACCACGTGTTAGGGGATTTTTTTTCTTAATTTAGCAACTGGTTTTATCCACTTCTTCGTGAAATGTTTGAATTCATGTTGTTTGGTTTCTGTTCAATGCATTTTCCTATGTTTTTTGTTCTACTTTATCAGTTGTCATTAATAGTTATTTATGTCACGAGTCCTTAAAGACTAATAGAGGACGAGTCAGATAAATGTATTTTTTTGTTATTTCTAGTATATCGCATTTTGAAAATAAACTTTTTTCACGTTTATGAGTTAAGAAAAAATTGTCATTACTCTCGGTTTTCTGTAGCAAGGGTTGGTTGTACTAGTTTCTGTGATTAATCAGTTGAATGCTTTTTCTGGTAATGCAAGCTGATTGAGAAAAAATTCGGGAATTGCGAAGTATCAGCAGATATTTTCGGGCCAATGGTATTCTGGAGGAAGCAGATGATGATGCAAGATATAGTTTGATACTCTCTAAATCTTTAACCACTTATGAAAAAGCTTATGATTTATTTTGTGATTGACGAACGATTCGTGGCATTAACGGAGAGATTATTCTAGCATTTTTGAACGAACGATCAAAAACATTAAAACCAACTAGTCTCTACTCATACTTTTGTATGCTGAAAAAATGTATAAAAGTACTTGAGAAGACTGAGTATCCATGTAAGTTAATTATTCTATATGGATTATATTAATTATTCTATATTAATTATTCTATATGGTTACCAAAATATATAATTTGAAAAAAATAGTAAATACTGAAGACTAATTTTTTAAAATTCATATGAATATACCATTATAAATTTATTGAGTATTTGAAGAAAAAATCTAAGCTAATTCCTAGCCTAAAAAATCAGAATATCAAGTAACTAAATTCTTACAAGAGGCTGACGATCACATATACCTGCTTTTGAAGGTCATTCTTGTTTTTGGAGTATTTGGTGCTTGCCGGGGATAAGAACTTGCAGACTTGTCCGTGAACAATTTACAGGAGAAAGGAACATATTACTGGGTATATATTCCTCTGACAATTGTTACATTTATTCCCGAAAATTGTGTTTTGTATTAAAGTCATATTCCAAGATTTACGAGCACTGATAGTATCTAAACCCGAAAGTCCGCTAAAATATTTTTAATGGACTCTCGAGCATTTTAATGGCCGTTGCTATGGACGCGTTCTTAAAGCGTTGTTTAGATGGTTGGTTGCTAAGTGGCTAAGTGCGTGTTTACCAACGTAAATAACAAAAACATTTTATCATACACATTCGGTACAAAAAATTATAATAATACTTTAAAGTTTAAATAATATTTTAAAGTTTTCTAAACACATTTATATCCGCATTCATTCCAAATAAATGAAAACATTTTCCAACTTCAAAACGTTCCATTTGAAGGTTTGCTCATGAACAAACGAGACAATTCAGAAATTGAAAAATAATGAATATGCGTAATGACATTTTGCGTAATCCATAATAGTATGTCTTAAATCTGACATTTTTTTGAAAATTATTTTTTTTTGTTATTTACATCGTTATACGCGCTTAGCTCCTTAGCAATGAACCATCTAAACAACGCTTTAAGAGTGCATCCATAGCATCGGCTGCTAAAATGCTCGAGAGTCCATTAAAAATATTTTAGGGAACTATCAGGTTTATATTTTACCAGTGTTCATAAATCTTTGGATAAATATGTTCCTTTTGTCCCACTTATACCTTGTCCTTTTGATCCCATGTCCCAGTCATTCGTCCCACTTGCCCCATTTGTCCCATTTTCCGCTTGCCCTCTGTCCCGTTTTCTCCCGACGCCCATCTTGTCCCAATTTGACCCCTTGTCCCATTTGTCCCCTAGTCCCATTTTGTCCTTTAGTCCAATTTTCCCATTTTGTCCACTTGTCCCATTTTGTTCCTTGTTCTATTTTGTACCATCATCCCATTTTGTCCCCTTGTCTCATTGTCCCTCTTTGTCCTCCTTGTCTCCCATTGCCTCCCGCTGTCCCCTTATCACACTTTGTTGCTTTGATCCATTTGTCACCCAACCACATTGTCCCCTTGTCTCACTTTGTCCCCTTGCCCTCTTCGTCCTCCTTTCCTTACTTTGTTACACTTGTCCCCCCTTTGTCCTTTTGGGCCTTCCGCGCACTGGGATTGTTAATTAAAAACTATCAAGATCCTGTACCAATAACCCTTGCTATAGAACATCCAGAGTAATGAAAATTCTGAACTCATGAAAGTGTTAAATTTTTATTTTGAATAACTAGAAAAATTAGAAATAATAAAAAATATTGTGTGTAACACATCCTCTGTTAGTCTTTAGAGACTTATTTAGAGGATAGATATGTATTTTTATTTTTTTTATTTACACATCTGTTACTCAAAAATAAATTACCTAATTTTCGTTGTTATTCTTCTTACATTTTTTTCTTCCAAAACATTGACAAAAGTTGAATTTTTAGAAAAAATATTTGTGTAAGGGAATCTAATTTTATTGTGCTATTAACCCGGCAGTAGGCCCGCGGGATGCCTGAGTCACCCCAGCATTGTTTCGAAGCTCACTGTACTTTTGGTTTTATTAATAATCCTGCGAGCTTCTCAGTACCTTTCAAGGAAAGCTTTGTGCACATATCTCGACTCTTCTCTTTCATCTGCTTCCTGTTCTTTCCTGGAAATTTCGTTGCAAAGGCGATGGCGCGCTGCGTGGGGACCACCGAGTCACCTCGCTCAACCTTTGTTATCGCTTACTGCCACGCTGTTCACAGTAGATCTCAGCAGGACGGCACAGAGAGAGGTTTTATTTTCAAATACAAACCATGGTAAGTGCTTTTGTTCAAGAATATTTTTTCATAACAAATATTTCAATTATTTTATTAAAATATATTTATATTATATTTGTATGCCTATTTGTATATATTTATTTATATTGCAATGCATGTTATACTCTGTAATACAGATACATCAAATTATTTATATTCTTACAATGTTTACTGTTTTTATGGGCAGAAGATATTTTATCCTATAACCAATCCGTTAAACACATGCAACACATTTGTGAAAGTTATCTCTCCGGCGGGCGCGTCCCATCATTTCCCACCAGCAGGCGTGTGCGGTACTCCCTACCGCATTTTATCATCGTCGATTTTTCGCGACAATAGTTACTACTTTTGTTATGGAATGTGAAGGAAATATTTTTTATGTTTTTATACATTTTATTTCGTAATAACTAACTAAATACTAAACGAAATAACACTATTAACAAGAATCTGATCCATCACTTGCTCCCTCCGTGTCTTGTCATGTGTTACCTACATGTCCGGGAATGAATACGGTGTCCGGGAATGAAACGTGACTTCTAACGCTTCTTCGTAAAAAACGCATTTAAATTTGAATTAGTTGTTAGTACTCCAAACTCTGTGTCATAAAGCTCAACAACAAAACAGCAGTAAGAATTCTAACGGATAAAATACGCAAATATTATAATTTCATTGACAAAGCGCGTGTAGTACGCAGTGCCGCAACCGTTGCAGAGTTCGAATTACTAATGAATAACGGTTGATCGGGATTGTCAAAAATCGTGATTTGAGTGTTATCCTGTTGAAAATATAGTGTATGAAGAATAACTATGAGCTCATAAGTGCGACACCAATTATTTACACGAAATTAACAAAACTGCAAGAGTGAGGCACGGAGTGCCGCTACGCGCCCGCCGGGAGGGTTATTTGCAAAACGAACATTCTTCAAAAATTAAAATTTTATTTGTACTTGTTTCCAAACTATTTATTAATACTTGTAAATACACAAATATTCTGTAAAGAAACTGAATAGTTTGTTTTCTTGGCATAATTACTGTCGAGTGACTGAGGCACCCCGCGCACGTCAATTTGTTAAAAACTTGGCGCGCCTACTGCCGGATTAATAATCTAACTAATGCTTATTTTAACTCGTCTATCGCCAACAAGCCTCTGCTAATGCATGGGAGCATTAATGAAGAACAAGTAATGAGGGCATGAAGTTCGTTTCCCCTCCGATATTGAAAACATTATGTGCCGACCTCTGGTGAATACGACGTAAACATGCTCGATGAACAATATCTCTTACAACCCAATGCACTGTTTAGCCTCGGTTATATTTATGAAACTGCAGTCGGCTGTTCGACGCTACGTGATTTCCACTTGTTCGCGAGACAAAAACGTACGCGCTTGCGCACGCACGCACGCTTCTGCGAAAAACGTCAAAGAGCAGAGGTCAGCATTTGTTGAGCGAATGCGTCGCTTCAATGGAACAAGATAGAAAAAGTTTGTTGGATGAAAATATGGTTTTGGATTATGGTTCGGTATAGGATGGGAATCAGGAACAACAGGAAATGTGATCGCTATACCGAAAAAAGGAAAAATGATTTGCGAATCTGTGGATTCTACAAATCATGTTGATCAAGCGGAAACATATAAGTGGAAATGGTGTTAGAGTTGAGGTGGTCGTTTATAATGCTATCATCTGATGTTAATAGGCATTGACCTATGAGAATTTTGAAAATGTAAGAATTTTGTATAAGTAGATTTCCGTAATTTCCTACATATCATTTATTCAGGATATAATATGATGAATGTCTTCTTTGCGTAAAAGTATATGCTCTGTATTTACATTTTATCTAGATACGAGAATGTTGTCGCTTAAATAAGAATAACTAGCGTACCCGTGTGAGAGATTCAGAATGAGAGATTATAATGTGAGAGAAGATAAGAATAACTAGCGTACCCGTGTTTTATCTTTCTACTTTTTGTTCTCTAAATTTTAATCTTCACACGCCGTCCTAACACAATATCCAACATTTTTGTTACAATTTTTTACATATTTCGTACTGTATTTCATATTTTACAGATTTCGCTATTTTCTCAACATATTTTTTATTCTATCAACTTTCTTACATATTTTAATGAAAGGAAGTATTTTCAAAAAAGTCAGCATTTTTTCGTTCATTATTATTCCGTATTACTGCATACTTTACTCGAGGTACGCTGCGTGAAGGCGCGGTCGGACATCCGCGCAGCCTGTTTCAGTTTTCTCAATGGCGGGAAGTGCGCGTCAGCGATAGTTCATTTTCACTTTTAGACGTGAAAAGTATCATGGACATCGTGTTTGGCGACATTTAACCTTAATTTCCAAGAAGCGATCACTGTTGTGTTATCGCACTTCGATGAGAATATTCCACGCTAAAGTCATTGTTTCCTGGTCGTAGATGTCGCCAGTTTGTACGATATCTAGTCTTGCTGCTATTGCGTTTAGTCGCCTGCTCAACTAGATTCCTGGATAACAATTTGTGAAGGACGCTGGGAAAGTTGTATGGTGCAAGTGTGCATCAACAAATTCTCGTTCCGACCGCTGAGCCGAGCACATCGTTATCAGTAGTCGCCTTCGTTCGCACCGGAGAGGCCGAACCAGTCTAGGCCCGGTCTTTCATGTGCGAAGTGTTGTTCTGTCTTGTGTTGACTGTGTAATAGTATTCTCATACTATTTTGTGTTTTTTTTACTTGTGACTAGTTTCAATGTGTAGAAAAGTGTCATAAGTATTGAAGTTAAAATAACTACAGACTACTTCATGCGCTGGCGTAGGCCGGTGCATATCGGAATCTCTCAACTTATTGAATTCTGATTCACAAAATGAGTTGATGTCGACCAACCTTCTGCAATCATCACTTGGTCATCAGCAAATTTATCAGCAAAACATGGAGTCACAAAACATGGATCCCCATGCAAATGGCCAACACCACGTCTCAGCAGGTGCAGAATTCTATTTACAAAGTGGAACGTCCTCCAACGGAAATTTTCCCTCAGATCCAACTGTAAGTGACGGTACATCAACTGCTCAGCCAAGTACATTCACGAATGTTCTTTGACCCATAGTTCAGTCGTCCAAGAGACCGCGTAGTAACAGTGACCCAAATGCGCCGCCGAAGAAAATTAGTCAAGATCAAAGTGTAGAATATTCAATCCCCACTAGCAATAGTTTCAGCGCCTTACAGAATCTCCAAGACCCTGAGGAAATCAATCCGATCCCCCCAGTGTTTGTGTATAACATTGATAACCTCACAGAAATTCACGATCTCTTAAAAACTACCCTAAAAAGTGAATTTTCTACCGAGTTGAAATTTGGCAAGGTTAAAATTCAAACGGAAAACAGCGAAGACTACAGACTGTTAGTGAACATGCTAAATACTAATAACAAATCATTTCACCCTTACGCTGACCCTTTATCAAAAAAATTATCTATTGTAATAAAAGATGTTCACCAATCCTTTACTGAAGATCAAATTCTCGCAGAACTTGTATCGAAAAACTTTCAAGTTGTGAAAGTCAATAGACTACATAACAAAGAAAGTCAGCCAATTCCTGTCGTTTCAGTGATAATTGTGAAAGAAAATAGGTGGCAAGATATATTTAAATTAAATAGACTGTGTCATGCTGTTGTTCGTGTCGAACAGCGAAAACGTCTCCCAGGGCCAGTTCAATGCTCAAGATGCCAAGACTATAATCATACCAAAAACTATTGCAACAGAAAAATTCATTGTGCTATTTGTACGGGCAATCATTTCACCAAAGATTGTAAGGAACCGAGCAACTTTGTACCAGTATGCAGTAATTGCAAAGTGAAAGGTCACAGGGCAAATGTGAGATCGAATGTTTGTTCATATTATGACAAAATTGCAAAATCTAAATCAAACTAAAACGGTAAGGGAACTAAAAATCCACCTTCAACCAATAATAATATCAATAATAATAATAATAACAATAATTTTACTTATCAAGCTAGAGAGTTTCCTGGCCTACCTTTCACTAATAACATTCCTAATTTTAATTTCTCAACTCGCTCACAAAATCCCCCTCCCGCCTCAACCAATGTTAATGATGCTTCTTCAAATAGTTCAACTAACAATGCAAACGGAAATTTTAACTTAAGTGAGTTCCTAACTATCCATATTGTCAATTTCTTTGGTCGTTTAATTCAATCGTTCCTCCCTACTTTAATTGATAATATAAAAACCTCAATTCTAAGCTCAATTTTCCAAAATCACGTTTAAAACACCATGCTTCAACAATCTAACATTTTTAAACTGGAACTGTCGAGGTGTTCTAAATAAACGATCTGAATTAAAACATTTTCTGGTTTCATATGATATTGACATAGCATGTTTAACCGAAACTCATCTTATTTCTTCCAAATCTTTCACAGTTCAAGGATACAAATGTTACAGACGTGATAGACCAGGGGACGTACCGGCAGGTGGTGTATTAATTTTAGTGAAATCCGGCATTCCGCACTGGACACCATTTCTCCCAATAACACCAGGGTTAGAAAAATAGCAGTAACTATCAACCTTCAGAACAGTAATAATGTAATGATAATTTCAGCTTATAAGCCGCCTAATAAACAATTGACTGCAACACGTCTTCAAGACATTTTCAAACTAAAGGCTCCCATTATCTTATTTGGTGATTTAAACACAAAACACACTTCTTGGGGATGTAGAATAAATCAACCAGCCGGAACTTTTCTTTTAAATCTTGCAAAGCACTTAAATTTCAAAATTATTGCGCCCGTTGATCCGACATACTTTCCTTTTAATGTGAATTACCTTCCAGATATTCTAGATATTGTATTAACAAATTTAAACTTTGCTCTGCATTCATATTCTATCTGCGAACTAGATTCAGATCATAACCCAGTGATTACAATTTCCAAATTAATCACTTCTTTGCCTAATTCTCCACCGCATTTATCTACTCACAAAATAAATTGGCACACATTTCAAAATCGGTTATCATCACTCCTTCCTCCGTTCTCGAATCTGAAAACCCCTGCAGAAATTGACCAAGGCACACTTTTGTTTACTAATGCCATCACAAATTCAATTGACTATTCATCTCATTCGCTAACCACTACTCGCAGAGGGCTCTCAAAATATCCGCTACCTGAGCAATTACGTAATTTAATATCACAAAAGAACAAAATCAGACGTTTATGGGCAAAACATCGTCTACCTCATTTGAAATCTGCATTAAACCATCTAACAATACTGGTTCGAAACGCTCTTACGATGTACCAAATGGAAAGCTACAAAAAATATGTTTCAAATCTTAATCCGCAAGATTCATCTCTTTGGAAAGCAACACGTCGATTGCTAGGACAGTCAACCAATATTCCGCCATTAAAAGGTAACAACAAAATTGCACTGTCGATTTCTGAAAAAGCTGAGCTATTAGCAGATTATTTCGAAACTACTTTCACCCAGCATGCTGTAAACGATAGAGGACACTGCACAATAACACATTTTGTGCAGTCACCAAATTTAGATGTACCAAATCGAATTTCTTTTATATCACCTAACGAAATATTTGAATTAATAAAAAAACTACCAAATAAAAAGTCACCAGGCCATGACAGAATTACTGCAAATATCTTAAAGAATCTGCCCAGACATGGTCTTGCGTATCTAAACAATATATTTAACTCGGCATTGCGACTAGGATATTATCCTAATTCTTGGAAACACTCTCTAATAATTACTATTCCAAAGCCCCAAAAAAACTTAAATCTTCCTTCAAATTATCGACCAATTAGTTTAATTCCAATTTTGTCAAAAATATTCGAAAAACTTGTATTAAAAAGACTAAAAAAATTCATTCTTGATACTAACGTGCTTCCTTCTTTCCAATTTGGCTTCAGAGAAAGCCACTCAACAACTCATCAGTTATTAAGATTAACAGAACAAATTCATTTTTCATTTCAATCGGGTTTTCACTTACTTGCAGTTTTCTTAGACGTTGCCCAGGCGTTTGATCGAGTGTGGCATGATGGATTAAAATTCAATTTAAGGAAAATTGGAATACCATTATATCTTTAAACATCTTATCAAGTTTCCTACTGAATCGCACTTTCTCTGTACGTCTTAACTCTTTCATTTCTTCACCTCGGGCTGTTCTTGCTGGTCTTCCACAAGGATCCCCGTTATCTCCTTTCTTATTTAACTTGTACGTCGCAGATATTCCTACTAGTAATGCAGTTAACATAGCTCTCTTTGCAGATGATACTTTACTCTTTTATGCAAACCGAAATCTAAACACAGCATGTCGTATAATTCAATGTCACCGAAAAAACATAGAAAATTGGTCTAAACTATGGAAAATCAAAATCAACCCAAACAAATCAATTGCCAAAGTATTTACTTTAAGGTATCCTGTCTTTCCTCGCCCTCTGACTTTGGATTCTTCTATCATTCCTTGGTCTCCTCTGAACTCATCTATTCGTTATATCGGCGTTCTAATGGACACAAGACTAAGTTGGCAGAGTCACATCTCGTCTAAAGTAATTGAAGCCAATAGAAGGCTAGCTTTTTACGCCCAATTCTTAACCGTAACTCTTCTCTAAAAATTCATTCCACTTTAACCATTTACAAATCTATTCTTCGGCCAATATTAACCTACGCATGCCCTGTTTGGATTTCAGCTGCCCCAACCACATTAAACAAGTTACAAATCTTCCAAAACAAAATTTTAAGAATAACAGTAAATGCCCCCTGGTTTGTCAGAAATAAGACCCTCCACAACGATCTTGCAATAGAACCAATTACTTCTTTTATTACAAAGCTGGCACATAATTTTTTCAATAATTTAAATCATGTACAAGGAGCAGTCACTTACGAAATAGGAACCGATCAGCCCCTACTCTCCCGCCTAAGAAACAGACTCCCATTCCATATTTTCCTTCAATATCTCTCTGACATTAGATAAGGTAAGAACATTTCTAGCAATTACCTGTCCCTCCCACCGTATTTTCTTTTTAATCCTGTCATTGCTCTAACATAATTTCCTCGCAATAACCTTGGTTGAAGGTACAACAAATGCAATCACTATCAGGGAGGTAACAAACAGTTACCCCCTTCACAATTTTCTGATGCAAAGTTGCTCGGCCATTCAACTGAAGAGCCTCACGGCTGAACGTTGTACTGTCTTTAAATGTAAAATAAAATAGTTAAAAAAGTGTGCATCAACTTGTGCTTTCCAAATGGCTTTTAAAACGTTTGAAATATTTTTAACATTTTATGAGACATTTTTAATAAATTTAAGTTCATATTAAGTAAATGAGTTTTAGAATTAATTTTAATATTACATATTATTTCCGATTTTATATATTTATTACATATTATTACTGTTTTCATTACATATTTATGTACATATTTTGACGTTTAATATTACATATTTTCCGGACTCTACTTATCAGCGTGCAATCTAACAGCGCGAATGTGTAGCAACGCGTCCCAACTAAACAAAGTCTAATGTCATTCAAGTACTTCTAACCAGACAGGATAAAAACGTGATTTCAATTGTGTTCAAGCGTGCCAGAAAAGTGGTTTGGATAAGATAAGTAATTGACAATGAGCATGAAATCAAGCGTACTGTATGAAAATGTATTGACAACTAACGAAAAGTGTCGCCTATCTTACGTAGCGCTGTTTTCTCGACCTTTAATATCACATGATTTATGGTTTAGCTTACCCTGCCCGCCCTTTTTGTTTTGCGTTGTTGGTCATTTATAGTGGTAGTTTTTTGAGACATTTATTTTGTGTGACTTGCAATTATCCATCACTTATTTTTTGACTTGCAATTATTGATCACAAAGGATCAATTTTTTAGGACCAAAAACGATCTCCAGTAACACGAACGTTTAACTCTAACCTATCATAATAAAAACCTCGCAAAAGTTCACATCACAGCGGTGTCAAGTATAAAGTTGTTGATTGGTGCTACCAGTATCGTTATGATCAAACTGGAAAAGTTTCGAGAAAAAGTTATTTTTCGAAGTAATGGTCCAGTCTGATTGATCATATTTTGTCAGTACTAAAGCGTGGAAACCAGTATCACTATTTATTGACTGGAAAGTGTTAATTCGCAGTATGCAAACAGAAAAGTTGCATTTCGCGGGACAAGGTACATACATAAAACACTGTCCAAGAGAAAATAAACAAAACACTGGAGCATCCTGAATCAAAATGGCAGTCGTCTCTCCAACTGTGATATATCCCCAGAGTATAGCAGTTATTCTAACAAGGGACTTTTGAACAGGTCCAGGTCGAAATCTGATATTTTTTCTAATGAAATATATTCACAATTTATATGGGCTGGGAAAAATGTTCTGCCTTTGCGTACTGGAAGTTACTGAAAAAATAATTTGGTCAGTTTTGGCCACGTTTTCGCTAATGACATGACAACACTTGCTACAGCAAATGACTCACGTAACTTTTTCACATCACATGCAAATAGTGGGGTAGTGTGTATCTTTAGAAAAAATGTTGCCAGGTTTTGAACTGTATGTGTTGAAAGGTCCCTTGCAAATGATTATGAACACATACCGAAAAATAATGTATTGATCTCGTAGGAAAGTGTCTTTTGCATTCTGGCTACAAAGTTCTGGACCGAGTTCTAATCATTGACTCATCCATAAACATTTTATTTGTAAGCAAATTACTCTATTTTTCTACTTTTTACGAAATAACTATATAAAGCGAAATTCGATCGGACCTAGATTGATGTGTGTGTGTCTCAAAGTAGTACGTATGAATATCGGCTATAGCGTTTATATTGGTTAAATTGGTTTTGTAATATCTCTTATGTATGGTCAGATGTTTTATTGAAATGAGTTTTATCAAATTTACTTAACAATATGTCACACAACTAGCTTATAATGTTAAGCTTTATTGCATGAGTAAATGTTTTAAAAACGAGAGAAGTTTGGAGCGAGTTTTCAAAATTGTATGAATGCAACAAAGCAACATTCTGAACGACCCGCCTAAGTTATTATTCTTGTATAACAGCATTATAAATTTGGTAAGAGAATCAAAGTTAATGTTTGGAAACAACTTTGTGACGTCACGGATATATGACTATGCTAAAAAAAACTATGGTTGGCTGATCGGTTTTCCCCTACCTCCTCACGATTCTCTCGCTGCGATTGGCAAATGGGCGATGACGCAATTATTTGTCGCATAACGGGCAAATAGTCATAGTATGTGTCTTAAGATTTCATTTTATCAACGATTTCTTGTAAAAAAAAACCGTTTGTAATGCTGGAATACAAAACAATGTTTTACAGAACATTACATTAAACAAGTGTGTTGTACGTGGTAAAATTTTCATAACATTGTATGGCCCGCGGCCAGTGTAGAATAGTGTACTAACGGTGCTGTTTCGGTGTCCCCTATTTATTATTTCGCATTACGATGACAATTACAAAATGTCGTTGACAATACGTAAGCAAAGGCCCTTCTGTTATATTGTTTCCTCCTTCCTTTTCTGCATTCTTCCTTCGCCCTTTCACAGCCATCACCTTTCCTCATTTAGTCTCTTCTCTCTGTCTCTCTCTCTTTCTTTCTCTCTCTTTCTTTCTCTCTCTCTCTTTGTTTCTCTCTCTCTTTTTCTCTCTTTCTTTCTCTCTTTCTTTCTCTCTTTCTCTCTCTCTTTCTCTTTCTCTCTCTCTCTCTTTCTCTCTCTCTCTCGAGGAAACTGGCATGGCCCTTAACTGGTGATGTGCGGTCTCTGAGATCGCTGAGGAAAATTAAACGCGTAACATTCCTTTCTGGTACGTCGCAAGAAGTTTTTCTTTACAGTACCTTCCTACCTTTTCCTAAACTGCACTCACACGCGGGGCAGCGGATCCAATGACAGCCACTCGCCTTTGAGGGCCAGTTGAAATTACGTTGCGGTCTCGCGGACCTCACATCACCAGTAGTGGGACTTTTCTTCCCACAGTGAATGTGCATTGCAAATTTTTTATTAACAAATAACGTTCGTGTAACAGTCCATTATCATATTTAAAGGAAGGGTTTTTAATGTAGTGAATAATATTTCAAACCATTCTACGAGTTCTTAAGATAGTAGTGAAGAAACAGTATGGAACAAATTATAGCCAGAAATTTACACGGCAAGTAATGAATAATTATATTGTTTTCATTTTACATGTTAACAAC
This sequence comes from Acheta domesticus, assembly GCA_031308135.1. Lineage (NCBI taxonomy): Eukaryota > Metazoa > Arthropoda > Insecta > Orthoptera > Gryllidae > Acheta > Acheta domesticus. Next base: position 166,385,201 of record JAHLJT010009436.1, on the reverse strand, counting down.
AAATACTTTTATTTTCTTGTTTGTTATAGCATTGATAAGGTGAAAAAATTGTCAGGTGAACATCTAATAGAACCCCGAAAATAATCTGCCTAAAACTTTTGAGGTCTCTCAGACAGCATGTCACCGGTAAGAGAAATTTGAAGGCACGTCACCAGTCTAGCGTACGTCCGGACACAACTATGTCGCAGTTTGTTATCATTAGAGCTTCGCGATTTGCTTATCAGTTGTGTTGCTTTTGGCCCTAGCTTTGGTAAATTCTGATTGGTTGTTACGTAAAATTGTTTTTCTGCTCCCATTGTATAATGCTGTCATTGGATGTCTGCAACCATTGCATAATGATGGTCATTTCCATACAGTTTTCATTATGATACAGGTTCTTGAACAATCACAGAGTCGCTTACAAACCAATATTGTCACTTCATTAATCATTGAGAATCTTTGCAGTAAATGTTTCGTTCGAGTGTGTATATTAAAATGCATTTAATATTATTTTATGCTTCTCATTCTTAATTTCTTTTATTAGTAGTGATTTTTATGTGAAATATTAGTTAAAATAAATTTGATTGTAATTTCACTTTGATCGTATTTGACTAGCGCAGTGGTAGTTATTGCAGAGAACATTTGAGTGACGTTAAGATCTCCACGCGAGATCACGCGAGTCATTTTGTGTTATTTGCTGCTGCCGTGTGGTTGTCCTTAAAAACCAGCCAATTCTTTGGTTTAAAATATTTAGTGAATGGTGGTTCTTTCTGGTGGTGTTGACATTTCAAGAAATGAAAAAAATGCAAAAATTGTGACGTCGGAATATTAATCCCGGAACTTTTGTAGTCCCTCGCAAGCGCTCTGGTAAAACAAAGCCATCTGTGCGTGTAGGGTAGAGAAGTGCCCGTTAGGTGGCCTTGGCTGAATCTTGAGTGTCGACTGCCAGGAAACGATTCAGTGAAGAAGTTTAACTTATAAAAGTTACCATAAGTCGTAGAAAAAGTACCGTATGAAACTCGATGTAATGGGTATTAATACACTCGTGTGAAGTTTACGATTTACGTTAATTTCACACTCGTGTATTAATGCCCATCTTTACATCAGCGTTTCATAATGTACTATTGATGCAAATATGACTTATTTAATTTTATTTTGGAAAATCTCCAAATTTTACTGACAGAAAGCTAGATTGTATACGTTATATTAGTTGTTATACGTTGTATTGTACGTTTTATTAGACGTTTTGTAAAACAATTTTTATAGGGAAACAGTGTAAATAATTATTAGATGCCGTAAAAAAGCCCGTAAAATATTATTAGATTATTAGATTAGATAATAAAAATAATTATTATATGCATTGGTTTATAGTATTCGTATTGAAGTGTGGTGACGTGTTCTGAAGTGTAGTGCAATATAGAAGTAGAAAGAAAACTGAAGTGCAAGTGTGGTGAAGTGAATTGAATTGAAGTGAATTGCAGTGAAGTGAAATGGAGTGCAGTGCATAAAAAGTCGTATATTTTTCAGTATAAATTATCTGTACAGAACCACCATCAATTCAGAAGTAATGCGGTTATTGTTATTAATGCCTTTTAATTACTAATTTAAATATGTAAATATAATATGTAAATTTTAGTGTTCCGCCACCAGGTTGCTTACACCTACCTGCGGAAATAATAAAGATCTAAAACAGGCGTAAGTCGTGTAAGTGTTCGCCCGACCGCATTTCTCCACTCCGCCGCCAGCAGCGCTGCCCTCGCTCTGTGAATGGCCCCGCACTCACCGCCCGTTTGCTTTTATTAGCCCACTTTCGCCTCACCTTCCTTTTGGCTCTTCGCCCGCCCGCGACTACCGCCGTGTTTTTCTTTGCGGATTGTTTTTACAACCGGCGAATCGTAATGAAGTCCGTGTATTCGCTCCAAAATAGAAAACAAACAGCTGTAATTCTCACCATATTATCGTAAGCAGACTTCTATAGCTGTCTTATTTTATTATCCGATTACACAAACTGTCTGGTTTTTAATAGAAGGCGAGTCTTAAAATTAACATTCAGTACGTGGAATGTTTCTTATGGATGCGGTTGAGATTTTTTGTGAGATTTCATTCGTTTATTGCTGTTTTGAAGACTGAGAACACATCATAAACACTATTTCTAAATTGGCTAGAAAATAATATTTGAAAAGATAAACATAAAGAAATTGGTAGTTCATATTTTTAGAGAGTTGTCTTGGTAGATTTCATTACTTCAATAGTTCTCTCGATTTAATAATTGTATACCAATGGTTTCATGTCAATGACTGACCCCAGCGTGGCTTACTTCAATCAGTTGTTAGTTACTGTTTCGTTGGGATTTTTTTATTAGAATATTTCTCGACGTAAAAGTGGAGAAATGTCACCAAGGTTATAGTTGTCTTGCAAGGTTTCCTGGATGGCGAGTTGGATGGTTAACCATCATCATGCGTAATCGCTTCGTGGAAAGTCCGGCCTTCGCTGACAGTCAGGCCTGTCCACAAACACGTTAAATGTTCTTTTAGTCTCTGTTAATGTAGCGAACAATTGTGCAATAACTGAAATATAGTGAACTTTGAAATAGTTCTTCAAAATAAAGACGTCGCCCTCAAGAGTCCGGTGAAAAGGATCGGAAGTTCACAAAATGTTCAAAGTCTGTCAATGACATACCTCAAACTAGAGGTGCTAAAACAGCACATACTTTCTCGTCCGTATTTTCACGCAAAATTATGTGAAAAGTACTCAAATTTTCCAAAAACTTTCCTTGAACTTATTTCAATATCTATCTTTAAAGAAAAGATTTTTTAAGGAAAAAATATTCTATTCTTCTTTAATATTGTAGTTGTAGGAAAACTGAAGAAAATTCAACTTTTTCAATTTTCGAAAAATCAGAGTTTTTAAAGAAAATGAGTCCTGCTCCAATTTCTTAAACGTTTACACTAACAACAAAATTTAATCATAAGCGATGGTACCATTTTTTGAAAATTTGGAACATGTCCCAAGGATTTCATGTAAACTACCTTCCAAAATTAAAATATCAATTTCAAATTCAAGGGGCCACGACATCAGTGAGATTAATTGGGCGGCTGAACGGTTTAGCCGCCAGCGTTATTGACAGAAAGACGGACAGGCGTTTTGCCGTCATTCGATTTTTCTATATCAAGGACCTACAAAACATGGATTCTGGCTACACCACGTGATAGAGGATTTTTTTCTCTAAAATTAGCAATTAGATAAATGCACTTTTTCGTTACCAAGGCCTTGTAATAAGTTGTTTTTTGCCCAAAACTCTCCATTTTCGCGCAAAGCATTACATGATTTCTCTCTACTTCGTAGCACGAAAGTAAAACTGAAAATATTTAAAACAAACGTGTATAAAACAATTGTAGTATTTTGTTAAATATGTTCTTAAATATAAATATAATCATTTAGTTATATTGCAATTTAGTATATCGTAGTATCATAGTCAATCATAACCCACTGTGTTCTTCAGGCTCTGGGATAGTACTAAAAGGCGACTGTTAAGAAAAATGAAGCTATTCGTCGTGTTCAAAATGCATTATGTAAAACTTACCTTAAAGTCTTATACCTATATCTAGTGTTTGTGTTTCCACTGCACATATTACGTAAAAACAAACTCAGCCGCATTATTTTGCCTGTGCATTTCGCAAGACGTCTATTTTCCCCTTCGCTTCTTTGCTGCTTTGTTTATCTGGTTTATTTCAGTGACTCGCTTCGATGCGGCTCTGGCTTTCTGCACCGTGACAGATACGCCGCTCGCTCGCCATTTGTTTCACCTCGGCTTGCAAACTTCAAACATGTGCGGCAGCTTGCAAGTGCAACGCCCCAACGTCTATTGTGTCTTCTTACGTGTTTTCCTATGTGTGGTTTATTTCCTTCAACACGCGTTTTTGGAAATTAGAAGTCTTGTGAATTATTTTTTTATTTGGAAGAGATTCACTATTATTTGTGCAGAGAAAGGGACTAAAGTTGTTAAGGCTTCACATATTCTATTTCAAATTTTTGCATGTCTGTAGCAATGACTTTCGAGACATGATATTTTCCTCATTCTGAGCTCTTCTCTTACGAAGTCAGCCATAATGTTTGTGACTTTGAAGAATGATATTTTGTTTCTAATGTGATTTTATTGAGCGCATGTTGATCCGGATGCAATGCCTTTCCGGCATTCCTAATCAAATTAGTAACAAAATACTAAGTTTAGAACATTATTATGACTGTAACCAATGCATCTCCTCCCTGTATCACAAATACGCCATTCCACAATATGAAAAATATCTCGTTTCTGGCGGTTTATGTTAGAAAATAGTGCAACATCTGCTGTATCGACTAAAAGAACTCCTGTCCGCGAAATTGTATTGCCTCTTTTCTGACGATCTGGAAAAACTTACTTTCTGGATGCGTGTCGTACATTATTCACTGTATTGATTTAATCGTAACAGTGGCATTACTATATTGTGTAAAACGCAGTTTACAAAACTACCATTTATCCGGCATACGCTTTTTTTGCTGCGATATCAATTTGCCTTCCGCCTTCGAAGCATGCTGGTCTCAAGGATGCAACATTGCCTCGAATATTAATGTAGTATGTCTAAAAATAAATGTTGCAAACTTCTAGGGCATGTAGAGGAGTGAAAAATAAACATTTAAAAAAAGCCCATGAACATGTAGTGTGAAATATCTAAGTCACAAACGAAACATTTTCTCCTGACAGATTGGCGACTTTTTATACACAGGTGGTCGACAGGTCACGCTCTAAAACAATTAATGCGCCATCGTAATCACGTACCTGCCAAACACATGGTTGAACTGTTTGCTTAACAACAAGGGAGCAAATGTTACCACGTGTAACTCTGTTGTATGAAATTTCCCACTATAGGTTCACTGGCAAAAAGTTATCATTTTCGACTACATCCCTACGTCCCGTAGTATTTATATATGTACTTTAGCGTAATAGTATGTACTTTGGCCTCCGACAAAGCCTGAGCCCTCCAGCGGCGTCCCGACCTTGCGGCTGTGGGTTACGGGATACGTGTGGTTAGCACGTAGGCGTCCCGTGGAAAGCGAACACGCTGACCAATGAGCTACCCGTCAGAGCTACATTCCCTGTTAGTTTGTAATATTTATTCTGAGATTCCTATGATTCCGCCCGAGTTGTGATAAAAAGATTGCCTGACCCTTCGTTGTAATAGTGTAACAGAACTATCTATTCTTCAGAAGGAAATATTTTGAAATACGAAAAAACCAAACAATGCTGCAATAACAGATGCCAATCTCCATGCAGATCCCATCGATATTATTACGACAGATGTGTTCTTTGTCACAATTACACTAGTACCCAGAAAGAAGTGTAACCAATTTTAGTGTAAAAGTATTCACGACGATAAATACTATCGACTGAAAAAATCCCCGCCTTCTAGCAAGTATCATCGTGGGTGGTAGCGAGCCCCAAGGATTTCCAACATAGCCACGCGCCTCAGAGAATTGTCACTGCATGTTTCGGGAAGCATATTCAAACGGCTTCCTCTCTAAAGCCAAGACCAGGGCCCTTCAACTCCCATATAATATGGTGGAGACCATTATAGTGGCGCCCTCTCCATCAGCACCTTCTTACACGAAATAAAATACGAACTGCTGCCAACGATACTTCAAACGTGCGTGGCTGCTACGTAGGTTCGCATTACGCTCAAGCAGGCGCGTCATGCTTCAAAAGATTGCGTCTATGTTCGCGCTTTCTTCAGCGGTTTCTGACATGTATATTATTATGAATAATTGAACATTTAGAAGCACCTTTTCGTATTTCTCACAATTTAGCCAATTTTAGGTGCGGATGTTGGCGAGCCTGTACCCGGCGACACTAGCGCCTCCTATAGTAGCACCTTCGAGCTTTGTCCCCGGTTTTGATGGAGAGTTGCAGGGCCCTGGCCAAGATGCCGCGCGGCGGTTTCCTCTTCTTCGTCGGCGCACGCGCGGAAGGGGTGGGGGCGGGGTGGGGGTGGGGTGGATCCACTTTTCATGCGGCGCGAGCGGCCCCGGGTGGAAAAGTTGCGCGCGGCCGTCAGGCGGCGCGCCGCTCGCCCGCGAGATGGATGCAATTCCGGGGGCATGAATCTGGAACTTTTGCCCGCCACATCCGCCGCCGCTGCACACCCTTCCGCCCCGACGAGCAGCGTGGCCGGCCGGCCGGCCGACCCGGACGGCGGGGGCGGAGCATGCGCGCGGCGGTGACGGGGCTGGGGCGAGGATGGGGCGGGGCAGGGAGGGGCGGGACAGGGGATGATAGGGTGGGACAGGGAATGATGGGATGGGACAGGGAGTGATAGGATGGGATAGGGAATGGTAAGGGGGCAAGAAAGGATAGGATGGGACAGAGAAGTATGGGTGGGACAGAAAATGACGGAGGGGGACAGGAAAGGATAGGGAGGGGGACAGGAAAGGATAGGGAGGGGACAGGAAAGGATAGGGTCTGATGAGGTGGGTGGGGGCTGATGAGATGGGACGTGGGCTGATGAGGTGGGATGTGGGCTGATGAGGTGGGACGTGGGCTGATGATGTGGGACAGGGAATGATGGGGTGCGACAGGGAATGATGGGGTGGGGCAGGGAATGATGGGGTGGGGCAGTCACTGATGGGGTGGGAGAGGGAATGATGAGGTGCCGAGGGAATGATGAGGTTGCACAGGGGATGATGATGTTGGACAGGGGATTATAAGGTGGAACAGTCAATGATGTGGGACAGGCAATGATGAGGTGTGATGGGGAATGATTAGGTGGAACAGGGAAGGATAAGGTGGAACAAGGAATGATGGGGTGAAACAAGAAAACATGGGGTAAGACAGGGGAGGATGGTGAGGGAAAGGCAGAATAGGGCGGTGGGACAGAACAGGATTGGCTAGGACAAGGCAGGAAGGGATGGAGGGGAGCGGAGAAGGGAGGATTGGGGGGTGGTTCCGGGAAGTATTGGATGGGGGCAAGGAAGGATGGGGTGATAGAAAGAATGTTGGCGAGAGGAAGGCATGGTGGGACGAGGTGGGCAGCAGAATGGGTCGTAACAGGGCAGGAAGGAGCCGAGACAGGGTCAGGCTGGGTGGAACAGACAGGGCGGAGCAGGCAGGTTTGGAGAGATTTAGGTAAGGAAGAGTTGGAACAGGAAAGGATGGAGTGGGTCAGGGAAGGATGGTGAGAGCAAGGCAGTGAGGGACGGAGAAGGCTAAAACACGATGGGTGGGGCGGAGCAGGACGTGTCGGGACAGGGCCGGAAAGGGCCGGACGGGGTAGGCCAGTGTAAACGAGGTGTAGTAGGATGGGGAATGGAGGAACAGGAGGAGACAGGGTTAGATGGGACGGGACAATGCGGGACTGGGTCGAGCAGGGTGGGGAGCAGAAACGTAAGGGCGCGGCGAGACGCGGCGAAGCGGGACGAGTCGGGGCGCGGTGCACAGCTGCAGCAAGAGGAAGTGAGTCTGGGCAGGCTGGCCGTGGGGAGAAAAAAAAGCAATGTGCCGTGCGGGAGCGCGGGCGGCCGCGGTGGTTGCGGCTGAAGCATCTCCGGTGCCGCAGGGAGCGTCCGTGGCTGCTTTCGCTAAGAAGGTGCGAATGGCGGAGGAGGACTCGTCAGCCAACTTCTCAAAAGTGGTGGAGTTAAATAATGCGCGCAGGGGAAGTGGTATGCCAGGGAAAGAAACTTGCAGAAATTGAGGGGGCTGTAAGTCCAATGAACGTCAGTCCTTGAAATATTCTCAGCACGGTCACTGGGTTGTATGTTCAGTATGAATCACTAATTGAAAGTAATACCTACAGTTCAGATGAACAAAGTTTCCAAAATAATGTGGGTTTTCTTAAAATGAATTATTTTTTTATAATTAAAAAGAGAAATTTTATATAGTAAAATTAGTATAATTATAGTGCATTTACATAGCAGTGGAAATTTACATTTCGTTCGTGATATGTGAGAATGATGAAATAGTTTGGAAACACATTATTGTAAGAGAAACAGAAATGAAATACTCATGATATATCTTGCAATAACAATAATATTACATGTTTATCTGCACTAAAATATTATTGTAATTCCATAATTCTATAATAATGTGATGTATTATAATATTTATGTAAAGGTAATTTAATACTTTCAATGTTTTAAACATATCTTATAAGATATTTGCCAAATCTTAAGTACACTTTTCTTCTTTGCAGGTGAGTACTCGTCCTTCCTATTCTATATGGTTACGCTAAATGGTAAGTCCGAATTCATTCTTATGTACCTGCTAGGTTTGTAGCCTTCCGCATCAAAGTATATTAAATTGCAGTCTTCATCCCTATCATTTGTTATATTGTAATTTGATATTAGTATGACGATCAAATTAAAAAGAAATAAATAAGAATATATTAACTCCATAACTCACAATTTATTTCAGTTTAGATTGAATCGTGATTCTTAATCTATTTTAAACCACCTGAACACGCACGTCTAATTTATTAATGTAAAGTTAATTTCAATAATCGACAAAATACAATTATTACATCCGAATATGTTAAATCCTCTGATAAGACCGCTTCAGAACGGTTATATTTTATCTCCTAAATAAATTCATCTGTTGTTCGTTGCATCAAAATATATAATCTGCATATTTTACAAATCTTCTAAAACTGTGTAAGGGTACGTTGTTAACATATTATTATACCCACGTACTTAGTGGAAAATTATTTTTACCTTGTGTTAATGTTTTCACTGTTATTCAGAGACTTGTCGACATATTATGTAGAGAATTTTCGTGTCTCATTTACGTTTTGAACACGAATTGAGGCGAAGAGAACAACCAATAAGGTCTTCTCTCTAAAAACCATACAATTTAGAGAGAGTGAATTGTGGAACTAGAGCTGTCATATGAATGATATGCACGTACTTACAGTGTAAATCTCTTTCTTACACACGCCCGTGTCTCCTAAGAAGGATTTGCAAGGAAAGCGGATGCCAACAGCGTGATGCCTCCGCGGACACTGGACGCGACCGCACACGAGACGTCACCGCGCGCCAATCGAGTGCAGCAACGGCGCCCACGCCCTCGCCCACAATCACGCCCACGCCCACAATCACGCCCACGCCCACAATCACGCCCAATCCCTAACCCATGCTCACGCCCACGTCCACGGCAACCCTCACACCAACGTCCACACCAACGCCAATGCCCGTGCCCGAGCCCGACCCCGACCCCGAGCTCACGCTCACGCCCACGCCCACGCCCACGCCAACCTCCCGCCCACGTCCTCTCGCACGCCCACTAAGGCTTCCCTTAGTGGGCTTCAGGCGCCGCCCGCCATTCCCACTACCTCCCCTCAACTCTCTCTATCCTACTTATCACCGGTTATTCTCGCTTCCGCCCGCTACGGTCCAGCCCGTTACTAATCCTCCCGCCCGCTGCCGCCTACTACCGACCACTTCTCCTCACAACTGCTCGACCACTACCGTCTTCTACACGCTATTCCCCGTTACTCCCCCACCCCTACCACAACCCATTTACTTGTCAGTCACGGACCCCACTGTTGCCTCCCCCGGCCCCTCACCTCCGCCTCCTCCTTCGCCGCCGACTTCCATCGCCGAAGCTGTCGTCGACTGTTCCTCCATCGCGCTTGACTGTCGCTCATGTTCCTCCACCGCACAGGACCCCGCCCGCTGAATCCTTGCCACGTCTTGCCGAGCGGCCGCGACAGACGTCGTTATTTTGGCGCGTGATCTCCAGGGACGCCGGATTTCCGGTCTGCGGGGCGCTAGTCCACGTTCACACAAGCCCACACTCATTCGCCCTCCTCACACTCGCACTCTCAGGAGTTCGAGCTCTTCGTTCTTAGTTCGTTCACGAGTCTGTGTAGAGAATAGTGGTGATACGTAAACGATTAACAAAGAACATAGCGTATTAGGCGGACTGTATGCTGGAAAACTGTTGTTCAACAATTCCTTCGGGCAAGCGGAATTAGGGAGTAAATGCGGTGGGCTGTTTCTTTGCTCTGCCGTTGCAAGCGCTGGTCACTACAGATCTGAACCGCAGAGAGTGTGAATACGTGCTTCCGAAGTTGCTCGAGATAAAATTCGTGAAAAATGCTGGAAAGTTTGTTTAAGTGGAAGAGACAAACGGTTCCGCGGTAAAGGGAAATAATGAATAGCACGTGTATTTTGTGATTTTATTGTTGTTTTATTTTGTGGGTTAAAATACGCAAAAATGCTGTGTACGTAGGATATTTTGCATGTGCAGTCTACAGTGTGTCGTATTCCGCTTAATGACCAAATCAATTTTTGTGGAAGAGTGGTTAATCTAGTACACGATATAGATTTTTCCTTTTGATGAAAGCTGTAGGAAAGTTTGTGCGTGTCATTTGAACGTTTCAATTCATTTGTAGAGTTCTGCGAAGTTCGGATTCACTCGATACTGTGTTAATTTCGAAAATCATAACGCATCTACTGACATAAAACTGCACGTAAAAGATCCTTGAAAATCATTTCAGTATCCTCGCAAATTTATTTGGAGAATAAATTTGAAAAGGTACTGGAATGAATCCAAAGAATGTTCAGAACAGAGAACAGCTGTCTAGTAAATGCTATGTATCAACTGCAAGACCAAACGTCAAAATTGACGGAGAACATAAAAAAGTTGTTTTCCAGTGAGTGACACATAAAGAAGGGTAATCGGTTTCTTTCTAAAAATATACAGAGAAAAGTAGTAAAACGTGTGAAAATTAAAGCGCAGAAAATATCACACGGGGAAATTACAATGAAATTGCACGTCATGTCACAAAATATCCATTCGACCTGAGGCTGTGTCCGGGCAGAAGGAAAGAAAGACGTGTTATTGTGACGCGGGCAGTGTGCGATGATTTGTCAGAAATGACGTCCCTTTTAAAATGTCACGTGAAGTTATGCGCGTGATATGCACAGCTCCGAGTAGTCTATAATTGCAGTTTATCATCAACTACGGAATTTGCTTGATTGTTTTGGCATTTTCGCCAAACACAAAATTATTAAATGGAATGTTCGTTTATTTTAAAAGCATATTTTTATATTGTTAAACATTCTTTAGCCTTCCTTGAAAACCACACCCACTACAATGAAGGCAGAGATCCCTGAAAAAAGTGGAAAATACAGGGAATACAGAATCACGTGATCGATGAACCCCGGGTGCCAGTAATTACCATTAATTCTATTGTGAATTGAGAACTTATTTGTAAGGTCAAACTAATAATCATTAAATAAGATTAACTTTACTTAAAATCTTATATCCCGATTCATCTGTCGAAAAATGATTACTATACTTGGGTTATTATTTCTTGGCGTGTGGGGGTTTCACTTCATGATGAAATATCTCAAGGTATTTCGCATCGTTCTCGGTCGTGCCCCTGGGAGTCGCATGATCACGGCTGTATCGAGCAGTGCTGGCGATCATGAAGCTCCTAGGGCACAACCGAGAACGACGCGAATTATTGTGAGATATTTCATCGTAAAGACAAGCTCACACGCGCCAAGAAATAAAAACCCAACCCCAAAAACCCGTTACATCAACATTTTTTAATTCGTTTCGATCCCTCTCAGAGCTGTTTGTTGGTGAATTCTCAATATATTACTCTCTCTCTCTCTCTCTCACACACACACACACATATGCACGCACATTCACAATAATTAAGCCGCTTAAGGTAAATGCTGGGACTTTTTTTTACTTTCACTTTGTGAGCGTAGGGGCAAGACATATCTAAATTGTATTTTATTTAATTTACTAAATGTACTGTTCAATTTTTATCTTTATATTTATGTATTACGTGGTTAGGCAGAAGAGCAGTTCTGATGGCCCGAGTCTTGCCATATAAATAAAGTCACTATTATTATTTTTATTATTCTACTATTCCCAGTTGTCCTGTTACTCTTCTCAGCTAGTCCACACACTGGTTCACTTGTGTTTATATCATGAAGTGAAGGTCCGCTTGCCCAGCAGGTGGGATCCCCTCCGTTCTCTCCCTCCCCTCCCCCATCCCCTCGCCTGCGCTGTGCGCCTCTGGGCGCCGTGGCTGTCCTTTGGCGCAACGGACGTCGCCGATCTGTTTTGCCAGTGTCAGCCCTCGTCCGCCTGCCAGCTTGTGCACGTGGTTCATATAGATCAGTTTATTTTCTCGCGTGATCTTGCGGCTATACTTGAACGGGCCTGAGTGGGCAAGCTCCCCCCCCCACCGCCTTCATCGGTTTAGAGGAGGGGGAGGGAGGGGTGAGCCGCTACCCCTTCAATCACTTCCTCGCAGCCTCTGTTCCCGATCGAGACTTCCGTGCGTTGTGCCGCGTCTGAAGATGCCGATTACTCCTTCGACCTCGGCCAAAAGAAGACAATATTTAGATCAGTGATCGTCAAACGGTTGATCGCGAGCCAGTAGTAGTTCGCAGGACAATTTTCGGTCGATATCAGTCATTCCCAAGGTTGGCTAAGGTTGGTTAACAAGTCTGATAAAAATCTGTTCTTACATTTATAACTTGCTACTCACTATATTTCAGTTTTTTGTAATGTGCAACTCAATTTCAACTTATTCTTCTTTTATACAGTTTTATTAAAATTGGTTTCGTATTTAATATAAATGCGCGTTTATAGACAATAAACAAATGTTAATATCTGAAAAAAATTGTCTTGGTTTCTTAGTAGCTCACAGTAGGAGTCAGATTGACTAAAATAATACAATTTTCTCTTCAAAAACAATACCATCTCGCAAGGAAATCGATTCCAAAGAAAGTATTTTGTGGTTTAAGAACGTTCTGTTTGTGAAAGTTTGAATTTATTTTTTTATTAACCAGATGTCCAAAAAATATTTGGTTGCTTTTTGGTCGCTGAGTGGCCGGGCATTCTTATTCTAACAGCTAATTCTTATGGAATAAACATTTTGCAAATTAGCATTGTTGAAACCGCTGACAAGATAAAGAATGGATAGAAAAATATAATAATTAAATATATTATTATATTCATTAAAACTATTCTGTTTTTACACGTATTATTCTTCGTTCCCACATATTATTATTCAAAGCGAAATCATCTATTCGTTTTCACATTTAACTCAATTATAGACGGCAATTTAAAATAGGTTTCAAATAATTTCTAAAAGATCAATTTATAGACATATAACAAAAATTCGAATGTAAGAAACGAACAAAGAAATATGAAATAATATGCATATTCTTACTTATGAAACAACTTACTTATGATTACAACTGCCTAGAATTAAGTTTACGAAGCACAGTAAATGTGGAGCGGGCGGCTATCTTTGTCTCCAAATTACACAAAAGATACTAATATTTTCAAAGCATTCAACGGGATCTAATTCGAAGATCTGTTTTTGATGAACACGTTTCATCACCATTCATCTTCACAATTGTAGTTATAGGAAAACGCCGAAAAATTTAATTTTTTAAATTTTCGAAAAATCAGGTATTTTAACGAACATGAGACCTGCACTATTCTCTCAGGCGTCCTTTACACTATCTCAGGTTCCAATTTACTCAAAAACTTGTACTGCGTAAAAGGTAGCGAGAAAAAATAACAACAATATCTCTTTATTGCAAAACAAAAACAGTTCCTCACTTAAACAGTTAATTTTATGAAAATTTCATAAACGGACTCAATGTTAGATGAATGAATGTTTTGTGTATGGTTGCCGTAAATACTACAACATACAATGCGCATTTTCTGATAAATGTGTTTTTCAGACTGCAAGCAACTACTGACACGAGTAGAGAGGACTCAATGATATCTCTAACATTGCAAACGCCTGACTGGTGTATTTTTCTTAACTGGGGCGCAGTATTTTCTCAAGAAATGGAGAACGTCTCGGAACTTCTCTGACGGTGTGTCTGATTTCCGCCCTCGGAGCATTCCCCACTCCCACCCCCAGGCGCGCTGCAATCGGAGAGCCCGACGAGCGCCCTTCGCGGAGGGCGGGAGGGGGAGGGGGACAGGAGAGTGGAGGGGGGGGAGGTTCGCGTGCTGCGAGGCAAGGAACCCCGCTCGCAGCCTCTGCTTTCGTCCATTAGCACAGCGCCGCCGCCAATAAAGGAATTAAAAATCTATTATTCAGCGAGCTCCTTTGCATCAGATGCACTGTGCCATTTCCGCCGCCCCGACCTGCTCCTCCCCCAACCCCGCCTCACCGTCACCGCCGTCACCCCTTTTCCTTGGACTGTTCACTGCTGCTCACCCGTTACCGCGCTGCACCTGGTGTCCCCGATACTCCCATTCCCGCGACCCTCTTTCATCCTCTTTCATCCCCTTTCATCCAGACACCATGAATCTCCGGCCCCGTCCCCTGCCCCGTTCTACGTCTCTACCTCTCCCCCCACGCAACCACGGTTGCTCCGCTACTGCCCCTGACAGGCGGGCCACGGACCGCACGCGATCTTTCCTTCCCCTTCCTTGTCCTACTCTCACCCCTTACACACACACACACACTAACATGCACTACACTACCACACATGCCGGGAGACCGGTCATGAGCTTAGGGCTTGTCCTGGCTGGCGAGGTGCCCTGCTAGTGGGAGATACCTGGTTGCGGGAAATCCCACTAGTCGACGGTAGATGGGAGCCGGATCTCGCCATCCAGCGGGGAAAAGATCATCGCCACCTCCCGAGAAAAACACGCACTACACGTACTGGACTAATGACCTCAGTAGTTGACGCACCCCGAATTCTCGAAAAATCAATCTCTACTGCTCGCTGGCCCACCATCCCACCCGCCTCCATCCTACCTGAAAGCCGAAACGTCCCACCCTTACACCCGTCCCTGCCAAAGACATTGTAATAGTATACTAGACCCACGCACAGCGCTAGTGTAGCGCAAATTGAATGCAGCCATGTTGGGGGCAAGCATGTGGACACCAAGTCGTATTGGTACCGTATATCATTTGTGTGTCTTTTGCGGAAGGGGAAGATTCTGTAACAGAAAAAAGTAAAATGGGGAAGCAGCGCGCGGCTTACGAGTGTACAAATCGTGCGACGAAAGCGTCCGTGGTGTAAGTTCACAAGTGCATCGTTTAACTATGTGATGTAACCTATTGAATGTACTGGTTATTACTTTTACTAATTATTACGGTGTTCGTGAGTAACAATAAAATCATAAATTTGTAATTTTACTAAAAGAAGCATTTGTTTAACTCTGAAAATAACCACTTTTTTAGATAACTTACCATTTCTCTAGAGTAGCTAAAGAAGAATTATATTCCCTAAATTCGAACCTAATACAGGAATATCGAGATTTGTCTAGAGGCTGATGGAATATTCAAGAACTCGTATATTTTAATACCGATTGACATAACCATTTAATCCAGCTATTTGCGTGCTCTATACGGAACTTTCTTATGTATCGAAAGTGTATAAAAATTACTTATTTTAAGATTATAATTCAGTTAAGAATCCTAAAAATTTTGCGTAATATAATTTACCCTTTTACTGAAAAAAGATGTAGAATTAGTCAAGATGTACAATTTTTAATTGGGTTTGTATTAGAGAAGTACACTTCAAATATGATATCAAAAGATCCCGAAAGAAATGTTCTGACATCTTCTAAAATATGATGTTTTGTGAGGGACAATATCCAATATTCGTGCGCGACGTGCTTTAAACAATAGTGTTCTTTGTGCTTAATAAAGCGCTAGGGTGAATATGTATGATAAAGACTTATGATACTATGTCATAAACGTTTTGACTTTTGAATGTTAGTTTTGCATATATTACTTTAAACAATTAGTATTTCAATACGTTTTCCATACTACATATTCAGAGCCTTGAAAATGCGGAAAAGTCTGAAAATTTCGACGTATTTGAATTACGTGCGTAAATTTGCCCCCTACATGGCAGCCAGCGCAAGCTTCAATTTGCAACAGGGAAGGACGGCCATTACCATACGATTATGGGGCCTCGGTCCCCGCTGCTCCAAGTTTTTGATCCGTCTAAAAGCACGTGTGCAAAAGCAGTGTAAATTATTAGACTAAAGATGTTTTTCGCTAAATTCAAGTTAAACTCGTCTGATAGCATTCCTATTGTTTTCAAAACCATACATAGCGACGTCTCCTACTTTTTTGATTGTGCTTCACGTATAACTAATGTTGGTACAATAGTTAAATAATTTGTTTACTCCACAGTGGGGAAAATTTGCCACTGAACAATGCCATTGAACAATTGAACAATCTGTGCAGCAATGGTCACCTAACAGTTCAGATACGAACAAATTGAAAATATTTGTGCAATAGTCGGGCAAAAATTGAACGAAATATGGCGAAAAAAACGATCCAGACATCAAAATGCAGTGTATGGTTCTGATAAAAAAAAGATGCCAGAAAGGATGAGAATCCTCAAAAATAAAAAGGGACTGTTCACTAAACATTAAAAATAATTTCTATGTATGAAAATAAATTCATAAATTTAAACTCAATGTCTTTGTTCTAATAATTTGCCCACCTCTGTTCACTGAATTCCTTTACACTAACTTGCACTACACTACTACACATTCGGATAGACCGGTCGGGAGCTTAGAGCTTACCTCGGCTGGGGCGGTGCCGCGCTGGTGGGAGATATCTGGTTGGGATAAACCCCGCTAGACGACTGTAGGTCGGCGCCGGATCTCGCCATAAGCGGGGAAGTCCCTCCCGCCGCCTCCCGAGCAAAAAAATACCCTACACTAATAACCCTAGTAGTGGACGCGCACGGAATCACTAACAATACCCCAGTTCCCGGGTTCAAACCCGATCGAAGCAGTGGATTTTTCAGGGCGAAAAAATCCTTCGTACGCCTTCCTTCGGAGGGGAAGTAAAGCCTGCTGTCCCATGTCAGTAGATTTACTTCATGTAAAAGATCCTCAAGCCTAAGTGAAGCCTCTGCGCTAAATTCAAACCGCGTGTTTTGTCGCCCGAGTAAATAACCTTCTTTCCTCTAGTTGGTGAAAGGGGCGTAGGGAAATTTGCGTGGTGAGACGGGGAAGAGCAGGCCTCATGGTCTGAGTTATCGCCACGTAAAATGAGATATCAATTCAATTCAATTCGACAATCATCAAATTTCCGGGCTGCACATTTCCACCGGTCACCAACATTGACTCCATTCCCATTTCAGGCCTACCCTGCCCGCTCATCTAGTTGTTATTCCCCACCCCTCAGGCGTCTCGCACACCCTCCACTCCCCGCCAACTCTAGGCCTCGCCTCCAGGCTCCAGTTCCCTTTCTCTAGTCGCTCGAGTTTCCTCCCCGAACGCGTCATTTGTCAATACCCCGAGCGTCTCAGTTTTCATTCTCCTACCAGTTTTGCTATTTTTATTGGAAAATCGTTTTTACTGTATGTATAAATGCACAAATATGGACATAGCGCAAAAACGTATATGAATATTCGTTTTCCGTCAAATTTAACTATCACAGGCTGATATTTTATAAATTGTACTTTTCACTCACCTTCGATCATTGTCTCGTCGTACGTTTGCTTTTACGTGTGCCAAAATATGAAGATACCACGTATTCTTATCCCGCTTGTCCATATATAACACATAATTTATTATTTGTGACTGGTCAACAAAAAGGATGGAAGAGAATGATGGATCAGATATGTTTCGTAAAAAGTCAAAAATCTTCAAGTCTTGGAAAAGAAATCCATTGAGTCATATTCAACTTCAAGATAAGAGGACATACAGTAGCGTTGTAAAATCGTCAAGATTATAATGAAAGTACAAGAAATTTGAGAAAGAGTAAAATAATGAGTTTGTTTTCTTTATTCCAAATTTGGTTAAAAGAAATCATATATTTTTTAAACTCATAATTCTTATTTATATCATTTATTTATGGGATGTATATTTAAGTATGTTTAAAAATGTTTCATTACCTACCAGATTGGTGAATATTTATTTAAAAATTCTACGAGTATTTTTAAAACTTTGAAAATGACTTTGAAAAACATTATTTCTGGCACTTTAATGAATTTAATATGGAGAGAGTACTGGATGATCTACTTCAGTAGTTAAACGTAATGGGATTA
Organism: Acheta domesticus; assembly: GCA_031308135.1. NCBI lineage: Eukaryota > Metazoa > Arthropoda > Insecta > Orthoptera > Gryllidae > Acheta > Acheta domesticus. The sequence continues at coordinate 166,367,171 of JAHLJT010009436.1, read as the reverse complement.
GGGGAGGTTGAGAGCATGACAACAAAAAACATTTTCCTAATATTCCACTCGTTCATTTTACTTTCTTGTCTACGTGGGTATATTCAAAGGCATATACATAGTACAGAGCAAGTTATGTAAGGCTGCAAAAATTGATTTCGAGATTTCAACGGAAGTACATATGTTAAGATCACCTAATTCTGAAAAAGTGTTGTGTTTTTCTAAACGTCAGTTCGTCTGACACATTCTTTCTAATATTTTTCTTTGGTTTCATTCTGTAGATAGGGAAGAACGCACTGTAAGATGACATAAACGCAACTTTGCTGTTTTTTTTTAAATTAAACAAAAAGTGTTTTATTTTAAAAAATTAAATTAAACGTTTTTTTAATATCTTACATGTTATCATAATTTCCTTTATGTCCATTTGTTATGCATTATCGCATTTGTGAGTAGAGGCGCTTCATATTATTTCTAATGAAGTTTTTCAAAAACTCAAATGTTTTACATGAAAATCAGTTTGAACTGAGCAATTTTAGAAATACTGAAACCATTTTCTTAAAAATGGCTGCAAATTTTTCAATGATAGCATGCAAAAGGACCAGATTTTATTCTTCTAGAAAATTCTTAAAGTCAGATTTCATTCTACAATTAGAGGACTGAGGAGTTGAGAAAATGTGAAAAATTTCCTTTAGATAGTAATAGATGTTGACAGAGAAGTGGTTGGGGCAGAAACGGGAAGATAAGGTATTAGAATATATTAGAAACAAGATATTAGAAAACTAAGTCGTATGAAAACGTCTGTGTCATTCTGTATCACTCAAATTTGTTATTAGTAGGGGGCGTATTTTGATGACCTAAAATATTTCAAAACATGATCAATAAATGCTCTTAAAATGTTTCAAAAATTCCTTAAAGCAAAGAAAAATGACGAAAACCAGTACGGATGAACAATTCCAGGTGTTGGATACGTTATTGATGTAGTCGAGGCTTCTTTCTTTTGTTCAAGTGAGCTCAGCTTTCAAACTTTTGGTTTGGACTGTTGTTTAACAGAAAATCTCTGTTTTTAGTTATCTCCAAATCGGCTGAACTGCCAATGGAGCTGGGAGGCGTCACGGGAACCTTAGATTACTTATTCTAGATAGACATAACAATTTCTGAGCGAAGAAACCGAATAAGCTACCAGGTGCAGGCACTCAGGAATTGTGTGGGGAATATTTGTTGCATCTCGTAAATATTTGAACCATTAAAATGATATTAAAATCGATGAAATCAGCAAAAAATGCATTACAAATGACGGAAAACGTAAAATATGCCTTACTAGCTGAAATCGACGAAAAATGCAAAAAAGTCATATAAAAATGGATTATTTCCTATTATAACACAAAATGAATTTCTATACTAAACGGCATTTTCTAAACTAAAGAGAAAAAAATTACATTTCATTAAAATCCGCCCTTAGTTAGTAGGTGTTCCATCTGACATTTGTTATGTTATTTAATTACACGCCTTCTTTTTTAAGCAATGTTAAATTGAAGAGAGCTTTCGTATTCTGGGAAGTGACCTCTTCGTCGCCCGCGAGAGAACAGCCTGCCGCCGCCGCCGGGACATTTGCATTCACTGTGCGGGAGGCACCTGCAGAGGGGCCAGAAGGATTGCGCCGGGCTTCCGCCCCGCCTCCGCCCTCTCCAGCCACGCACCCATCCCTCACTCCCTCCCCGACCCACCGCTCCTTTCGGCTCCCCCTCATTCACCCTACTCTTGCCCCGCTCCCCTCGGCTCCTCCTTCTTCCACCACGCTCCCGCCCCGCTCCCGCCTCGCCCCCGCCCCGCTCACGCCCCGCCCACGCCCCGCTCACGCCCCGCTCACGCCCCGCTCACGCCCCGCTCACGCCCCGCTCACGCCCCGCTCACGCCCCGTTCACGCCCCCCACTCACGCCCCGCTCACGCCCCGCCCATGCCCCGATCATGCCCCGATCACGCCCCGATCACACCCCGAATACGCCCCGCTCCCCCTTCCCACTCCCGCCCCGCTCCCTGGACTCCCCACTTCTCCCGTATCCCCCGCTGCACCCGCTCTCCCCCGCTTCCTCGCACCTACCACTACCCGCTTTACCCTCATTTGCGTCCCACTCCCACTGCTGCCCCAGTGTCTGGCATCCCCCTTTCATTGCGCTCTGCGTTTTCCTCGTCTAATCTCACCATTTCTCCATACCCCTTCCGCTTCTCCCGTGTCTCCGCCGTCCCTCCACGCTCCGGCCAGACGCTGCACCTCCGTTTGTAGTCCCGCCCGCGTCGCCGAACTCGCCCCCGCCGCGCTCGAAAGGAGTTCGAGACAGGGATTCGCCAAGGCAGCGGGTGCGGGGGAGGGGAAAGGGGGCGGCCCAGGTGAGTAAAGGCCCGGTCGAAGAGGCTGCGCGATGGAGGGGGGAGGGGGCGAACGCCCTGAAAAGCGCTCGTAAAGGTGAGCATCGTAAAAGCGAGGGCTGCACCGCGATACAAAGAGAGGGGATTCTGATACGTGGGTCCCGAGCATGACCTGACCCTTGGACTTGTCCGAGAATAAAATAGCACTTTTACGCGAATGCAAAGACCATTGCAAGATAATAAAGTGATAGTTTGGTTCAGATAATTTGTAAGAAACAGGAAATTTTTATATAAACTCGTAATGAAATTTATGTGACGAATTATTTTTTTTTACTGTACCAATGTAATCGAGTATCGTGTCTAACAAGTCTCAAAATTTTCTCGTAGAAAGGTATCCAACTCAGTCACACACCAAATGTTCACTTTTTTGATGGTCTTCAAGACGATAATGTTAAAGCTTTCTTTTGGCATTAAAAAATCTTACAGATCTATTCCTAATATGAATCACTTATGCCGTTACCAAGAAAAGAGAAATTTATTGCAAGTAATCTATATGTAAAAGCGTAATCTATTAGAGGCACAATTGCTGTATTATTCAAAACTAGTCGTCGTATCTTACCACATACTTTCTTGCATTAGTTGTAACTCTTGCATTTTTCGAAAATTCAGAGTTCACTGAGAATGGGTTCTACGTAAAACATTTATAAGCGTACTGCGCTATATTCGAGAAAACAAGAAAAATTGCATTATTAAATGTTCTGTATTTTAAAAAACGGATATAATTAAACAAAACTTATTGTGTATTTCTTCAAAAGACAAACAACAAAGGAATATAAAAAAATGTTGTTTGTCTCGTTTTTAAGCTGCATGTAGTGCTATTTGTACAAATATTTTTGAAAAAAGTTCCAGCTATTTTTGGAAAAAAATGTCGTTAAGAGCATTTCTAAATATGTGCAATTTTGTGCTCATTTTCACAGAAAGCTTTTGAGTTTTTGATCAAGTTCTTCAGAAATCATTTAAAGCACTGGTGCTCCCAAATGTAATAATGTAAAGAAAACGTAATATAATTATTAATCACGTGTGAGATGTATAAAAATAATTTTTGTATTTAATGAAAGAAGACATTAAAATATTTTTTGCAAGTTATTCAATGCATTTAACAGTATCCGTACAAAAAGTTTAAAGAAAAAATGTATGACAGTTTTTTAGAAAATCTTGCTTTTAATAACATCTATATTCCACGAAAAGTGTCCGAAAATTATTTATATTTTTAAAAAGAAAAGTGCAAGTCATTCCCTAAAGAAATAATCATAGAAGAAAAAAATTCATTTCAAGAAAAAAACGTAATATCCAATATTGTACCTGTAGGAAATGGCTTACACTTTCAGAACATTTATAATTTTCAACCATTCAAACTTACCGCAGAAATTCGGAACTGTATTTTATTTATACGTGAATTTCACTATATTTTTCAAGAAATAGGATTTATTTCTGAGGAGATTTTGATGTGTCCCAGGTGTTTAATGTAAAGTATACTCAAAATTTTAATATTTTAGAAAATTGCATGGCCTTGGGCCAGTGCTGATTTAGTGGGGAAATTTGATTTTTGCTACACTAGTACAATTAGTTTAGGCGCTAATGTTGTTCAATATCAAGCTCTTTCCATCCAACCAGGAAATCAATTCAAATTGTTGAAATAATGTGCTTCGTACTATGCTCTTGCAAGTTGCTCCACTAGAATTACTTCATACATTTAGTATTGTGGTGTAACATAAATAGTTTTTTGAGTTACCGACAGAAGGAAAATATTGAAACAATGTCGCGATATGTAATACAACTTACGTGAAAACAAATGTACGCGTGTTAACTAAGTATTAAATCCCTAATGAGTAGTCGTGATGTAATAATTTTCATTGGGGTACGCTTGGTCACTAGTATGAATAACGTTTCATAAAAATGTTAAAATAAAAATATGTGAAATGCAAAAATAAACCGAGACGATTCGCGATATTTCGAATTAGGCTTTTCGAGATATCCCGAACATTCTGCTTTAAATTTACAATTTTTTTCACGATCATCAATTTTGGAGCAACCCAAACCTTTTGTACTTCAGTTCTAGAAATATTTCCTGTCAAATAGTGTATGTGAGACCCAAAATTAAAAACAAAACAAGTCTTCAATTGTGGGAAATCAATATTACTATGTGATGTCATTTTCATGTCACATTACCTCCTCATTCCCACTTATACTGTTGATATTTTCTTGATTATTTCTTCATGTGAATTCATTCTTATCCATCAAATTTACCGGTTATTTCTGTCTTGCGTTATAAATTTCTGTCATTTGAGAAATTGATGAGGAAAACTGATTAATAATGTTCGTAACTTAATTGGAATTGTAAGATCTCCAAGATGGAACTCGAACTCACGAAATCTTGGAACAGTGCCTCTTCGGTGCACGCAATAGAACTGACGCACTCCGCGCACGCAATAGAACGCCCAACTTAGTTTTTATTTTTTTGCCTTACTGTCTGCGAAAACGATCTATTATCAGTGAAAAAATTGTCATCGTGCGGCGGAAATGGAAGATTTTTCGACAGAAAATCTCGTATTGTCGGCCCCTGATAACGAAGAAGTGGATAAATCTTATTGCTGTTCGTAATAAATTACATCCTCTAACACATGTAATCAGAATATTTTGTGGATCTCTCTTACACACAAATCGATAAACGGAAAATGTCTATATGTGCCTGTCTGTCTGTCCGTCTTTGTTCGCGCTAGCGTCTAAACCGTTCAGATGATTTTTTCAAAAATTGATATTACTCCATCAATCTGAACAAACTCGAAGACCTAAGAGTTTAAAACAGAGTCTGTCTGTTACCCCAGTCTGGTCCGCGTTGGATCCAGGGTTTTGGAGAATACGCTACATGAAGCCTCAACATTTCAACACGTTCTCAATAATGGCTTCATTTTATTTTTACTTTCCCATATACGTACGTATACACGGAGTGATATACGTAGTATAGAGAAAGTTATGTAATGCTGCGCGAAAAAATGGCCATTTTTCGACGGAAAAAATTCATTGCTGGGCCGTGAAAACGAAAAAGTGGATAAAACCAGTTGCTAAATTAAGATACAAAAAAATCCCCTAACACGTGGTGTAGCCAGAAACCTGTTTTGTGGCTCCTTGATACCGAAAAACCAATTGAAAGGAAAAAGTCCGTCTGTCTGTCCGTCCGTCTGTCTGTCCGTCCGTCTGTCTGTCTGTCTGTCCGTCCGTCCGTCCGTCCGTCTGTCCGTCCGTCCGTCCGTCTGTCTGTCTGTCTGTCCATCCGTCTCTCTGTCCGTCTGTCTGTCCGTCTGTCTGTCTGTCCGTCCGTCTGTCTGTCTGTCTGTCCGTCCCTTTGTCTGTCTGTCCGTACCTTTGTCTGTCTGTCCGTCCGTCTGTCTGTCTGTCCGTCTGTCCGTCCGTCTATCCGTCCGTCTGTCCGTCCGTCTGTCCGTCCGTCTGTCCGTCCGTCCCTCCGTCCGTCCGTCCGTCCGTCCGTCCGTCCGTCCGTCTGTGAACACTGCTTGCGCCTAAACCATACGTACCATTTCTTCCAAAATGGATATTCCCCGGTCGATCTGGTTCTAGTCAAAGCTTTGAGATTTTGAAAAAGATTCTGTAAAATTTTGGGGTACTTCACATGAAGCCACCCGGACATTTTCAAAATTTTCTCAAAAACGGCTTCAAATTTTTTCTTTAAATTTCTTGTAAGAATAGAGTGAAATACACTTATTAAGGGGGCGTAGGCCCGATTTTCATGAATAACTCTGAATTTTCGAAAATTGCAAAAGTTAAAAATTTTTCGGCGTCTTTCTGAAACTACAAAATGGAAGATAGAAATTTTTCCTTCAAATAATTTTTTTTTCGTCATAGTGAGTTCTTTCTTTAAGGTCTTGTACATTTTTTTGAAAATTTTAATAGTTTTCGCGCAATATTGCGTGCAATATGTGTAATTAAAAAAAATACAAAAACAAGATTTTCTCCACACCAAATGTAACACAATACTTGGATAGTCGCTAATAACCATGATGTTGATGCGACTATAAATAAAGAATAAGATTTTCTCAAAAACGGTTCCAAATTTTTTCTTTAAACTTGTGGTGGGTACAGTGCCTAATGTATTTATGAGATGGCATAACGCCATATTGCTCTATTCTTTTGTTTTTCAAAAATTATATAAATGTAATTTGTTTGAAAGATCTCTCACATCTTTAGTATGCACATTACCAGCAATTTGTAAAAATTATTATATTTGCGAGTGTGTATGCTTCAAATAACTTCAAATAACGTATTTTGAAAACTCAAAAATTTTCTGTGAAAATGAGCTTCAAATTTCGCATTTTTAGTAGCGCTAAAACGCCATTTTCTCTTAAACAGCGCTTAATTTTTAAAAAAGAATTGCCATTTATGACTACGTTTTTGTGTTCTTTAATATTCTAAAATTAATATTTCCGTTCTACCAATAGGAAACCGAAAAATCAAGAAAATGACAAAAAATGTACTTTTGGCGGTGATAGATGACAGCTGGCAAGAAAAAATATGTGGCAATTCCGAATAGCTAGCGAAGACCCAAGGAAATAGAAAACTAATACGGGAAAGTCTGTGCCATTCTGTACCACCACTAGTTTTATTACACTTCACCCTCGGAAAGCGTAATAAACGCTTGAAAAAATTTCCAAGAAGTGATTTCTATGAAATTTCTAAATTTTTGAAAATTGTAAAAGTTCAACCTTTTCCCGGCGTTTTCCTACACCACTATTGAACAATTTTTGAAGAAGTGATTAGTTACCGAAATTGTGCGTGAAATATAGACAATTTTTGAACAACTATTTTCTCAATTCCAATTTTTTTTCCTTTATTTTTCTTTCCGTTTACGTAGCAAAGGACGCAAAAAATTATTGGTTTTTATCTTACTTCGGCGAACACTGTAGTTTTGGAAATTGGAAAGATTTAATATTACATACGTTGTACAATTTTGATGAGAAATTGTTGCAAATAAAATCCGTTCTAAAAATTAGTTCTTTAAAGAAGGTACAATTTTTTGAGAAAACAAAAAGGTTTGGAATAATTTGTACTTGAATTTCATGCAATTTACATTTTTTTCTCAAAAACCGGCTCTGAATTTCAAAAAAAATATTTTTGTGGGACAGAACAAAGGACGCTTGAAAAAAATGTTGGCCCCGATGGGGCACAAACTGGGAAACTGTTTCATTGAACCCTTCAGTTTTACGAGAAATTATGGTGTTGTCCCTCCGAAATCGTTGAAGAAACAACAATATAACTGCCTCGTGATGGAGGTAAGGAGTGCGCGTCGACAAATGAAAATATTTTGAAATCATTTAAATGAGTGGAAAAATTAATTTACTACATTTTGTTTTTTATTTCAAGTACGCTCAAATTCTGAAGATTCGCAATGATTTAAATAATTTTTTCTGTAGGAAATACAACATGTTTTACTGTAAATATGAACTTCACGTTTCAATGTCGTTGTTTTTAAAGGTCTTTAAATGCTTTGCTGGCGAACATTAGTAGTACAATAATGGAGCAATGCACCCCCTAAAATATACAATGTTCTATTTATTTAAGTATTACAGTCACTATTACACAAGATACCACACACCAATATGAAATGTCTTTCAGATCGTTGGATCCGGTGAATCTTGCTATCTTATGTCTTTTCTTTTCCCCTTTGCAAACGTGCTGTAACTGAATTCGGAAGAAATCCATTTCACCTACAATATCATATTCTATCATCCATCCAATTCCCCACAGTTTTCCTCCCCAAAATCACGTTACGAGTCTTTCACCCTTGCCTGCCTTCCCCATTCAATTACATTTTGCTCCAATCCTTATCGAATTTTCGTCTTTCACAGGTTTCCTCTAGCGCTAGCATCTTCTCCATCGCTCTCACTGGAGCATTCGGAGAAATGACTCCGGATAACCATGGAAGCTAGGAAAAACTGATTTCTACACCATCATGCCGATGATTTTTATAAGAATACACGTTTTTCAGTGCCACTTCTGATATTATAGCAAATTAAGATTGGCATAGTTTCTCGCAAAAAAGGAATTTATTTCCTATTGGTATCCAGGAATATACTCCAGGTAGTATAAACTGATGCCATGCGTAAAGTTCAGCCACAAATCCAGAGATAGGGAATCCAGGTCAGAGCTCCGAAGCCCGGCTGCGTCGTTCTGTTGTGATAGCCGAGACATAATGTCATCGTATGCAGGCTTAGGCCTCATTCACAATGCAAACTTAAACGTAAACGTATCGTAGCCGCAAAACATAGAAATGAGTTACTAAGTGAGACCATTCACAATGCCTTGACGTAACCGTAGACGTAAGTCCGTAAACTTAAGAGTTCACAAGCTCCAAGCTTTACGTTACGTTTATATCGGAATCCTACCGAAGACCAATCAGAGAGCATAATGGAAGTTCGATATCAGATTGTTTTCAGGTAGTTTGTGGTTATGTCATTGTTTTTTTTTTTTTTAATTTATTTATTTATTGTCGCATCAACTACATGGTCATTAGCGACAGGTATAAGGTTACAATTGTTTACATTGTAATACAAGGATACACAGTTTGTTGTATATACAGTTTAGATTCCAGAAAATTCAATGAGGATACAACACAAAATTATACAATAGAAAATATACCACGAAAACAAAAAATGCAATACAAAATACATAAATGCAATAGCACCTTCTGGTGCAGTGAAAAGGGTTTTCATTATTTGTTGTGTTATTGGTTTCTTTTTGTTTCATTGTACTTCCCATAATAGACTTTTCCTGAGTTGGAATTCCTTGAGATTTGGTGCATTTAATACTTTTAATACACATACTCTTATTTGGACTCTTAACATATTTATTTGGTAAATAGACTTGTTCACTCGGCAGATAATGTTATGCATCACCAAGATATAAAACATATTATGTTGAACAGTTTGCAAACTTCAATATGTACATATATTTAAATATTGTTACGCTAAACACGTATACATAAGTGTACACCCATATTTGCATATATATTGATTGCTCCTTGTTGTATACACTATTCCATTTATATTTCATCAGAAAGTTTGGTATATTTGCAAAATTCTATAATTTTTTTTTGGTATGTAGGGGAGTCAAGGATTGAATCGAAGTTCGTTCCTTGCAGATATTTTTGTCTTTCTTGTGAGAATTGGGGGCATTCGACAATTAGGTGTTGTATGGTGTTTGGGATGCTGCAGATAGGGCAGATGGGAGGAGTATTCTTAGTTAACAGATGAAGGTGGCTTAGTTTACAGTGGCCTGTTCTTATTCTTGATATGATGACTTGCTCTCTCCTGCTTAATTTGCTGTTGAGTTTAAGGTTGTTGACATGCTCGATTTTCTTATGAAGGATACTGGCTTTTTGATCTCTCCATATTTTGTCCCATTTTTCAAAAGATATTTTGTTAATATATGTCCTTAAATCGTCAATTGTGTTGGATATGGTCAATACACTGTTTGAGTCTCCAACTGCCCTATCATTGTCGGGGCATATACTGTTGTCATCTATTGTTTCTTCTGTTTGGATCGTTTCTATTGTGATGGATTTCCCTGATTTGGCGATGTTGTAGTATAATTCTTGTATGTTAATAGCCATTTCAGTTTTGAGATTTCTTTTAGATATAGTGTGTATGATACCGGGAGATTTTATGTAAATTATAAATTGGCTGCGGTTTGTTTGATTAGCCAATTTGAATGCTAACATTAGTGAGCACATATCTGCAGTGATCTTACTGCAGAAAGAGTGAAGTTGATGTTTAATTTTGGTTTCCTGCGTAGAGATAACTGAATAGGTTTCGTTTTCATTTTTTATTCCGTAGGCATATATACGGAGAGGGTTGTAATTTCCACTGGTGGGTTCAGCAGGTTGTAGATTCCGGGCTTTTGTTGTTTGGTTTGGTTCCTCGGCAGAAGTTGAAGCTGATTTGGTTAGTATTTCTGGTATTGTCCACGGAGGAATATTGTGTATTCTTGTCTTTTCTGTTGGTGTTTTCTGGAAGCCTATTTCTTGCATAAGTGTTTTAATTTTTGCATATAGGGGAATGTATCTTGACTTTTCTTTGTATTCAGCTTGAATCACTGGATAAACATCGTGAAGTATTATTGGGTTGATTGAAGCAGCAGCATTGATGGCATATTTCAACATTAATGTATTTCTGCGATGTGCTAGATTTGGTTCGTTGGATTAAATTAGGATGCTTCCGATGGGGCTTGTGCGGTAGCAACCAGTACTGATTCTTAGGCCTTGGTTGTGTATAACTTCTAGTTTCTTGAGGTCGTTCCATCGGGCAGAATCATAAATTATAGATCCATAATCTAATTTAGCTCTTACTGTGGTTTTATACGTTAGTAATAACAGATTTTTATCTGCGCCCCAGTTGTTGTGTGAAAGGCATTTTAGTATGTTGAGCCTTTTTTTACATTCGTCTGACAAGATCTGTATGTGACTTTTCCACGACATTTTTGCGTCAAAATGCATTCCCAATATTTTTGTTCTCTCTACGTACTTCAGATTGTGATCGCCGAGCCTAAGTGTAGGCAGATTCTCTTCATTGTGCTTGGCGAATAGTATGCATTCTGTTTTTTGGGCCGAGAATTTGAATCCTGTTCTTTGGGTCCATTCATGGAGTCTGTTTAAGGAAGCTTGCATGATTTGTTGGCTTGAGGAGATAGATTTGCCTTTGCAGAAGACGGTGATGTCATCTGCATACTTTCTTGTAAACACAGGAGCTTCGATATTTGCGTCTACATCGTTAATTGCAAGAAGAAAGAGTGTGACGCTCAATACGGATCCTTGTGGTACTCCGTTTTCTATCTTCATTTCTTCAGAGAGGCAGCCGTTGATTCTCACTTGTATAGTCCTGTCTTTCATAAGACTTTTGATAAATTGAAACATATGTCCTCCGATTCCAATCTGCTGTAATTTTCTTAGAATTCCGTGAATCCATACCATGTCGTAAGCTTTTTCAATGTCTAAGTTGATGGCTAGAACATGTTGGTTGTTTGAGAATGCTTCTTGTATATGCGTGTGTATGCTTATCAGGTGAGCTAAGGTTGAGTGGTTTGATCTGAAGCCAAATTGGTTATTGGATATAATTTTTTGAAAGTCGAGAAACCACCTGAGTCGTGAGTTAATTATTTTTTCAAAAATTTTGCACATGTTGCACGTTAATGCGATAGGTCTGTAATTTTCACTTTTTGATCTGTCCTTGCCAGGTTTGGGTATTGGAACTACTATTGCAGTTTTCCATACTTTAGGAAATATGTTCTTAGTCCAGATTAAGTTATATATTTTCAGAAGGGTTTCAATTCCCTCTGTGGGTAATTGTTTAATGAGTATATTGGGGATTCCATCGGGGCCTGGCGATGAATTTTTGGTACTGTCAATAGTTGAGGTGAGTTCCTTTAGGGAGATGGGGTTGTTTAAATGATATTGAGAACCGGTGTCTTGATTGCTGTTAAATGTAATCTCTTCTTTTTCTTCTTCTGCTTTATACTGAAGAAAATCAGCAGTATAATTTTGAGAGCTGGAATTTTTTGTAAATTTATCGGCCAATATGTTTGCGATGCAGTAAGGCTCTGTAATCATTTTGTTGTCATTCTGTAGGAATGGAATTGAATTGTACAATTTGCTTCCTTTTATGGCATTAATCTTATTCCAGGAGTCTTTGATGTTGTTTGATGCTGAAATAGATGATACAAAGACAGTCCAAGATTTAGCTTTGCTTTCTTTGATGATCCTTCTTGCCTTCGCTCTCATTTTTTTGTACTCAATCTTGTTTTCTAAGGTGTTGTGTTTTTTGTACTTGTTAAAAGCTCTTTTGGATCTTTTTATTGCGTCACCGCATTCGTCGTTCCACCAGGGAACTGATCTTGTCTTATTTGTAGGCCTGGTGTATTTAATGGATTCATATGTAGCTATTGTTATAACATTTGAGAAGGTCTGAATGATACGGTCAATATCGTCGTTTTCTTCAAATATATCTTGCTGATTTAAGAGCTTGCTGATACATTTTTTGTATTGTTCCCAATTTGCTTTGTCGTAATTCCATTTGAGAGATCGTGCAAAGCTATCAGGAATACTGTGGGGACAGTCCACATACAGGAGTATTGGGAAGTGATCACTGTCGTGTAGCTGTTCGAGAACACCCCAGTTGCATTTTGGGGCAATTGCAGTGGAACATAAGGTAAGGTCTATTGCACTAAGACGTCCGTTGCTCATGTTAAAATGAGTGGGTTGTCCGTTGTTCAAGATAATTAGGTCCTCTTCATCAATAATATTTTCCATCTGGCGTCCTCTTGTGTCGGATTTGTTTGATCCCCATATTGTGTTATGGCTGTTGAAGTCGCCAAGTAAGATAAAAGGTTTTGGAAGTTGTTTAATCAAATCTTTAATTTCATTAGCATCGAGAGATTGGCTATTGGGAAGGTAAATATTACATACACTGATTGTCGCTGGGGCTTGGATTTTAATAGCCACAGCTTCAATCTCTGTTTGTATGTCAATTTGTTTTGCAGGCAAGTATTCTTTTGCAAAAATGGCAACACCACCGCTAGCTATATTGGAGTAGTGACGGTTTTTATTGTAGCATTTGAAACCTTTTAATTTACCTTTGCTGTTTGCCTTGAAGTTAGTTTCCTGAATGCAGATTATTTCGGGCTTGTGATTTTGGCATAGTAATTGTAGCCTTTCATATCTTGTGTAGAAACCATTTGCATTCCATTGTAGAATGTTCATTTCAGCTTTGAGAAAGGTTAGGTTCAGATATTTCTGTTGTGGTGGCTACATTTTGTAGTAGCCACCACAACATTCTCTTCATTATCTTGTTGGTAAGTCTTTTTGGATTCTTGCTGACAAATATTGGCCGAGTCAAATTTGTTGTATAATGGTTGTGGATACTCAGGTCAACAATGGTGTCCAGTGGTATTCCTTAGAGGTATCTTCGTTTGTTTGAATTTTATTTAATAATTGCAGGTTGATGTTTATCATGAGGTTTGTATTAAAAAGAATTCAGTGTCAGATTGTTTCCATGCTAGATTCTGAGTCGGATGTATCTGATTCTGGTATGTGTTTTAACAGCTTTTTCTTTAGTCTGGTAACTCTGCCTTTGATAACTCTGTCATTTAGTACAGAATGGATGTCGTTGAGCATTTTTATGACGGCTGGGATGTCATTGGAATAATCTTTGACAATGGTAAGAGGGTCAGCAGAGCCCAAAGCATTTTCTAGTAGTAGATGGAGTTGATTTTCTGACAGTGGAAAAGAGTTTTTGTTCTTTTCGAACAGAGCTTTAGTTGGACTGAGCATGTCCTCAAGAGAAGTAGCAGGGTTACTGTCTTGTTCTGTTTCATCTTGTTTTGCAGAATTCTTTTTCTGTTTCTTTTTTTTTGTCTTTTTCACATTGTTGTCTTCATTGTGGCTGTCATTAGCATTGTTGTTTGTTTCAGAGGGGGAGGAGGATTCATTTGGGAGGCTTCTCTTAAGAAGGGGGGGGAAATTTATAGGGTCACTGGTTGGGGAGGCAGTGGGTGAGTCAACTGTGATAGGTTGTACTTCAATGTGATTTGTGGGGTTTGAAGATATATTTGCACTTGTAGAATCCAGAAGGCAATTCTCTTTGTGGTGATTTTGGGGGCAGTTACTAGCAGTATGGCCTTCCATTTTGCAATTGAAACAGGTGATGTTTTCAGCAGAGAAAAAGATTCTATATGGAGTACCTTCATATACAATCACTGATGACTGAGGGAGTTTGTGAAGTTCTTCAGGTTGGATAAAAGTTTGCCTTCTGAAGCTCATAATGTGACTGAGATTGGGGTCAGACAGGCCAGCTCTGATGAAAGATATACTGGAGGCAGTTTTAATGTCATGGTTCTTAAAAATATTTGTTATTTCCTCGTTTGGAATGAATGGGTATACATTTGATATTATGATTCTTTTGAGTTTGTTAATTAGGGGTCTCACATTAACAGTTGTATTTTTAATGATCAGAGTAGGGTATTTGTTTGTTATAAAATCAGCATTGGTCTTGGAATTCAGAAACACACATATTCTATTATTGGATATTCTTGATATAAAAGTAATAGCACTGGGGGGAACAATTTCGGTTAGTTTACTTATATAGTCTTTGACAGTTAGATTTTCGCATGCGTCCAGTAGTATAGATTGTTCTTTTGATGGAAAACTCACAGTATTGGCGGCTCCGGCGTACGACTTCGTGGGTTGCTCCTGGAGGTTAGGTGACGGATTCATCTTGAGGTTGGATGGTACAGCTTTATTCATGTAGAGGCGTCGAGCCAGCCGGCAGGCCGGCCAGAAAAACACTGTACACTGCTTTCAACACTGATAGCACTTTAAATAACACTGTAAGGTAATGTTAATACTGAAATGTTTTGATTCGGAGATGTGGTATATCGATAAGCTGATAGAGCGCAGCAGTAGTTGTTGCCTCGACCGCTGTCGAACTACGAATGTATGTCATTGTTGTTGTAATGTAGAGAAGTAGTTTGCGAACGGTATCGATGCATGTAATGAATATAAAGTAAAAATTTGGTCAATTAACGTAACATAGCGTATAAACTAATGATGTTCGCCGATTTACTTGTGAATTTGGCACAAGAGAATCCTTGTTTATTAGATGAAGTAAATGCGAGCTCTGCAACAGCTACTCTCGTATATATAAAGAAAAATCGATAGGAAAGTCGAAGAACACGCTAGAAGCCATGGCGAAAAGATCTTTCCACCATGCTAGAAACAAATCTATCAAGTTTCAATACGTTGAATTCTGATTGGTTCAGGAAAACAAAAAACAGCTTAAGTTTATTATTGTGAAAGCTTGTTTTTACGTGTAATATTTTCGGCTAAGTTTACAGCATTACGTTACGTTTAGGTTTGCATTGCGAATGTGGCCTGAGGCTCGCACCTCTTGCGCTATGCCTGGGGCGGCAAAGGCGAACGGGTCTCCTTAGCCACAGAAGGGCGCGATCCGAGGGGAGGGGGAGATCAGGTGCTAGCTCACGCCTGAAACAGAGTACATTTATCAATTTTTGGCGACTTTTGTTTGCATTGCAGACTCGGTTGTTTCACACAGGCATCGCATCTTTTCGGTTCGTGTTCGAAAAAGTATTTTGCCATAAACGTACCGCAAGGTATCGTTTTCCAGTCAATAAGCAGTGGATATTAGCAGTTTCTATTCCCACATTTCAGTTTTCATGAGTACTGGAAAACAATACCTTGCGGTACGTCTACGGCAAAATACTTTAGCCACTTGCACGAAAGTGTCGTCACGTACTTATTTGAACCTGCAGGACACGACTCGTGTTGTCGCAACATTCTTTAACATTGCATTCGTAGACCAAAGACTCATTTTATGAAGACTCATTTTCTGTGATTACGTGAATAACTATTTTTGCGTTACTCTCTGATGGTTTACGCAGTCTAATCCCCGAGGTGTACCCTCCGGGAAAATGTTGCATTATTTGTATCCGAAGCAGAAGGGAAGCTGCAGACAGGAATGAGATGCTGACTAATGACATTCGTGCTGTAAATGAGTTTTTGAGTTGTTAGTCTTTTTTGGCATTGCCTGGCTGAGAGAAGGAGGTAATGGCAAATTATCCTCACTTCCTCCAAAGACCTTATTAGAGTGACACTGTAATGATGGTGTAACGAGGACCCAATCAGTATTAGAAGCGATGACTTTAGACAGGGATCCAGGAGAATGTTGGAATAACTATCAGTTTTGTAATTTTTATAAGCCGGAGAAAAAAACATGTCTGAGAAAAAAAACTTCACAGGGAGTGTACACATATCCTCTTTCTTTCTATAGACATTTTTGTTTCTTATCCCATTCTTAAGGTGTTTGGATCGAAATCATACTTTTCGGGGAAATTGTAAGAACTTCTTTTGGCTATGTGGAATGCAAATAACAATTTTCGCCTTCACCACTTCAACATTGCCTTTTTTGTCTGGTGCAGGGTAAATGCGGCGTTTCGTCTCAAAAGGGTGTTTCTATTGTGATGAATTCCATGTAGGTCCTGGTTTGCCCCATGACTGCAGCCGCGCTCCGCGTCTCTGTGTGCCCCGTCCCCCCGCCACCCACCGCCCACCCGCCGCCCCCGCCACCCCCGCCGCCCCCGCCACCTCCGCCGCCACTCCCGCCGCCGCCGCCGCCACCCCCTCCGCTGATGGATGCCCCACCGCGTCCGCTGTTCCGGCGACTTTCGATGAAGGTCCTTCCCACCCCTCCCGCCTGACGCCACGAGGTGGCTGCCTTAAAGACGATGAGCGGCTGTGGAACGCGTCCTAATGCTTCTTCCCAGGCGCTTGCGATGGTTATCATTGTCATTAGGCCGATTTAGAAAAAATCAAGGACGTTTATAAATCGACGCAGCAGCCAAAGTTTATAACTAGCCATGTTCGTTATTTGTAATTTTTGCTTTGTGAATGCCTTCGCAATACTCGTACCGTTCTTTTTTCTTTCAGAAAAATATATACAAATATGTAATACTTTTCATTAAAATAAGATAATTCATTCGCCATTTTTAGCTACAACTCATTTGTTTTGGTTGTTGTTAATGGGCGGTGATATGTTAAAATCCTTAACGAACCAGAGTAATTAATAGTGAATTACGCTTCCCTGTTTGGCTGTAGCGTAGGTGTGTAATTCAACAACTTCATTATATGTGACTAGCGTACCCGTGCGAGAACTCTCGCATGTTAAATCCCACCCTTTCCCTATTCATTTGTCAATCCTTTCCATAAAGAAGGAGAGGAATTACTAATGTACTTACAGTATATCAAACAAAATAACAATGCAACTGATACACTTGATGTTGGAAACAAAATTTTCAATAAAAGTTTATTCAGCATTATAGAGAGATGATCTTGGAACAATTCATTCTTCTTTAAAAACATTTGAAGAAATTGTTTAATCTTCCTTGAGAGTTAGCTTTTCGCTTAATTTTAGTTTTAAGGCCCTAAAATGCATGGTTTAGGAGTTATCTGACGAAAACTTTGACAAGCGTTGCGGGTTGCATTTGACTTGAATATTTAGATGCGTTTTTTTAAACAAATCCTTCGTATTTTTAAAGTCAAAGTGCAATTAGTCATGTCTCCGTGAAATTCTCTTTCTTTAGAGACCTCATTTATAAAGATTGGTTGCGTGTGAGAGCCGCAACGGAAAGGTATACTACTGAAATAATACAGGACACGATATCCGACTTATGTTATTCAATACTTTTCTTTCAAACCCTTTTAAAATGAAAAACTCACATAAATAAAAATATCGAGTGCACGTACACGGGTCCGGAATGTGTAATCAAAGGCAGAGACCCCAATCTGAAAAGGATTGAAAATGGATCAGTGTGTTGACTCGATTATATCATACCAGCGAGCATTGCTAATTCAAATTAGTCGTGGAATGTTCCGCATTCTGACACACTGGACAAAAATTTCTACTTCGAAGATTGCAACTTTGAAAAAACAATACGCACAATGTTTTGGCAAGGAAAACTTTGGAGTCTAAAGAATGAAAAATAACAGTAGGATTTTCAAGTAAGACGAGATCCACTCCTGAAACTATTTTGTTCGCAAGTTAAGATATTGAATTAACCAATTTTTTATATGATAATTTTCAAATTTATTACAATGAGTCAATTTATGTGTCTAAATAAAATGTGTTTCATTAAAATATTCTTTTGAAATAAAACAATTGTATTCGAAAATCGCATGACTAATATTTCATTTCTGTGGTCTTCTGCGAATCTTCATATTTCATAGGCATTTTATTTCTTTGGTCTTCTGCAAAATATAATTTTCATTTGCGTTAAGTGTAGTTAAGAATTGGTAGTACTTTGGAAACTCGTAACTTACTTTCGACAATGAAATGTAAACTTGAATTTCAAATTCAAAAAGCAAACAAACAGCAAAAGCACTTCGATCTTGTTCAATGACTAATGAGTGTTATTTTATTATTGTAAAATTGTAGCATTATGTGTGTGAACAAGTCCACAGTGTCAGTGAGAACAGCATCTTCTTCAGAAGCTTTGGAGGTATCCCACAATCCCACATGTTCGACACTTACGACACTCTACTATCTTTTCATAATATCCCCATACTAATCGATATCCGCATCACGAAACTGTACTTAACTGCGAATATCACGAAACTTTACTTAACTGCGTTGTAATTAACACGGTGAAATAGTGCATTATCGCAGTTCATGATTTAAGATGCTTCTATCGTTATTAAAGACTTTAATCCATTAGTATAAGTGACCCAACAAAGTAAATGAACGACAGTAATTTTCCAGAAACCACGAAAACACCAGGATACAAGTTGAATACTCTTATTTTGGTATGAAAATCTATTCAGATTTTATTTAGTACAACACATGAACATTTGAAATTTGTGAATGGTACTCACTTTTTAAATGTTCTTTTTTATTTGTTTTAGTTTAATATTTTATTACTTTTGTTAATATATTAAATTTCTCGCACCCGAAGAGAATTGTATTTGTTGTTCTTGAGCATTGGGGGCTGCATTTTTGGAAAACTATTTTGTGTGGTTTCATTCAGCAGCATTTTTACTGCTTCTGGGCTCTACTTCGCAACACTATATTTACGAACATAGAATCTGGTTCAACGAAGCTTCACTTACGGCGTCGCAGCTGCAAATTCACCCAATAGATCTTATTCGTATAGGCAAAAAATAATTGCTTTTATTACCACTGCACCTGCTGGCAAACACCTCAACCCAACCAACTGTAGGTGGCCGAGAAGAATAGCCCTCGATTACTGGGCTACATGGCTGCTATGCAACGAGTTGGCACCGTCCGTGATTTAGTGATGCTCTTGCGTCTCGTCCAAGTCTCCCATAGGACACGTCCAAGAGGACGCTGATCTCATTCTCTGGCGCTGCATTGGCACCACAGCACTGAAAGATGGGCGCGTTGACTCCTCCGTTGCGCAGACGACGTAATTCCGAATCGTTTAGACGAGTCAGAGCACCATTAATGACTTGTACTCTACGATCACCAGTTAAATTACGTGGGCTGCTTGCGGATTCTTAGGAAAACGATTGATCTGATTGTGATGGAATGTAAATAAAGATAGACTCCGTCTTATGAGGTAGACAGAGATTCACAAACTATTGGTAAGTTCAGAAGAATAGCTGTTATATGATTGGGGGTGAATAACGTTGTGATGTATTCTGCGTATGTGTGTGTTTTCTAGTGATGCATGTACAAGAACTGTACTCCTCAGCTTATGTGCGATATAAACATGGTGGGGAAAACGATTTTTACTCTCTCTAATCCCAAGATAAACTGGTGATAGGATAGAATGGCGTGTGGGAAGCATGGATGGATGGGCAATGCTTTGGACATGAGAAGATGGGTTAATTTGTTAGGTCTAGGATATAGACAGGTTATTTTGTGAAAGGGAAGGCATTGTGGGGGGAAGATCGGTTTCTTTGTTAAGGTGTAGGAGGAGATGATTGGTTATTTTAATGCGGGTGTATTTTAGAGCTGGGGATATGTCCGATGGGTTATTTCGTTAAAGGGGTTTTAGATGGGTTATTTTATTTGAAGGTACTGCGGTCGCGAGTGGTCGCGAGTGGTTATTTTATTAAGGTGTTGGCATTACTCTGTATGGTGTGTTGTAATTGATGCGTTCTGTTTGAGAACGAGTGGTATACGAAGTGAGATTTTATACAGAATCAACAGATTTACTGTTCTAATAAAATGGATGTATGAATATTGTATGTAATTGACATGATGTGCAGTTTACGCCTTTTCGGCTATTAGAAGAAAGGCGAAGAAGAGGTCTCTGGATAATTATTAACTCATTCTATTTTTCACTCTCGTTACTAGATTTTGGGCAAAGTGGATCGATTGCTTCGCTTGTGTATGACTAGAGTTCAACCTGTTCTACATTATTGTTTGCAGCATTGTAAAAAAGTGTCTTCTACTTCATTTTTATTCAAGCGATGGTTGCGCTCGCATATGATAATTCTCGGAAATCGAGTCTCGTAATTCTGGAGGGAATGTAGATGTATTTTATTGTGTTTCTATGTAATGGAAATGTGACGACCAGTACGAGGAACAATGCGTGTTTGAAGTACACTGAAACCACAAATAATTTTTTTACTAGTTCGCCTGCTTTGAAATCTATGTTTGTGCGTGTTATTTTAAAATATAAAATGTTTTATTTCTTGCCAGTGATGTATTAAATTGGGCACAATCAAAATTATATAATAATGTTAAGTGTAAAATATGCAGTTTGTAATAAGTGAAAACGAATGCAAAAAGAGGTAAGGAATTACTGGATCCAGTTATATATCAATATCATTATTTTATTTCCATTTTATATTTTTCTCAGTATCACTGACAGGTATGAGGTGTGTTGCAAATTGGAAACTTCAAATTCTAACAAATTCTTACATGGTTGTCTTTTTCATAGTATATCAGATAAAACATTTACTTTCAATAATAGAACAATTAATATTTTTTCTTCTAACTCAATTCTATCTTCTTTTCTCACTTATGCTCTTGAAAAAATCAAGTCGTATCTTATCCTTTGATTCACTCCCTACGATCCCGGGATACTAATTATACGATTTTTTCAATTTCCTTTAAGTTATCTCGGAAAGCGCGAGTCGGGGTCTGGGTAGTCCCCAGCTCAGCCGGAATCTTTCGAGATCACGGCAGAAGTACCGTACGAGACTGGTGATCAAATCTTCGCCTGAGGACGAGAGACAAGGAAGGGATGGAGGAATACGGACCTCTCGTGCCCTGTGGATTGTTATTTAGTGCGGGATAAACGAAATAATTGGGACCTAGCTGCCAGTGATTGGTCCTGCAGTGGCCAGAGAGTCACTCGCACTTCACTAGACTAGAGCAGATCGCGCTCGAGTTTCTCCTCTCCCCTTCCGTCGAGCTCTCTCAACAGGTAGCAGGCCAACCGTTAGCCCCAGATAAGTAGCATTGAATTTTTTCTGTTCGAAGACGATAAATTGCTGTTACTTTTAGTAGGATGGCCTATTTAGTACGCAGTGTATCTCGTTATATTGTGTTACACTATACATTATACTGTGTTATACATTTTAGTTGCAGTTATTACATAATTATTCAACTTCAATAAGAGAGCATGCATTGCATGACATAACCTCTGAAATGCAATCTGATGTTTCTTGTCAGGCTTGTGTGCTTTCCAAATTTCCGTCGAAACTGCCCGAAAATAAGTATTGAAAATAATGGTGGCGCCATCTGTAATTTGAATTGTTTACAAAATTTAGTTATTTTAGATCTTAAATTAAAGATCTGTAACTTGCAACCACATTTTGAACCTACTATTTTAACAGAATTACTCGTGAAACTCAATGCGCGTGTTTCAGCCCATTTCAGCCCACTGTGCGCGGTCCATTAGTCCACTTGATCAGCCCTTATTTAAGATATTACTTTTCCGTGTGGTATGGATCCGAGGATATCATGGAAAGAATTGAACAGGACAAATGATTTCTAGAATTCTCATCTAAGCAGTTCTCGACCTCACCCTGATATGTAGCGGCTATAACGGATCATCACGTCCGTGTGTTGATCCTTGAACCTTTGCTATGAAGCTTAAGTGGCGGACTCGCAAGTACAAACGCCATCGCAGAGGTGGTTTGCGTTCTGGAATCAAGAACGTCTTACTCTTTCTCTTATCCTCTCACCCTTCCGCTTTCTCGCTCTCTGCCTGCCCAGGCACCGACAAACATACTAATCCCTCTGCGGTGCCGATATCCCTGGTGGTCCCGGTGCTTCATTCGCTTTCTCGCCCACTCGTCTATTCGCCTGATCGTTCGCCCCGTCGTCCACTTGGCCATTCCACTCGTCCACTCGTCTACTGGTCTACTCATCTACTCGCCCACTCGTCTAATAGTCCACTCGTTTATTCGTCCACTCATCTATTTGTCTAATCATCCACTCGGCTACTCGTCTTTTTGTCCACTTGTCTACTCGTCCACTCGTCTACACGTCCACTCGTCTACACGTCCACTCGTCTACACGTCCACTCGTCTACTCGTCCACTCGCCTACTCGTCCACTCGTCTACTCGTCCACTCTTCTACTTGTCCACTCGCCTACTGGCCTTCTTGTCCACCAGTCAATACGCTTAATCGCTCGCTCGACCCCTCATCCACTCGTGCCCTCGTCCATTTGTCCAATCGCCCATTCCCCCACACGTTCACTCACCACTCGCACTCACGCCCACTCGCTCACTCGCCATTTATCCACTCGCCAGTCACCCACTCTCCTACTCGCCCTGTCGCCCACTCGCCTTACCCCCAGTCACACGCTCACTCGCCACTCACCCACCCGCACGCCTGCCTGCTCGCCCGCATCTCGCTCGCTGGCTCGTTTGCCGCCCGCCCGCGCGTCTAATAAATCGGTTCTTGGGGACGCAAATTGCTCATTAAAGGGATCGCAGCCGGTGAATTAATTGCCAGGGGCGCAAGATGGCCGCCCGCCCCGGCCCTCTTCGGCGCCCTCCCCCTCTTCCTCTCTCGCTGGGGGGGGGGCTGTTTTCTGAAACAAACAAAAGAAAGCCGCGACCCGCTACCTCGCGGTTTTGCCGTACGAAAAATGAATGAGTTTAATCATTGTTTCCACGCATTTAGCTGCATCAGAGCATTGTTTGCAGTTTTACAGAAGTGAGTGTCTCTGAACTACGTTAAATTCCTCCAGATCGTGTAAAGATCACTTTTTGTGAACGAACACATATCCTCTCTTTTTTTAGATTGCTCTTGTAAATTTAAAAAAAAACTAAAAATGGGAATTTAAACGATAAATGGACTAAAAAATTTGGAATAAGACGGCATCTCTGCAACAATACATATTAAAGCCTTGTGGCAGATGCATCGTTTTTTCATGGACAAGGATGGAAATTTTATTTTATGGATTAATGTGGCAACTACATAGTCATCAATGAACCATGGAAGTGATAAATCAATTTTTACTTCCTTTCATACTGCTTACGTAGTAAAATATAGTAATGCACAGGGAAAAAAGGCGATTTTTGAACAAAATCCTCTCATTCCCAGCCCGTGGTAACAAAAAAGTTGATAAAGTTTCTTTCTATGTATAGCCAAGAACTTTCATTACCTCGTTGTGTAGTCAGAAACCACGTTTCGTGGGTATTTGATACCGAAAATTGCTTTAAAGCAGAACGTACGTCTGTCCGTCTCTCCGTCTGTTTGTTTGTTTGTGAACACGGCTAAACCGTAAACAGGATTTTTACCAAAATTAATATTTCCCAATCAGTCTGTCTGATCTCACAACACCTTGAAATAAAGTGGATAGTTTTATTTTGGAGGTTACTTTACGTAAAGCCTAAACATTTTCAGTAATAATAAAATTGTTTGCAAGGAATAATATTTCAATACATCTATTTATTGCTGTCATAAAATTACAGAAAAATGTCTTTTGACACATTCGCAATACCATTTAGCCCACCAAATCCAAGAATCCCGCATAAAATTCTTTTGACAGGTAAAAGTATATGTTTCAACAAAAACCATATGCTCCGTATTGCCTTAGCTCTTTCTTTTGAGATTCCTGAAATATATCGGATATGAATATACGAAGATAGAAGAGAGGGTTGAAATTCCCTTATGGAGGATTTAGAAGGAAGACATAAAGAAGGTTTAGCTTCGCATGGCATGCCGCCAGATAGTGAATAGCTTAAACATCCGAATGTAACCGATTTATTCATGAATGTAGCTAAGAATGCAAACTAAAAGGCCTGTACATAATGTACCCGGAAAATCAGAAATAGTGTTATAAAAATAAAAACGGGAGCTTTAATATGGTGTTCTATTTAAAAACGTTCATATTTATTTTGATGCAGCATTAAGAATCAGCAGAAAACAAAGGATCTCTCTGTGCTTTTCACATGGAATTAACTTTCGTGTCCGTACATATCATAATATGTGAATGTGAATATTTTCAGACATTCAGGTTTTGCAAATGAGCGTAGAGTAGTTTGTGTACATTTTTGGATACTCTAGAGATATTAGGAAACATTAAAACAACGCCTTGATATAGTATACTTGAAAAACGGCAGATTTTTTGGATATTTACATATATTTCGTTGATTTTCTTGGTTTCATTAAGTACAATTTATTGAATAAGTGTTCTAATAGTAAATGCGTTTTTAACCATTCAAAGAGTTTACGTGAATTTGATAGTTATTATGGTTACGAAATGTACTAATATCTATGTATTAATGGGCAAATGCGAAGAGTCGAGGATGTCAATTTTGTGGGCTGAAACGCATGGAAGACTTTCGTGATGAGGATTCGCAGATTAGGGAGTATCGATTCGCGTGAACTTGCATTTACTAGAACGACATATCTTCTAACAGCTCAGTTTGTTTGGGATCCTTATAATTTAGGTCAAATAAATACTTTGAATAAAATACAAAATTAGCTGAAAATATGTAAAGAAATGGAAAACTAATATATGCCTGTATGGGAACATTTGCCGAAACGCCACGAAAGAAAGCTATATTCTCTTCTTTATTCAGAGATCGGCTAAGGTGCTCTGATCGGTAGTTTTCCGTCATTTCTGCGATCATTACCAGGTGAATGCCAGTACCCTAACAAGCGAGCCACAGACCGCGTGCGATCTTGCCTTCCTCTTTCTTGTCGTATTGTCACCCCTTACTTACAAACACACTTACTCGCACTGCACTACCGAACATACCGAGAGACCAGTCGGGAGCATAGGGCTTGTCTCGATTGGGGCAGTGCCGCCATGATTGGGGAATCACCTCGAAAGACGACGTGTGGGTTGCCGTATCTTGTCGTCTTGCGGGGGATCATCGTCACCTTCCGCGATACTCACTCACACTACACTTACAGGACTAATGGCCTTAGCAGTTGACCTACCCAGAAACACTAATCAATTAATTAATTTAGTCAGGGCTTATAAAGGCGAACCAATCTGAAAAGATTCAGAAAATAGATGTTTGATCTCATACTATTTTCGTTTTAATTACCTTTTAACTGTAATCTTTGTGTTGTAATTGCGTCATAATAACTTTCATTGAGGTTCTCTTGCTGAGAATTGCATTCAACAATACCTTCCCCAAAATGTTTCGCGTAACCTTTCGCCCGTGCGTTTCTGGAAATCCGCGTTCTTGATCGTCGTGAGTCTAAAATAGACGCTCACCTTTTCTAGAAGGCAAAGGTTTCCGGAGCGAGTTGTTTTAGCACTGGCGCTTTCTGGCGCCCGAGAGACGAAACAGGCGCGCGCCGCGCGGCTGCGGCGAGAGTTGGTTCGCTTCCGCTTCCGGTGACAGCCGCCGTGGACGGTGTGGGACAACTCGCTTGATGGCCATCAAAAGTTATAACTAGGGAGCGGATTTCTTTTATTTTGCATATTTTTGCCCGTTGGTTCAGGACATAGCTAAGTGAAATTGCTTGACGTTTGGTTAAAATATGATGCTATATAGATTAATATGTTAGTGCATATTTGCCGATTTTTCCTGTTGGTGTATATTCGTGCATAGGAGAATATTTTGCATATATCGTTAAAAAAGAGACTAATCTATAAAACGTTTAATCTTTTCAAAGAATCGTATGTAATTGTGAGCGTTCATTGATTCAGAAGAGCCAGTCACAGTTTGTGTTTTTGTTTTTCTGTAGATGATAAAATGCTTGTGCAAATGTGGGATATTTCTTGAGAACATATTTTTGTACCAGTCAGAAGAAATTCAACAAGACATACAATGTACTTCACTAAGGTGAATATTTACTTCGATTATTTCTCTCACGAAATAGGGTAGATTATATTACGTTTGCACAAAAAATGTATCTTTTCATTCCAAGCAAATTTTCATTTCATTCCAAGAATTTTATCAAGACAGGTGTGCAGAAGAAATGAAATATTGTTAATTTTAAGTGCATATTAAAGGGCATATTTCAGATTTTTTAGGTCATAAATGCACATTTTTAAGAGCATATTCCAAGATATTTTAGGGCATAAAATTCCGCTCCTAGTTATAAAAAGTGCATTTCTGAAAATGTATTCGTACGTTTAAGAGCGGTTTTCAAGGTCAACATACGGACCAGACCGATTAAGGGCTAGCAAGTAGCATAAAGATTCCACAAAAGCAGTTTTTTTGGGTATTTGAATTGGCTAAATAGAAACAAAAAATGTTTTATTACTGAGGATTATTCGTTAGGTCAGTCGTGTGGGTATTAAAGTTAAAATCTCATTTTACTTACATAAAACTCTAGTATCTCCAATGGACATAACGGAAGAGAGTGGAGAACAAGAATGTTAAGAATAACTTAGCCTTTTATGTAATATTAAAATAAACTTTATTTGAATGTGTAATGGTTATTAAAATATAGGTATGCTGAATATTATTGATTAATCAAACAAAATAAGAAGGGTTGATTATCACAATATGGAATGGTTTTTGAAATTACCCTACCTCTCGTGAATGTTGCAAATTCAGTTATAAAATACTAAATTGCGATTTTAAATATCTGTTAAGTGAATGAACATAAGTCTTGAACGACTATTATTCACAAATTGATTAGATCCCCTCTGACAATGATACAAGTATCCTGATATTTTTAAGTAATAAGAAATAACTAAAACTTCTTAAAAGAGAATGTACCAAGCATACGTTAATAAACATAATTAGGACTATTTGTGATTATACAATAACAAATTCAGTAAGGCATGTTTTAATATTTCAAAACATTTTGTGTTATCCCCGTTAAAAAAATAAATATGTTTAAAATGAAATTCAAATTAGCTGAAAACTATTTAAATTATGTGATATTACTTTAATTTCACGAAACATTTCCTCATGAATAGCGAGATAGTCAACTCGAAAATAAAGTGATTACATCTTGTACATGTACACAAAATTGATAGGAATTCGGAATATGAAAACATTGTAATGGTTTTTTTACACAATAACAGTTTGTATCAAGCATAAATTGCAGTACGAGTCCCGAAAGGACGTCAAGGCCATAGGAAGTAATTAGCACTCATTTATTGTTGCAGATCTTTTTTCTGGGGAGAATAAATGAGCTTCGGCTATTAAATTATACGTTAAATTAATCCTCAGCAAGCGCTCTTTATTTTCCCGTGTATACTTTTGTACATAATAACCAGGCAACTGGATATACTTTTATCAAAGATGTATGGGTTTTCTGAAGCCGTTCTAGAAAGTCGGCAGTCTGTTTCGCCTTTTACATTTCTCTTAACGTGATCGGAGACATAATGTGTGTCCCTTGAGATCATCTTTGATTTTCGACAAGAGATGGATATTCCACAGTGAACGTGCATTGCAAGTTTTTTTGTTAATGGATAATTTTCGTGTACCAATGCATTATCGTATTTAAATGAAGGTTTTTAATGTAGTGAAAAATATTTCAAACAATTCTACGAGTTCTGAAGATAATTAATAGTGAAGAAACAGAATGGAACCAATTATAGCCAGATATTTACTCGGCGCTGAATAAATAAATTGTATTATTTTTATTTTACATATTAACAACAAATACTTTTATTCGCTTATTTATTATAGCATTATTAACGTGAAAAAAATTGTCAAGTCACCATGAAATGGAACACCGAAAATAATCTGCCTAAAACTTTGAGGTCTCACAGACCGCACGTCGCCGGTAAGAGGCACGTCACCGTTAACGTTTGAAGGCACGTCACAAGTTAACGGTTAAAAAGCATCCGCAGTAGTACCTCGTCATCCGACCTTTGTTATGTTAGCCGTCGTTTCAGTACGATTGCTAAATATTCAGAACAACTCATAAATGCCACAAAACAAGGTATCCATTATTAATTTTCGTATTCATTATTCACAACATTAAGCAATATAACGCCAAAAAACTGACGTAATTATAAAGGCGTAGTCTACTGGACGTCGCGTGTATAGAGTGGCGTACACCGCAAATAGGCACGCGCACAAGGTTACGTGTATTTCACTGGCTAGTCACACAATGAAGGTACTCAGAGTTTCAGAAACGGGTAGTGAGGGGAAGGGGTGGGGGAAGCTTTCGGCACTAGTTGCGTTGTCTCACAAACGACGCTTTTGTAATCTAGGGTTAAACTAGTGGTGCTACAACAGCACTTACTTTCCCGTATTAGAGGAAACAGCTAAGTAGTACTGTAATATTGCACTTTATGCGCTACTAACATCTTCGCTTGGAACTCACTATTTCCATTGCAGTGTTGTCAGAACTATGTGAATTCTACAACTTCACAAAAATAGAATGCAAAAGTTTTGTAACCCTGTATTGGAAAAAGAAGCCTGATTCCCTGGAAATATAGAAATGCCTTCCATTGGGCCATGATTAGGGAAGAGTATTTTAAAACCATGCAACAAATTCTCTACTCACTACAAATGGTACAGCATTTGGTGCAAAACTAAATATTTGCCTGCAAATATCAACATAAATTAGACAATTATAACTCCTTTTCATACAGCTCCATTAGGTCACAACAATGACACTAATTCACAGATATTCGCGAGCGCAAAGTGAATTCCATTGTTGCAGACCCTGCATTGTCGCTATTCTGAGAGCTATTAATTATTTTTACTTATTTCAAATATTTCAAAATAAACAATTTCTAAAATATTAATGTGTAAGTCTATAACAAAGTTCGAATGTAAGAAACGAAGAAAGAAATAATATACAAAATTGCACATTCTAATTTACGACGCATCCAGCTGTCCGAAGCGCAGTAAATTTACAGCGGCCTATTACGTTTGTCACAAAATTAAAGAAAAACTACTCGTATTTTGAAAAAATTAAGAATGACCGTATTTATTTTATTTATTTATTTGTCAAAAAACAGAAACAGAATGGCACAGACTTTCCCGTATTAGTTTTCTATTTTCCTGGGTCTTCGCTAGCTATTCGGAATTGCCACATACTCTTTCTTGCCAGCTACCATCTATCATCGCCAAAAGTACATTTTTTTGTCATTTTCTTAATTTTTCGGTTTCCTATTGGTAGAACAGAAACATTAATTTTAGAATATTAAAGAACACAAAAACCTAGCCGTAAATGGCAATTTTCTTTTAAAAATTATGTGCCGTTTAAGAGAAAATGGCGTTTTAGCACTACTAAAAATGCGAAATTTGAAGCTCATTTTCACAGAAAATTTTTGAGTTTTCAAAATACTTTATTTGAAGTTATTTGAAGCACTTACACTCACAAATATAATCATCTTTACAAATTGCGGATAATGTGCATATTAAAGATGTGAGAGATCTTTCAAAAAATTTACATTTATATAAATTTTGAAAAAAAACAAAAAAAACTCAAAATAACCCTTCACGCTATACTAATGAGTGTAATTAGCACTATCCGTTACAAAAGTTTCAAGAAAAAAATTGCAGCCATATGTGAGAAAATGACGTTTGAGCATTTCTGAAAATGCCGAAATTTGAGCTACTTTTCACAGAAAACGGTAGTGTTTTCGAGAAACTTTACTTGACATTATTTAAAGCATATATACTCGTAAATATAATAATGTAAAAAAATCGCCGATAATGTAAATATTAACGACGTGAGAGACAAGTAAAAAAATTTACATTTTTGTAATTTTTGAAAAAAACCAACCGATAGACCAAAATGGCTTTTATGTCATTGATAGAGTACATTTACCACTATCCCTACCAAAAGTTTAAAGAAAAAATTTGGAGCCGTTTTTGAGAAAATTTTGTTTTTGTATTTTTTTAAAATTGCACATATTGCACGCAATATTGCACGAAAACTACCAAAATTGTGAAAAACATTTACATGACCTTTATTAAAGAACTCAATATGCAGAACAAATTTTATTTGAAGAAAAAGTCTCTATCTTCAATTTTGTAGTTGGAGAAAGACGTCGAAATAAATTCAAACTTTCACAATTTTCGAAAATTCAGAGCTGTACGTGAAAATCGGACCTATGCCATGTTAAAAGTGTATTTTCCTCTATTCATACAAGAAATTTAAAGAAAAAATTTGGAGCCGTTTTTGAGAAAATGTTGAAAATCCCCGGGGGGCTTCATATAAAGTACCCCCAAATTTTAAAGAATCTTTTTCAAAATCACAAAGCTTCGACTAGAATCAAATCGACTGGGGAATATCAATTTTGAAGAAAATCGACCGAACGGTTTAGGCGCTAGCGTTGACCACAGACGGACAGACGGACAGACGGACGGAATGCCGTCAATCGATTTTTAAGTATAAAGAAGCAACAAATCATGAATTTTGACCACACCACGAGATAGAGGATTTTTTTTCTTAATTTAGCACCTGGTTTTATCCACTTATTCGTTTTCACGGCCCGGCAATGAATTTTTTTCCGCCGAAAATTGGCCATTTTTTCGCGCAGCATTACATAACTTTCCCTATACTACGTATATCACTCCGTGTATACGTACGTATACGGGAAAGTAAAAAGATATAATCATAGTTGCTGTAATAGCGGGTTATATTGAATTAATGAATCAACTCGCATCTTTCGAATTCCGACAGTTGCCCCTGAAAGTGGTCGCAGCCACGGTGTAAGGATATATAGGCGTGTTCAGTCCCAGTCTAAAACTGAAGCTCATGTGACGCTAGTTCTCACAGTTCTCGCACATAAGCGCTGCGATTTTTGGGTCTCATTTGGCAAGGTCGTGATCCATTCGACAGATCTGTGGCCAGCTGATTACTTATTTCAAGACAGCGATTTGTCGCTTCGCGGTGTACAAAAAAACAGACGGATTGAGATATACGTGCGGATTGAGATGTATTATTTGGATATATGATATATACGATCATTTACCGTTAAAATTTATTTTCTATAATTCGGGAACAAAACGTTTTCTAATTTCTATTTTTCTAAAATAATAATTTTTCTAAATTCTTTTTCTAGTTTTTTAAATGCTGCTAGTTTCGCGTGTTTTTTAAATTTTAGGCCTCAAGAAAATGTGCACATATAATCTCTTCCTCCATACGTCATATACAGTTTTTACTGTTTTTTTACCAAATAAATAAATAAATACGGGTTCGGATATAAGATTGGGATGTACTAGCTGATTCAAAATTGCCTTCGGATCTCTGAAAGTTATCTGCTCTAGAATGTATGTCATGTTTGATATTCTACTGATTCGTAAGCTTCTTTCAGCCACCGAAGAAAAAAATGACGACCTCCAAAACTTTTGACACACAGGATCAGAAGCCGTTACTTCGATGCTACACGGAAACTTTCCCTGTACCGAAATGATGAGTCTGGGGAAACGGGAAAAGTGATGCGATAAGTGACTCACTTTTTCGATTCTTATGTCGTTTTGTTCCCGGACCCTCAACTGCTTTAGTCATTAGTACCAAAAGTGTAGTGAGAGTTATATCCTAGGAACAGCGGTGATTCTCTCTGAATTGGAGGAGAATTCTAGTGGCCCGCTGCTCTGATCGGTAGTTTTCCGTGGTTTCTTCGATCAACGCCAGGCGAACGCCGGAACAGTGCCCTTAGAAACGGGTCACGGCCCGCGCGTGCTCTTTCCTACCTTTTCTTTTTCCTATGCTCACCGCTTACACACACACCTTCACTAACATGCACTACACTACCACACATGCCGGGAGAGCAGTCCGGAGCTTAGAGCTTGTCCCGGCTGGATCGTGCTTCAGTGCTAGGATCTCGCCCATTGGCTTAACTATGAGGGGCCCCATTCGAGGGGTGACACCAATTACAATACTTTATCATTGGAATTATATAATTTAAATAATTTACTTAAAAATGTATATATTAATCAAAATTAGCTGATTGGGCTCTATTGTCTGTAGAAAATGACATTGCAATAAGCATATATTTTAATGAAGTTATAAATAAGCTTGCTGGCCTAAAAACTCGTAAAGAGGTTTTATAAATAACATACATTTGTTGATAAATATTTTAAAATGAAGCAACTTATTTAAAAATTATATTGCAATTATACTTAATTACATAGAATTTTTAATATATTATAAATAACTATCATTTGCAAATATGTTTGTATTTTTAATAATATAATGTACAATAATGCAGCAATAAATATTTTTATACTTCATTTATGGGGGGGGACCAGTAGCTTTGCGCCAGGTGACACCAACTGACGCTACGCCACTGATCTCACCATCCAGCGGGTGAAGATCATTTCCACCGCCCGACCAAAACGTTTTGCGCCGAAAATGACCTTAGCGGTTGGCGCACTTGGAATCACTAATCAGCCAATCAAAATCTCCCTCTCTAGAGCTCTATAAGCCGTCGCCGACTTGCCGAGATCCGCTCCCCATGTATCTCCAGTATCCGCAATCGTTAGTCATAAGAAAGCGTGTAAATCAGATGTGCTTATCGTTTCCTTGCTCGACATGCGTTTGACTGACAAACCCATGTCGCACCAGTGCTGCGCACCATTGCCACTGTGTCTACTAACTAAACATGAAATCACTGGATTATAACTTCATTCGAATTGCAAGCTGCATCAACCCGTTGCACGTTAATGAAATGATAAAATAATATAAAATTCGATACAAAAAATTAAACACCATTGTAAAGATCGTTTATCAAACTCTTTGGAAAGTTGTATGAATTGCATTACAGCGATTGGTCCCTTCAATTATATTTTTCTAAGTTTACTTTCACTTGGTGGTCTGAAAAATGCAGAGACTGAAATTTTATTTTTAAAAAAATTGACTACTTAATATTCTTTGTATTTTAAATACAAGGTTTTAAGTCTATTAATAAATACGTCTATTTGAAGGTTTATTTTAGTCCATTTCAGGATCTACGTATTGGAACAAATACTTTAAGGTCTAAAGTTCTCATTATTCGTTGAGTTCTCTTAATTTTCAAAAATTGAAATTTCAAAAGTGTTTGGCACCTTCTTACAACTACAATATTCAAGGTAGAGATTTTTTTCTTAATAAAATCTGATCTTCGAATTTTGTTCAGAACATTCTCAACATTTCAGGAAGAAATAAACACACAGTTATTTCGACTTTATTAGGTGGAAGCTTAAATTGAGGATGAAGTACGAGACACGTAAGTCTGTAGAGGTTTAAGCGTGTAATAAACTCTACATTTTATGATTCAGTGCTGACTTGTTAGGAAAAGACGATTATTCATGAAATGTCATTTGTTGTAAATTCATACATGGAGTGGCGCACAAGTCAGTTGTTATAATTGCTGAATCTGTATAGAATAATGCCGCTTTTACACTAAAATAAAGTGGAAACATGAGACCTCATGTATTGTCTTCCTAAAACAAATGTTTTATGTATGCAGAGAATCGTTGTAGAATCGGTAATAAAGCGTTCTGTAATCGATGCCAGCGGTCCACAAATCTTGAAATCATAAGGAAGAGACATTTATGATTCAGAACATAACGCGGACTCTCACAGGCGAATAATTGACGACCGGTTTCCTCACGTGCATTATTAACAGAGTGTGCAGAGTTCTTAACATTTTATGCCCTGTAAAAGTTGCAACGCTCGTGCAGGTTTTCAAAAATAACGGCAATCGTAAATCCCTAACGGAATTACTAATGCAAATAGATTGAACTGCGCGCTGGTGCGCTGTAATATTGAACGAAATTCGAGTAACGGCCATCCCTAAGGTAGTGTGCTGCCTAGCAGCAGCTGGTCCTAGGTCGCTGGCGGACGTGTTTTGGAGTCGCAAAACGTCGATGTTTACGAAAGTTCGTTTCCCACACTAGAGGCGTCCGTCAACTTACATTGTTAATTTGGTTGGGTGAGTTTGTGTTGGCACGCGTTTATAGGTCAGGCTGAAAAAAGTATGCCTTGTTCTTATCAATATTTACTTTCTGCCGTTGCTCTGCCAATCCTAATAAGTTGAGCTGGGAACGTGGTTCAATATTTTCAATAAATTATGAGGTGGACTCCGATTGACTTTCCTCGAAGTCTGATGAACTGGAGAAAAATCTCTGAGCCTGGCGTTTGTAGTTATTCAGACAATGAGTGGTGTGAAATTGAAATATAAATAAATTAGGAATATTACTGTGGTAATTAAATTAAATGAATGAATATTAGAGTATTTAGCTTGTTGTACCTTTTTACCAGTAAAAACAATACAAGCAATACTACAAGTAAGTAATGAATTGAACGATCGTGTTAACTGAGTCATTACGAAATAACTTAAGATAATGTTATTTGTTTATAAAGGGATTGTTGTTTATAACACCTTTGAGAAACCAATCTAATGTTGAACGAGAAATTTACTATACGATATAAGTTCCCGCATTTTTTAATGCTAGAGATTACTAGTTGAATTACTCAAGAAAATGTTATGTATTTAGAATGAAAAACAGATTCAATATTTTACCTAATTCAATATACATGGTTGCTTATGTCTTTCAGCAATCCATTTGTGAAAAACATGTTTTAAAGTTAGTTGCATTTTGCATGACTGATTCTTGACATGTGCAACAGTGTGCAGAAGCTTTCAGCAAGAGGGTAATTATCGCAGACTTACTAGAGTTAATCTGCCGGGTAGATTATTTATCCCGCAAACCATGCAGGAAATATTCATTAAAAAAAACATTTTCTCTTCCAAACGCGTCTGTGAAGTAATTATCGTTAAGGTAAAGAAAGTTACGTTGCGAAGTTACGGGAAAATTTAAATGAATAGTTACCCCGAGTACAGATATAACCCACAAAAAGTCGTAAGTTGAGATTTCAGTGGAATAGTGACCTATTGGACGTAATACTCACACCCTCGATTCTGAGGGTGCACCGGCCATTCCAAAGTAAGTTATTCTTTAGGTAAAATTGGCCTGTTGGCGAACTGTGATCTATCTGCAGCAAGATGTCGGATCGATGCGAGTATGTTATAAGCGGTATTGCCTTGACTAAAACTTGACTCCAGAGTGATTCACAGTTCATAATATATTGATGACATGTACGTTTTTACAGAAATAAATTAATTTGCACTGATTAGACGTTTTTTTTATTTCCTGAAAACTTTTCCATTTGTGGGTTAGATCTCTACTCGGGGTAACTATTCAAATGCAGAAAAATGAAAGGCAACGCAATGGTCATGGCGCTGGCCTTTCTCTCCCAGTCTCCCCCACTCCATCCACCGTTCTACTGCCGTCGTTCCCCCTCCTAATCGCATTATTATCCCCCCCATGCAGTAAAAAACTTCCCTGCCGAAACCCCGAGGCGCACTCTGGAAGAGATCTGGCGAACCAATAATAATTTCATGGTCCCTAACGCGAACGGGCTGGCGCCGGCGCGCCGCGGCTTTCGGAGGCTCTTCGTAAACTTTGCAAGGCGGCTGTTATCTGGCTTGTTTGGATATGGCAAAGTACACCGCGTGTAATGAGAAGGTATAGTGATGGTGTGTTTTGGGAGGGTGTTAAAAGATCGCGTTGCCTATTCCTTCGCGAATTGTTCGGTTATGGACAGAAACCTTGAAGTTTTGAATTGTAATGTTTGTGATGGGTGGCAGGTGGTTGACAGTAATTCTGTGCTTCTCAAAGAGGGGTATGGGAAACAATGATTTTTCAGAGAGATTTAAACAATTTTTTTTGTTAAATTGTTGATTTCATTTTTAAAAATTTAGTGAGCTTAGTTATATAGATTCTTATTCTTATTAACAGTTACTTTAGTTCCATTCTTTCACCAGAATTCCTATTGGTTTCTTTCCTATTTCTTCTATAACTTATTATGGGTTCTACTAATGTCTTTTGACACAGAAGAAAAATGAGAACAGGTTTTTCTGTGTAAAATATTGGAAAAAGGGAAAATTATGACGAGTAACCAATTGTTTTTCTCTGAGTTATGTGTTCTTTAACACAACCGTTGCAGCGTATCTTCAATACATGTAATATGTGGGGATACAAATGTTTTTTCCTTAAAAATATAAAATTGCACTGTGTTCTATGCACCACATCCTGTTATTTGTTTGCACATTCTGACTGTATTTATATTATTATTAGTGTGGCCGATACACTGTTTACAAGTGGTCGTCCATAAATTACGTGCCGCTGAAGGGAGAGGGGGGTCTGAGGCAGCATTACGCTACGTTACATAGAAATACGGAAGTGCGTTACAAAGGGGAGGAAGATATTAAAAATACTCTAAATTTGCAGTTTTTTATGGACGGCTCCGAACGCATATGACACAAAATAATTTAACTCCTTCAGAGCTGCCTGAAACCAGTTTCTTTTTAACACGGCTGTTCAGTATTTACTATTTTTATATATCCATTACTTTTTGCACCTCCTTCAATTCAATTTCTATTTTAATTATTTTCCACGATCAAAATTGTTTTAGAAAAGCGTTATATTTTGCAAGAATTCCCTAGTAAATATTCTTATATTTTTAACAGGACTGTGGCCTCGAAGACCAACATTTATGTGATAATGCAGTGTACTCTTCCCAAATAGAACGATTAGTTCACGAGATTTTAGTTGTTTTTTTCGGACCAAAAGTGCGTGGTTTTTAGCAATAAGTGGCGAACTCTACAACACGTGGGTCGACGAATGTCCGTGTAAACTAACACAGCTTTCAATTACAAATCTCGCATTAAAAATAAATTGCAAGCTTAATCTGAAATGTCTGTGAACTCAAATCAATGATCCTCTAACACTTGAAATTGTCGTGCGTCTCTTGGTAGCCGTGGCGCTTGGGAGTGGTTTAAGGCGGGAAGGTCGTTGCGTATTTTACGAGCCTGTGTAAGGGAATAAGGGTTTAGAATGGTAAGATACGCATCCTCCATCCTACAAGGCGCCCAGCGCGCCCTACTC
Organism: Acheta domesticus; assembly: GCA_031308135.1. Taxonomy (NCBI): domain Eukaryota; kingdom Metazoa; phylum Arthropoda; class Insecta; order Orthoptera; family Gryllidae; genus Acheta; species Acheta domesticus. The sequence goes on along the minus strand of JAHLJT010009436.1, from coordinate 166,329,938 downwards.
CACTCCACCCCACCCCATCCCACACCACCTTGCCCTGCCCCGCCCCTTCCCCGGCCCCGCCCCATCCACCGCCGCTCCTCGTCCCGCCTCGCCCCGCCTCGCCCCGCCTCGCCCGCCTCGCCCCGCCTCGCCCCCGCCTCGCCCCGCCTCGCCCCGCCTCGCCCCGCCTCGCCCCGCCTCGCCCCGCCTCGCCCCGCCTCGCCCCGCCTCGCCCCGCCTCGCCCCGCCTCGCCCCGTTCCTTCTTCTCCCCTCTCGAATCTCCACCCCTCCACCTCTACCACAACATCTCCCACAATTCCGTTCTTTCGTCGCCCGCCACTCCCCACCCGCTCCCTTTCCCCGTCGCCTCCCCAATCGCCAATGTGGGGCGACCGGAGACTTGCATGCACACAGCACCATCACTGAGGATGGGGACAACAGTGCCGGCGGCGCGCCAGAACAGTAGTGTTGTTGGAAGAGGCGAGGAAGGGGTCGTTGAGATCTCAAACTCACTCAAGTGACGAGTGATAAAGGTGGAAACCAAGTATTGCCAACCGGCGAGAGCAGGGAGTGGTGCAGACGACCTAGATGGCGGGGATAGAGCGACGGAGACGATCGGTGGACCGATGATGGTAGCAGAGGAAGCCAGGGTGACAGAAGCACTGATGCGAGAACGGAGACGCGCGATGTGTGCTGATGGGACGGCGGCATGGCGGCGGTGGAGGTGGGAGGGGCTGCAACCACAGCGGAGCGGTTGCGGACATGGGCGCCAGAGGCGCTGCGGTCGCGTGCCACGCATGTTCTAGTGAGGACTCAGTGGCTCTCCCTGCAGCATTCCAACCTTTGCCATCGTTCAGGTCTCTTTATTCGCTGCGGCAGAATTGGTATTTGTATCCTCCCATCAAGAAAATCGTAGCAGAGCAAATAAATAATCTGTTGGTGAGGCTTAAGGTGAAAATGTAATTTAATTTTGTTGTACATAAAATAACTCTTCATAATTTCAGAGTGGCTTCGGGTACACTCTCGAAAAAATAGCATCTTTGAAATATATTATTTTTTTGCGAATTTTGCAATACTTTTATCAATGCTTTTAAAATATGAAATAACGTACATTATTCATATCTGCACGTGTTGACAATTGACGTTGTGATTTCGCCAATTACGCATCTTGTAACTGAAACTGCGATTTTAAAAACTTTCAAGTACCGAAACAATTTTTCTGGAACAGAAAAACGACAAAATATTAAAAATTAGGTATGCGTGCCAGAACTGTTAAACACCTACAACGTATTGTGGCATAGTTTCCGAGAAAGGATATGCTGGACTGATCTTCTCACTCATGTTTCGGAATATGGTTCCTGCCGACATCAAACTTCAATTTATTGAAGAGTCAAAAGCAGACCCCCAGAATAAATCGAAATAGAATTGAAGTATTTTTTTCCAAAAAAATTGTAAGAAGTAATGATTCGTGAATTTAGCAGTATATTACAATTATTTTTCATATGTTGGTGTTAAAATGTTATAAGTTTTAAAGTATAGAAAGGAACATACATTACGGCTTCGTCCCCATATATTTGCAGACGTTTCCATAGGGGCATAGAAGGCCACATAAAGTTTGGAGAATTAGTTCAACATTCACTATGTTGCTTCAATTTCACAACTGTTCTTTACATTAACATTAACGTACGAGGTTTTTCGAGCGAAGTGACTCAGGGCGTAGCGCGCTGACTTCGCATCACGCATCTCCATGCTCCATGGATCAATCTCCATGCTTCTCATCCTGACCGTGGTTTCCTTAGGACAATCAGGCGAATGCTGGGATGGTTCTACTGAAAAGACATGACCACGAACCCGGAGATGCTAGCCGAATTCGTTAACTACGTGGGGTATAAAAGGTTAAGCGAATTCGAGACGGAGGCCAATTACCCTCTACGGGACATATAATGGCTAAAAACAAATACAAAAGCATAAGATTTTTTCGTGAGATTGCGCTAACCAGGCTGTAAAGAACGCCGGAGTATCCATATAGCGATTACGCATGGCGAAGGTTTCTATTTTTTTGTAAACGTTAGAAAGCGTTGAAAGACAAACCCATAACTAAGGGTAAAGAAAGGCTTTTAATAAGGCCCGCTGTTGGTCTCCATTGGTTTGCGAGTGTTACGTGTTCGTTGCCCTCCCGTGCTAGAGAGCCCCATTGGCTTCTTCCTCCATTGCGCTGCCAGAGGCGTCCGTCCGCGTCTCGCACGCAGCTGTCCTTCCGCGCGCGCCCCCGCCCCCGCCCCCGCCCACTGATGGGGCATGTGGCACGTCCTGCGGGGCGCCGCGAGGGACCCCCGCCGGCTGCCTCGCGCGACGTGTCTCCGGCGCGGCGCGACGCGTCCGACGGCGCCGCGTCGGTGGCGGGCCTGTCACAGCGACGGCGGGGGGGGGGGTGGCTGCGGCGCGCCGCGAAGCTGTCGTGGTCCCGTTCGCCCTTGCCCTCATCCGAGGTCGCGCCCTCGTTCCTCACCCACAGCTCCTGCCTACACCCTGACCCTGTACCTCAGCCTTGCGTTTTTCCTGATCCTTCTCCACGCCCACGCTCTTTTTTTCACCCCTTTTCTCGCTCTCTCCGTCGCCCACTCCCTTCCCATGCTTTCGGCTATGACCTCAACAATGCTCTCGCGCTCGTACGCGCCGTCACCTATTCCCTCGCCCCTGCCCTCTTTCTCCGTTTCCTTCAATCTCTTTCTCACCCTCTCCCTCTCCCTCTCTTCCACCCTCTATTTCACCCGTGCCTAGGCTATCGGCCTTGTCTGACTTCTTGGATTCACTCTCGCACACCAAACACCATCACCTATGATTACGTACACCCTGTTTACTCGCAGGATGTAACCATGGAGCGGATATCATCGGGGAGAATGTAGAGATGAGGCAATGTATTTGCGGGATGAGAAAGCAGCAGGATCATGCGGTGGCATGGAGGTTTTGGCGACACGTAGATACCCTGCGACACCGAATCTACGGAGCGCCATTGCAATGAGCGTTGACATTCCAGTGCGGGGCAGCGCTGGGGCTTCGAAGGTGTGGTGGCGCCACGGGGGTGGGATCACAGTATAACCAGTGTGTTCACTTTCTCCCAAAGCTAGTTTTGCGCTGAGTAGACCCTCGGTCATGTTCTTGGTGTCAGCCAATAGAATTTTAGCAGATACATTTGGATATCATACACCGTGTGATATGAGAACTGAGTGTATGTGTTTGTTTCAGAGGACGTGGAATTTGAATAAAATGGATAGAATAATAAAATGAATTGAAGTAGTGAATAAAATAAACGTAAGAAAATCATTTTAAATGTAGTAATTATGTATTTCGCGCGCTGGGTGTTATACCAAGAATATGGCGGACGTCACGTGATCGAAAAAACTTTTTCAATGGGATTTCCCGCGAGTCAACAAACTGGTCAAACTGTGGTGGGGTGGGGTGGACCGTCGAGCGGGTCAGAGTTCCTTAATATAGAACGTAGCGCTTACCCTGTCGGGCAGGTTTTAGGTTGAGAAGTGACAATAATTGACAGGATTATGTAGAATTTCGTAGATATTATTATTGGCTAGTTAGATGGCTGATTCCCATCACACTTTATCCTATAGCTCGAACACTTCAGAGTACAGTAATCTCTCAACATCCGCGAATTCGCTATTCGCGAGTTCCGAACATTCGCGATGAGAAAAATGCTACTGGTTTTAACATTCGCGACTTGAACATTCGCGAGTGTGTCCTTTGGTCGTACTACACGGGAGCTCAAAGTATCACGTTCTGCAAAAATTTCAAAGATTAAATGTCAATTCAAATTTATAGAATAACACAATATTGTAAAATAATTCCATTCAGTTGCGTCAAAGGTAAGCTTTTTGGCCAAATGAATATAAAAGCCATTCGCGATCTATGCAACTCTCGTTATATTGACCCAACAGGGAGCTTTAAGAAATCTTCAGCGAAGAGAACCTCGAACGAAATGAAGTAACGGAAGCGAAACTCCATCCTGGAGCAAATTCAAATCGGTTAATGGCGTTCTAAAACGTCAACAATCTCTGATTAAAAGAGAATTCGACGCTGATCTGAACATGGAAATTACTTCGAAATTTAAGGGCGAAATAGAAACAGCAGCTCTTCCATATTTAGATATTAAAACGAGGAAGATGATTGAACCAAAAGAAATTCTACATCCAATTACTTTCAATTTTGAAATAATTTTCTAATATTTTTTTATTTATTCTTTTTAGGATGTTGATTGTGAATCTTGTTTGTAGTAGCTCTTACTGAGTTCCACTGCAACTATTTGTCAGATATTTTTCCCTTCTTTTTAAACAGCTTTTCGATATCCAGGAACCGCACCCATCTTTCATCATTAAAAGATAGACTCATCATTCGCGGATTTGACATTCGCGATGGTTTTGGGAACCTAACTCTCGCGAATGTTGAGGGATTACTGTACTGGATGTGGGAAGGCGATATCTGCGACGCCAAAGAAAGCGGTACTCCCTGAATCTAGGGACTTCGGTTCGGCCACTGCAGGCACGCGCTCCGGCGGCGCCGAATTGAATTAACGCGCTCGGTCGTGTCCGCCCGCTGGGAAGCGGCGGCGGCGGCGGCGGCGGCGGTGGTGACTGCTGAAGAGAGCCCCAGGGCGCGCGCGTGAAGCCAGAAGGTCGGAGGAGGGGGATGGAGGGGCTTGTTCGGCTCACGAAGCAATAGGCTACGAATGCATGTGCATCTAGACAAAATGTCGTTGTCGGCCCAAAAATGTCGTTGTCGGTCGTTGCCGTCGTGGCCGAGATCCCTAAGGAAGTAGTGCCGTAGTGATCTCGGACCGAGGGGTCACGAGTTCGAGTCCGGCTTCGGGCATGGTTTTATATGTTCCCTATCATCACCATATTGTTTGATCCTCATACCATTACGTTAAATCCAATAGTGGTCGCTAATGATCTAGTAGTTGATGTGACCTTAAATAACAAAAAAATCGTTCTAATTTAAGAGTTTTTGAAGTTGCTTTGTATCGAATATCGAAGCTCTCAGACAGGCAACAGTATCGAGTATCGAGAAATTTAGGTATCGACCCATCGCTACGCATTAAATAGAGGCAAGAGACCATGAAGCCAGAGCGGGGCGGGGCGGGGCGTTTGGAGCGGGGAGCTTCCGACGCGAGACGGGGAGCCGTGCGGATGGCGCCGAGGGATAGATATATAGAGGGATAGGAAAGGACTGTTTTGACAGCTAGTGCTGGCAACATAACTGAAGGTTCTGTTGTCGTTGTGTCCTTGAGTCTATTATACTCTCCTTTCTCCATTCGTTCGTTTGAAGGTGGCTAACTTGTAAATGGCTTCGACGCTTCCATTTTGTGATGGTCCCGCCCGACCAAAATATAGTTCGCTACGAGAAACAATTCAAATTAGGAAGTGCAGTGCTATGTGCTGTTTTGTAAAACATATTTTTTACAAAAATTACATTGATTTTCCTTTTTGTGTGATAAATATTATGTTTATTTTAAAACCGAGCCTTGAATGTGAGATGCGTACTAATGCATGTGTTTCCTGCTCCTTGTGCGGTAAGGTGGTAAGCTGTGATCGAGACCGTTCCGTGGTTCCGTGCTTTGCGTTTTATCAATTTATTTAATTTTATATAATTACACGGTTGTGAACCATGAGAAGCCGTGATGTCTTAACGGGAGCCATAAACAAACTTAAACACTTTACGAAGAGACATGGCCCAACAGCTGTCGCGGCGGAGAGATACTTCTTTGCGTTACATTTGAAGTTCACTTGTTTAGCGAACTGTCACTTTGGCTCTATTCTTGGGCGAATTCTTCTATAGTGCGCGGAGGCGAGCGCGCTGCAGCGGTTTGGGCGGGAAGGGCAACAAGGCGATGGCGGCCCTGGAAGGAGCCGAAGGCGGGTCCAGAGCGAACCGATGCACGTTCACGGGGAGATGCGTGACAGGTTGAGTGCCTCCTGTCAGTGGCGTAGCTTCAGTTGGTGTCACCTGGGGCGAAGCAAATGGTGTCACCCCCATAAATGAAGTATAAAAATATATATTGCTGCATGATTAAACATTATTTTATTAAAAATACAATTATATTTGCACATGATAGTTATTTATAATATATTAAACAATTGTCTGTAGTTAAGAATAATTGCAATATAATTGCAATTAAATCATAATCTGTGCTTATGATTTAAATGTACTTATTAAATTAATATAAATATTTTTTAATTAAACCATACAAATTATATCATTCCAACAATAAAATTTTCAAACTACTAAAACTAAGAAAACCAACTATAAATATGTAAATTTTTTAAGTAAATAATTTAAATTATATAAATACTACTATAAAGTAATTTAATTGGTGCCACCCCTAGAATGGTGTCACCCGGGGCGCGCCGCCCCCCCTGCCCCCCCCCTTGCTACGCCACCGCCTCCCGTGTCAGTCCGCCGCAGCGGAACGTTAGTCGGTGAAGAGTCTCGCTCAGCGCTCCAAGAAGGTGGAAAAGATCTGCCGATGACCTTAGAAATGCCCATTTTCGCCTCCACGACCCGAAACAATTTCCGACGCGTGTATTTCAATCAGCTGCACTACAGAGTTCCCGCGCCTTTGTTCAATCTCGCGAACAATTACAAGGAAACTCGCCAGCAGTGTGCAGCCTCAAATTGTCTTTCCCCCGCGCGGCCAACATTCTTCGGCTGCCCCACCTTCAAAGTTTTTCACGGCTCTAGCACGTTTATACAAAAACATAAGAAATGAAACACAAATGTTCAGGCAACAAAACGACTCTCGTTGAGCCCTCTGGCCGCAAGCGCCGAACCGCCGCGCACTTACTGTAAGCCGGGGAAGGGGCGGCAGGCTCGGCCTCCCCCGGCGGGCGCGCGGCCCTCAAGCCATTAGCCTTTTACCTGCCTTTCTCAGACTTCGGCGGCCAGACATATTTACAAACATTCCAGATATCGCTACGTGCCTCCCGCCCCAATACAGGCGTTAGAATTCGCCGACAACGAACGCATCTGCTAGGCAGCCGCGTCCGCGCCCGCGACCGCGACCGCGCCCGCGCCCGCGCCCGCCTCACCGCCCCTTACTCTCAACCAGCATCGCGGTTCCCGTGAGAAAATACCAAACCTTGCTAATGAGATGCAGCCATCGCGGGCACAGCCAGTGCCATCACAAGTCACGTGACACACTTCAAAATATAACAACGAATAGCGAGCATTTCTTGTGGCACACTACGTCTCACTGTACTTCATAGGCTAGCTGCAATTGTCACGTGACTCTTCCCCCTCTGCACTCAGAAACATACGTTCAAATAAATACGGCAACTTCGCTCCCACGCGTCACTAGCAGTCAAACTCTACCACTACTACTGCAACTGTTATGTCGAACTATCAGTCAATTTCGCTGCTACTACGCAGGCACTTCAATGTCATTTCTACTATGTGAAACTGCTATGTCAAACTTCTAAGTCATTTCTACTCTGCTGCTACTACGCAGGCACTTCTAAGTCAAACTACTATACTGCTGCTACAATTACTGCTCTGTTCACTACTATGTGAAGCTACGCAGTCACACTTCTACGTCAAAACTCTACTACTGCGCAGTCACTCTTCAGTCAATCTCACTGCTACTATTACGCAGTCACTCTTCAGTCAATCTCACTGCTACTATTACGCAGTCACTCTTCAATCTCACTGCTACTTCTACGCAGTCACTCTACGTCAAACTACTATTACTGCTGCTACAACTACTACTCTACTCGTCGGACAGCCTGCGAACGAGTCAGCTGTCCTTGCTCTGCCTATCAAGGCTCCGGTAATCAATCGGCGCGGCCAGCAGGCCGCGATCAACAGTACGGGCCGCTCCAGCACGCGAGTACGCGCCCATGGTGACATCCAGCCTACCAGCCGAAACATCCGCAGCCCATTTCTACGGACGGCACGCACACACTCAGCCGTCTGACCTGGGTTGGTGCTTGCTCTACTCTCATCAATCTGTAAGTGTAAACTTCAAGCAAGAAGAAACTTTAATCATAAACATTCATTGGTCCTCCGGCTTACTGTCTAACTACTTACTTGTTAAACTAATCAATATTTCAAGCATTAAATTTAATTTATTCACAAGTGCATTGCCTTTCATTTGCCCCTAAGAAACAATCCCCTGAAACCTGATCTGAGCCTGTATGTAGTCGCTTCGCAGAACGGACCTCACACCGCGCTGCATCCACTACATATAATGGTCGGCTCCGGGCCGAATATTGTCAGCACCAGTTCTATGCTATACAGTCACTCTCTCAATTAATACATCAGACGGGATTCAGGAATTGTTTCAGCAGGGAATGAAAGCTTTGAAACTATTTTAATCAATTTCTTTGCCAATTCACCAGTGTCGTGAAAAGTGTTACAATTCGAATCAGTGAATCATTCAGATCAATCAACGCCTATCTACTGATTCCTTCTTATTCAGTGTTTATTTACTATTGTGCTATTCAGTGTTCAGTATTCATTTATAATTGCGCAATTTACGGTTTACTTACTATTTCATTATTCAATGCTCATTTATTATTGTACTATTCAGTGATTTATTTACTATTACATTATTCAGTGCTAATTTCTATAGCAATATTCATTGTTTTATTTGCTAGTGCATTATTTATTGCTTCTATTTATCATTGCGCTATTCTCAATTTTTATTAGCTATTGTATTATTCAGTATTTTATTCTCAATTTCTGTTGTGTTATTCAGTGTTTTTCTAATATTATCGCTTAATTCAGTGTCTATTTTGCCAAGTGTTTTTAAATTGTTATTGTATTGTTCAGTGTGCATGTTTGTACAGGTCAACATCAGCCCACATAAGCGGCTGAGTGTGTGTTCCCCCCTTATCGCGATTTGCTAGTGCTTTCACATTTTGCACATTTTTTCAAAATTGGTTACGCCCCAACGCGGGCACTTACTAATTTCTAACTAAAATTCAAAATGGCACCGAACAATACTTTACGCAAACATCTCGCGGCTCGAGATGCCATTCTCAAACGATTCAGAGCCCGGGAAGATATTATTCGAAATTTAGAAATTCAAAACAAACAATCGTATCAGAAATTACTTTCTCATCAAACGCATTTGCAAGAAATGTGGAGCGACTACAGACAAATTGTAAACGAGCTAGTCGAAGACGAAGACGCCAACTCTTCTTTATACATTGACTTTGAAAATGACTATTTTGACCTAATAAGCGAAGTAACAGTTAAAATTGACAACTCTCAATTTTCACCTAATCACGCTAGACCGACCTCTCCATGTCCATCCGCGACATCAGGTCACAGCTGTACTTCACAGTCAGCTCCTGCTTTACGCCTCCCTGAAGTGCCTCTGCCCACTTTCAGCGGTAACCACACCGAGTGGCTGTCATATCGTGACATTTTTCAGGCCCTCGTCATCGACAATTTGCAGCTAGCAGATATCAGTCGATTCTACTATCTCAGTCAGTCATTGATCGGTGAAGCTAAAGGCGTAATAGCCAACATACCACTCACAGGTGACAACTTCTCTACCGCCTGGAGTACCCTTTGTTCTCGCTATTCGAATCCACGTTTGATAGCTTTCTCGCATTTATCCGGGCTAGACAATCCCCCGCGCTTAGTACCCGACTCCGCTAAGTCATTAAGCGCATTTATCGATCACTGCCAATCGAATATAAACGCTTTATCAAATCTCGACTTGGGCGTAGATTTACGAGAACTGCTCTTTGTCCACAAGGTTGTCAACCATCTTGACAGAGCCACTATGTGTCAGTGGGAAAATTCAATACCAGCTGACCGCATTCCCACTTTGCGCGACTTGTGGGACTTTCTTCAACGGCGGTGTAAAATCCTTCAAATCACTGAAGCCGCCATCCCGAGCGCTCCCGTGCAGCTCAATCCGCGCGCGCAAGCTTCCGCGCCGGCTCCTGCACGCACGCCGCCACCATCCGACAACTGCCTCAAGTGTCGCGAAAGGCACATGCTGCATCAATGCGCTAGTTTTCGCGCCCTCAGCGCCGACGCGAAACGAAACTTTGTTAAAACCCACAAACTCTGCAACAACTGTTTACGGAAATTTGTAGCCGGCCACAAATGTAGCGACCGCAAATGTTTTCATTGCGGAAACAAACATCACAGTCTCCTGCATGAATCATTTTCTGCTCCTCAGCGATCTAACATTTCCGGCATAATCAATCACGCGGCAGCTGCCCAGACCCACGTGTCTAGTACCGTACAATCAGATTTGCCACAAAATTCTAATCTTAACGCGCATTCTCTCGAATGGCAAAATCAAAGGCAACAAGGGAACGACAACACCTCGTCGCCCCAAAACACTGCACACGTGCAGCGAGAGGCATACACAAATGCTTGCTCGACTCCAGCCACACACGGCTGCATTCTGCCTACCGCCATAGTGAACGCTGTCACGGCGCGAGGCTACTTTCGCCCGGCCACCTGTCTTCTCGATTCGGGCTCAAACTGCAACCTGATATCTGAAAACTTTCTGAAAATGCTCGAAATCAATCCCACAAAGTCTTCCATCACGATTCAAAGTGTTTGTCGCGCCTCATCTTCCGCCTCGAAGATCGCAAAATTACAAATAAATTCGCGTTGTAAGAATTGGAGCACTACGCAAGAATTCATTGTCGTAGACGCCATTTCACATCCGCTTCCGGCAGTCGAAGCAGATATTTTCACCTGGCACTTGCCTCCCGAATGCGAGCTTGCGGACCCAAATTTTCATCTAGAAAAACCGCTAGATTTGCTGCTAGGCGCCTCTGTCATCGCCGAAATTAACGAAGACGGTATTCACCGCATTGAGAACAACGGACCTACACTAACACAAACGAAACTAGGTTGGGTCGCCAGCGGCTCATATTCCCCTTCTCAACCAGGCAATCGAGACATTAGAGTCTTATCGAATTTTGCAATTGCAAAGGAACTGCGCTCCGAGCTGCATGACGAGCCTCCTTTGTCACCCAAATTTCAATCACAGAGGAGCAGTTTCCTAACTAGTAGCAAACCTATCAAACATGGACATATGACTTCACATACGAAAACTCCGCCGAAATCGGCAAGCAACGCGAAAGCACAATCCTTTCGCAAATCCTCAAACTCGCAAGCTACGCATCCAACTTCCGCCGAGAAGTTAGAACATCTTAATATCTCGCAAAATTCATGTCCAACAAAATGGCGCAAACGCACATTCAAAGCGCCTCATCTAACTCCAACTTTTATTCGACCTTTACGTCAGCATCATCTCGTCAATTCGATTAATCAATCTACAAGGCCGCAATCAAATCTATCAAATTTTCCTCTCTACTCAGGATATCAAAATTCGCATTTTAGAAGTACTACAAATGTTCTCTACTAAAGGTGAGACCTCACTCACATTGCATATTCTCCGCTATTTCTGAATGCAACAAGCTCTCAGTTCTTCATCGCCACATCACTTATCAATTTTCAAGCATTAATACAGAGCGGCAAATCATAATCTACTTCCCCTACTCATTACTTCAAATCAAATTCTACATTGTCGCTCAATTGAACAACTTGTCATTAGTTTATTCAACATAACATTATTTTCTTTCCGCGATTTTCCACTTGCCAGTGAAATCGCGCGCGGGCACCTTTGTTCAATCTCGCGAACAATTACAAGGAAACTCGCCAGCAGTGTGCAGCCTCAAATTGTCTTTCCCCCGCGCGGCCAACATTCTTCGGCTGCCCCACCTTCAAAGTTTTTCACGGCTCTAGCACGTTTATACAAAAACATAAGAAATGAAACACAAATGTTCAGGCAACAAAACGACTCTCGTTGAGCCCTCTGGCCGCAAGCGCCGAACCGCCGCGCACTTACTGTAAGCCGGGGAAGGGGCGGCAGGCTCGGCCTCCCCCGGCGGGCGCGCGGCCCTCAAGCCATTAGCCTTTTACCTGCCTTTCTCAGACTTCGGCGGCCAGACATATTTACAAACATTCCAGATATCGCTACGTGCCTCCCGCCCCAATACAGGCGTTAGAATTCGCCGACAACGAACGCATCTGCTAGGCAGCCGCGTCCGCGCCCGCGACCGCGACCGCGCCCGCGCCCGCGCCCGCCTCACCGCCCCTTACTCTCAACCAGCATCGCGGTTCCCGTGAGAAAATACCAAACCTTGCTAATGAGATGCAGCCATCGCGGGCACAGCCAGTGCCATCACAAGTCACGTGACACACTTCAAAATATAACAACGAATAGCGAGCATTTCTTGTGGCACACTACGTCTCACTGTACTTCATAGGCTAGCTGCAATTGTCACGTGACTCTTCCCCCTCTGCACTCAGAAACATACGTTCAAATAAATACGGCAACTTCGCTCCCACGCGTCACTAGCAGTCAAACTCTACCACTACTACTGCAACTGTTATGTCGAACTATCAGTCAATTTCGCTGCTACTACGCAGGCACTTCAATGTCATTTCTACTATGTGAAACTGCTATGTCAAACTTCTAAGTCATTTCTACTCTGCTGCTACTACGCAGGCACTTCTAAGTCAAACTACTATACTGCTGCTACAATTACTGCTCTGTTCACTACTATGTGAAGCTACGCAGTCACACTTCTACGTCAAAACTCTACTACTGCGCAGTCACTCTTCAGTCAATCTCACTGCTACTATTACGCAGTCACTCTTCAGTCAATCTCACTGCTACTATTACGCAGTCACTCTTCAATCTCACTGCTACTTCTACGCAGTCACTCTACGTCAAACTACTATTACTGCTGCTACAACTACTACTCTACTCGTCGGACAGCCTGCGAACGAGTCAGCTGTCCTTGCTCTGCCTATCAAGGCTCCGGTAATCAATCGGCGCGGCCAGCAGGCCGCGATCAACAGTACGGGCCGCTCCAGCACGCGAGTACGCGCCCATGGTGACATCCAGCCTACCAGCCGAAACATCCGCAGCCCATTTCTACGGACGGCACGCACACACTCAGCCGTCTGACCTGGGTTGGTGCTTGCTCTACTCTCATCAATCTGTAAGTGTAAACTTCAAGCAAGAAGAAACTTTAATCATAAACATTCATTGGTCCTCCGGCTTACTGTCTAACTACTTACTTGTTAAACTAATCAATATTTCAAGCATTAAATTTAATTTATTCACAAGTGCATTGCCTTTCATTTGCCCCTAAGAAACAATCCCCTGAAACCTGATCTGAGCCTGTATGTAGTCGCTTCGCAGAACGGACCTCACACCGCGCTGCATCCACTACACCTTGTTATTCACAGCATAAAACAGAGCCCAACATTTTCACTCGCTCTCCCCCCCCCCTCCAATCGCAGCAGAAAAATAAGTGCATTAGAACACCTAACACAAGTCTAACACCCAGGAAAAAAAATTCTTAATTTTTGTATCAAGTAAATTATAAAAAATTATTAGCTAACATTCTAATAAAATTTCATGAAAAAATGTTTTCCTACGGCCATTTTCACAATGCAACAATCAGAGTAACTTAGACAAGAAAGACATATAGCTGCGGTTGTGTACCCGCTCAAATGGTCTACATTAGGCTGCGACTGTTTAAACTTCCGCTCCATCCTTCACCAATAAATTACTAAAGTGGTGCACATAAGGTAGTATTTTTCAAAAAATATCAAAAAACACTTCCAAGGTTTATCCAGTGCAATCACTTTCTGTTCTGTCATTTTTCTTTCTCGTGTATTTCTTCTCGTCACATTTTAAAATTTCGATTTCACCTTCACATTTATACTGTTCATTTAACTTTCATAAAAAACATTCCTTTTATTTTATTACAATTTATTTCTACATCCGCGCACCATCCATTCAATGTTCATCGATTTATGTGCTTCTATTTCTTTAGTGTTGTTATGTTTTCTTGTCTCGTCTGGGCAAACGGTAGCAATCACCTAATATCTTCTCGTGTGTTCCGACTTTTTCTCACGTTTGAACAGTACGACAATTCTCCATCATTTTTATAGCGCGTAGTTTTCTTTTTCCCCTTTTGAGTTTATCTGTTTATTTTTTTAAAGAGCAGCTCTTCAACTGGACTGCCTTTCCTATTCTCATTCCATTCTTCAATTTCTCTATTCACCTCTCCATCCGCGCCACTTTTTCAATCGAAGCCGTCATACGGTTGCGTCGCCAGAATAGCGCTGTGTGCATCGCCCCGCAACAGTAGCGCTATTGGACGGTGTTATGCATGAACCGGCTATGGGACATCATACAAGTTTTGAGATTATCGTGTTCAAAGTTTTTATTATATTTTCAGATCTAAAAACTGTAATTTAATGATTTCATTCATTGAAGCGCCAAACTACAGAAACGTGAGTGGAATATCTGGCGCTTACCTGCATAACGTGAAATTAAGAAAAGCAGATTTGAAGATCTAGGTTTATAGCCGGTTTTTGCAAAACTTAAAATCCCTTATGTGACTGATGGCGTTTATATTTTTCATTAATTATAAGGCTATTTTTACAGATTTGGTGCCAAAATTTTGCGTACACTTAGAACATGGTACAATACAACTGATGACGTCCATATCTCATTTTCTTCAAAAATGGCGCTTAGCCGGTTGATGCATAACACCGTCCAATTCAGTTGCACGCTGTCGCGTCGCTTCGGGGCGGTCTGCGTCGACCGCTGTTGATTTCCACGGCGCAACGTGTTTGCGAGCCGGATAACGGGCTATTTGGCGAAATTTACCGACGGAAAGAAACGCACTTTATGATTACCTGCCTCGCAATTTGGCGCGATGAAAATCCCGTCGTCAGTCGCGACGTGCGACACACCAAAGCGACCGGGCGGACACACGCGCTGCGGAGTTGCTTAACAAATTTACAGCGGCGGACCGCATTACGTCGACACGCCACCCGCAAATTCTAATGCACTTATTTTTCCGCTGCGAGTGGGGGGCGGGGTGGGGAGAGCGAGTGAAAATGTTGGGCTCTGTTTTCTGCTGTGAATGACGCGGCGCGGGAACCGTGTGGTACGGAAACGCGCAGCTGCTTGAAATACACGCGTCGGAAATTGTTGCGGGTCGTGGAGGAGAAAATGTTGCAGGAAGTGTTGCAGTGATATAGTCACGACGAAAATAGGATGTCATATTCACCTCGTCCAATACAGACCGAAGCCAGAAAGCTGTGACTGATACTACAGAGTACAATTTTTTAATTACTCCGTTTTGCTGACTACTTACGACGTGTTATATATTTTCATAGAGCGCTTGAAATGAAAGAAAGCTGAAACTCTTTTACCACGAATTGCATTTTCTTTGTATACAGTTCATGAAGGTGTGGTGAAAACTTGGCACTATTTGGACAACCTTGGTCTAACTGACGACCCGCGGTGTCATTTATTGTGGCCCGCGAAGGGTCATTAGTCAAAAGGGAAAGTGCCTTTCATCCACGTTGGACAAGAACATTTTGCGCCTAGTGCATGCACCCTTCCGGGGTCGACCCCACATCTTAATGTAGAAATAAATTAAATGAAGATTTAAGGATTTTTTCTAAGAAAGTCAGAAATTCAAAATCATCTTAATATGTTTCACTGCGTTATAAATGGTAAGCCTGATATCACGCACGGTTTCATTCTCCTTCCTCCACGTTTCAGAGCAATCCGGCAAACTGCCGAGATCTACAACACGGGGATGTCAGATGTGGATATCCCGAGTAATGCAAATATGGCCGCAACCATATTAAAGGATTTAGTTGTGGCCTTTGAGGCCTTGGAAGTTAGACACCCCAGATTTAGACGAAACCATCGATACAAAACATGTTATTTTGCTGCTGCTGGAAAAATAATTACTTCTCAGATTTGCATCAAACATTTCTAAAACGAACGAAACAGAACTTCAGAATTATGATGAGGAAAAGCAGATGCGTGTGCAACCCACTGCACACGTTGGAACTTACTCTGCCGTCGTAATTTGAAAAACTAGGTCTGGGACGCGACTTGTGCTTCTTACACAGTAATCTACAAACGAGACCCTGTCAGAAAAGTTCAAAATTGTGTTCTAGAATGAAGATATTTTAATTTTTAAAATAATGATGTTTAAAATTCCGAGTATTCGGAGGGCTCCAACTTGTTCATATACTCACTTTATGTTTACTTTAAATATGTTCATTTTTATTAAACATATATCTAATTTTAAAATTTGTTATGCTTCGTTTTGTAGTACTTTCTCATTTTCGTTTTCTGACTGTACAAGGAAGAGTAAATACAAATACGATAAAAGAATGAAATTAATATCGTTCATAAAATGAAATGCATTAATTCAATCGAGTTTTCTCTAGAATTTTCATGTCTCTAGCTCTTAATATCATCAGAAATTTTTTTAGCATATATTTTGTTCATGATAGCCTTACTTTTACACCTTATCCTCCTTGAAAATTAAAATCTTCATACATAGTATACACAGAATTGTCCAGGAAATGGATGTACTTGTCTTCACAAATATTAGAGGCTCAAAGGATGACGGGAATGTCGCACAATTTACTCAAGATATTTTTAAATTTTATAATAAGGTAGTTGTGCAGGATTAATATAAATGTACAATGCCCAGATTAAATGTAGTAAGTTGTCCTTTCAACATTGACGTTGAAGAAAAGGTGCATGCAACCGAGCTTTTAAACTACTTCGTACGCATGAAAACACTTCGTCTTCGAACCTGTCAGTGAGCTTTACTTTTCCGCAGTTTCTGGGCAGCGTTAACCTGTTGTCATGTGGCGAGTCATTGTGAACAATTATTGTTATTTCGGCGACATTGTGCAGTTTACTATTGATAATTTATTACATCTACAATCAATTTACATTAAATCTATATGTTGGCGACGATGATGCTGGTTTTACTGTTGACAAGTAACAAAGAACTATCTGTTGCTCGCGCCAACTATCATTGTGTGAAAGTGCACTCAAAACACGATTAAATCCCGCTTCTTGAATTCAGGATCGATTTCATAGATCAAGTACAATTTTAGTAAATTACATGTTCACTCAACCTATTCCAGTAAAATAACATTCACACCCCATACCCGTTCGGTTCTCGTTCTCTGATATCAGTCTTTTCGAATTCCTCAGTATGCAAACGCCCATTTTTTGTTTTTTTATTTTTGCCGTATTGCAGCAGTGTTGAAAGGCACTAATTGGTTTTTATTACGTAGTGGACTAAATTTACCAGCTGGAGTCTCCTCTCTTCTAAAAGCTCATTTCTTATATAAATTGTTATTCATTTCAAAATTGTTTTTTTTATTAAATTAAATCAACATTTGAAAATATTAGCACTTTTTTAAGTGTGATAGAATATGCGTACACGCTTGCCAAAGGTGACAAATCAACAAATTTTAACATTACAAAAACTACGATTGTCATTTTTTTCGTTGCTATGCTATGCTAATCAAGTGACACAAATCCCAGTATACAATTTTTTAATACAATAATTGAATAATTGAACAGTGGAAGCACTCATTAAAATTATTTTCCTTCTTATTAGTTAGATTGATTACAGCATGACATGGTTTCCAACAGGCACCTTAGTAAGGGATGATGAATATACACGTGTACTCCTCCGCACCTCGAGGTCAACAGCCCGCCAACTCCCGGGCGCGCTTTCGGGTGATGTGCGGGGCTGCGCCGACCGCCGAAGCGGCACTTGTTAGTCGTGAGCCGCGAGTCCGATATCATCTGCGATTTTGCGGCGGCCTAAGCCAGGCTCTGCCAAATGCACGCGGTAATCTGATTCCAGTGCATTAGACAGATCGTCAACGTGGAGCGGGACATTATTTGTTGATGCGCACGCTGGCACAGAGATTTAGGCGACATGCAGGGCGATGGACGAGAATTAGGACGAGAATTAGGTACATTTTTCTCAAACACAATACAATTTTGTTTTGTAGTTATACGTCCATTTCAAAAATCTAAAGCTGCCGACTTTTACTTACAAATGTAGCAATGCCACCTTGACACTAGTATAAGGCCTATCGACTGACGCGGTGACGTTACATGGGTAGTCATCGCGGCAAATGAATCTTTCGCCGGCTCCTCACAGTCAATCACCATTTACTCCCCTTCATCGCCGCTTTAACAATGATATTTTACAGAAATGAATTTTCACCTCATTTCATTGAATTAACTGTTAATTTTAACTAAAAAGAGATGAACGATCTTAAATTTAGAGTATTGCCATATTTAGAATTATTGTACTTCTCAGAGTGGCACATATTATTGAGGCAACTAAATGATCGTGCAAAAATAACACTATTTTCCATATTAGGAAATTAATTTCCTGGCTATCTTGATTTAACAAATTCTTTCTTACGCACTTCAAGAGGCACACAATATCAAAAGGAAAAAGTTTCTGTGGAATCCGCATAGGCGTTCATAAGCTATTTCTAGTTTTGGAGGATTGGAATACAATAACACGGCTTTTCGTTTCACAGGATTGTTGTCGGAAATCATTGCATTCCCTTCAAAACCGACCTTTTCAATCCTTACAATTATGGGGTGGTTTTGATATAACGGTTAGCAACTCACCTGCCAATTTTCTGACCGGAACTGCATGAATTACATCATTATATAATGAAATCATACTAGTAACCATGAACACACAAGCTGTTGATGAATTTTCTTCATTAATGTCAGGTCTGATTATTCTTCCTATGTCAACAATTGACTTCAAGAATATTTCATCCATTAAGAGTACCACAATCTTGTCTTTTTCATTCAACGAACTAAATTTCTTTCCTTTGTACTCACATATCGCATACTCTGGATGTTTCTCCATTTTTGGTCTGTTGAATTTTGTCGAAAGCAATTTCAGTGTAAAAGTGCACGGCAACTTCACGTAACTAAACGTTTTTACAATTTGTTACAAGTACTTTGTAACAAAGTTGCTCTGCTGCAAATGTGTTCTGTTCGCACTGATTTAAAGCATAGATATTATTACACCATAAAATGGATTAAAAACACTGTTCTCATGTAATTATTTACAAGACAATCACAGTTCACAGTGATTCACATGCAGATCACACTTTTGCCACGATGTAACGTTATGACTACACGTAGTGACGTCAGAAGCAAGATGGCCACCTGCCAATAGGCCTGATGTTTTAGGTGGCATTGAATGTAGTTTTGCTATTATTACATCAGCTTTACATTTTCTATTTCACGATTTATCTAGCTTTGTCTAAAATTATTTTACAGTCAACATGAACGTATGCTAACAATCAAAATGAACTGTACGATAATAGTGCAAGCAGTGCCACGTACAGTTTACCGAGTTCGGTATCTTTTGTTTCCTGGCGTCTGGTAACCTATTGAGCGCATCGGTCAACTGGAATGGAACAGCCCGCTCTGCTATGAGCTATCACTCGCACTGTCCTAAATGTACACTAAAGTAGTTGCTCACAGCTATACGGTATCGAACAGACGGCAGAGCACCAGGGTTTGTGAGACAGTACGTGCGTACTCGCAGCGAGGTTGGTTTACACATTACATTCCTACTGCATTACAATAGGAACGAAAGTACGGCAATACAAGAAAGCAAATGTAAGCGGGCTTCAAGGCTTCTTTAGGGAACAATATGACCGGTTTCTAAGAACATAGGGCAGTATGGAAGAAATATGGGGCGTGTTTAAAGATATTATATACGAAGCTTTGCAAAAGTTTGTTCCGTGCAAAATTCTAAAAAATAATCCGGATCCAGAATACTACAATGCAAAAATTAGGAGAATGAAGAGGATAACGAGAAAGGCATTTAAGAACAGAAAGCGTAGTAGCGAGCATATGAATATTTTTCGAAATCATTCAAAAGAATTGGAGCGCGAAAATAAAATTGCTCAGGAGGCATATTTAAAGAATATTCTAGGTGGGAAGGGAAATAACTGGACAGGCTTTTATAAATATGTTCGTAGAAGGAAAGGAAATAAAGAGGATATCCCAGTTATTCGCGAAAATGGAAACACGCTAATTACTGACAATCGGGCAAAAGCGGATGCAATTAATAAGCATTTTAGTTCGGTTTTCAAAAATAGTACGGACCATCCATTTATTCAAGGGCCTTCGGTTGCGAATCAGTTTAATATTGAAGTAAACGTTCTATGGAATAAAGTAAAGTCAATGAAAAATGGTAAGTCAAGGGGTCCAGACGACATTTTTACGGATTTAATTAAACTAGCAGGAAAGGCAATATTACCGTACCTAATTAGAATTTTTCACGTGTCTTTGAATAATTCAAAAGTACCGGAAGATTGGAAATTAGCCTTTGTCGTACCAATTTTTAAAAGTGGTGACAAAACTAAATTATGCAATTATAGGCCGGTAAGTCTTACGTCAGTGGTGTGCAAGCTTATGGAGCATCTAATTGGGAGTTACATTAAGAAAGAATGGGAAATTAAAAAATGGCTCTACGATGGGCAACACGGGTTCAGGAGTGGTTATTCATGCGAAAGTCAGGTAGCTACGCTATTTCAGGATCTAGCAGATGAAATTGACGCGGGCGGGAGAGTAGATGCAGTAGTTATAGATGTTGCTAAAGCATTTGATGTCGTTCCACACGATCGGCTTGTACAGAAATTAATGAATTCAGGCATAGATCCCAGGGTGGTGGCGTGGATTAGCGAGTTTCTGCGAGCTAGAAAACAGAAAGTCCGAATTGGACAAGAGTTATCTTCCGGGGCAAGCGTTACGTCAGGAATACCGCAGGGGAGTGTCATTGGACCCCTTCTATTTCTAGCTTTCGTCAATGATCTGCCGGCGCAATTAACCTCAAATGTTCGGCTATTTGCAGACGATTGCATAATATATCGTAGTATTAACTCGAAAAGAGATGAAGAAATACTGCAAAAGGATCTTGATGCGTTACATTACTGGGCGAAAAATAACGGAATGTCCATAAATAGCTCTAAAAGTAAATCCATCACTTTTGGCAGGGGTCATAATTACAGTGAAACACATTACCGTTTAAATAATGACATTATTCCGAGAGTTTCCTCGTGCAAGTACCTAGGAATTCATTTCGATAGTAAATTAAGTTGGAAAAAACACCTAGATTTTGTTGTAGGGAAAGCCTGGAGATCTCCTTCACTTTGTAATGCGCATCCTAAAAAAGAGTACGGCAAACGCGAGGGAAATTGCTTATTTATCTCTTGTTCGTCCAATAATGGAATATGGAACAATTTGTTGGGATCCGCACAAGATTATGCAGTGTAAACATTTGGAAAGGATTCAGCATAGGGCAGCTAAATTTACTTTCAGGGACAAGAAAACGGCAGGGTGGGATTCACTCAAAAACAGGCGATCAGTAGCAAGACTCTGCGCCTTGTATAAAGCTTATAATGGTCATCCAGCTTGGAAAGAAATTAATAGGCGGCTATGTATTCCTACATACATCAGTAGAGTGGATCACAGGCACAAAATAAATTTAAGACAGCAGAGAACGGATGTCGGGAAATTTTCTTTTACAAATCGAACGATTACGGAATGGAATAGATTGCCTGCAAAAACTTTGAATCCTTTCCTCAAAGTGTTCAACAGTCTAGGAAATTAATTTAGGGTATTATTAAGTAAATGAGGGAGAATAGTGGGTTATATAGCGATGCATAAGTGTTCTATTGTGAAGTGCGGTGTAGTGCAGTGTATAGCAGAGAAATAAAGAAGGAAATGTTTTCAGGTCTTAGTGAAGTGAAGTGCAGTGTGATACTAATGCAGTGTGTGTGTGTGTGTGTGTGTGTGTGTGTGTGTGTGTGTGTGTGTGTTTTCTCTCTTAATGTAATTTAATGTTTTATGAATCAGTCAGTTTTTATATTATTATCATTATTTTACCATTATTATTACTACAATTAGGACATAATTTGCTTATTCTTCTTCTTGTTCTTCTTCTTCTTATTATTATTATTGTTGTTGTTGTTGTTATTATTATTATTATTATTATTATTATTATTATTATTATTATTAGTGGTTTTAGAGTTCTATATTACAGAAAGGCTGTGTATATTTATGTTTTTGTAATTAGCTGCCACCGGGTTATGCCCAATTGCTGTTTAAATAAATCTAATCTAATCTAATCTAATTAGTGAGATTAGCCTCATGTTAACAGAGACTATACGAAGCGCGTTTCATCCATTTCTTCTGAAATATATTCGTAATATCGGAGAATAGAATCGGAGGTCCCACTGGGCTTTTCTTTTGTAAACTAACGATAACAAATTTCATCATATTTTGACATACTTCGTGTAAAAAAATTCTGCCAAAATTTTAAAATCAATCGAGTTCTCCAGTAAATATTTGTGATAGCTTTGTAATTGTTCGAATTCTAATTGTTATCATGTTTGCCACCGAGAATTAGCTCAAAGCGAACTTTAATAAATCTATCTATCCAGAACGCAGTGCTACAATGCTTGAGTTCTGGTGACTGTTACAAAAAAAATCCATTCCAAACGAAACCATTAAAAGAGTATCCTAACGGCCCTCCTGTATAGTGTGTCTCCAATTAGGGAATCAATTATTCTCACTTCAAAATTCCTTTCATTGAAAGGCAACTTCTAACATATTAGTGTTTGGCAGATCACATTCTGGTACAAAAAGAATTTAAGAAGCCATTTTCGAAAATTATAATCGAAATTTGTTAGAAGTAAACCCGCGAAACACCCTTTCATGTTGTTGCTTCCTATCACACAAGATTAGTGTCACAAGCGTAACTTCTTTATATAAAAGTTCTCATCACATGTGCATCGTCAAAAAGATAGCTTAGATCCCCTACGTTCTCTCAAAGTTCGTAACATTTATGGTGAGTCACCTGTGGAAGGAGAAGCGCCTGGCTTGCAGCGGCGGGCCGCGCCTCGCGTGACCGGCAGGGAGCCCTAGCGCCGCCCGCTCGTCTGCTGTTTGCGTCAATTAACCGCTCGCATTTGAAGGAAGACGCTCATTTGGAAGCAATTACCAATTAGTAGAAAATGTACGATTGATTACTCTCCAAACACTCCGGGCGAAAACGGTAGAAGCGGAGTCTCCGTAACAGCCGTGCGGAGACAAAACAAGAGACGAAATGGAACTCCTCTGCTTGCCGAAGATCTTAAGGTTACTACTACATGCATTTTTATTTTACTATTTCTTTATTTCCTAGCTACTTATAGTGTATTTTTGATTGCTAACGAACAAAATGTGGCTTTGAAAAAATGTACATGGAATAAGCAAATATCTAAAAGGTATTTCTAAATCAAATTTCTGAAAAAATGAAAAAAAAAATTTCATTCTCTACCAAACATGAAGCAAAACTGTGTGTCTATTTATTAATTCAGAGAATAGAAATGTATAAAAATAAGTTTTTCGTTAGTGTAAATTTAATTTATGGTTGTATTAAACGAGGAGTTTCGGGGGTTGAAGTTTACAAGTCGTGATCACATTGATAGAAGTAGCTATTGTGAAGAAAGATGAAAATATAGAAATTAAAAATAAGTATTCAAAGTCTCTAAAATTTAAAAAAAATTGATGTGTTGATTGATGTCGAATCATGTTAAATCGAATCATATTAAATCATGACAATTATTTCGTACGCATTATCATCATTGACGTAAAACAAACGCAACACAAACTCGAAAATGAAAATGGTTACACTAAAATAATTGCATTCGCAACTGTGTGAAAACTGTCCGACTTTTCAATGCAATAATATGTTCTTAAAGATTAGGTCATAGACGAATAGAAAATTATCACATCTCGTACCAAAAAGTATTTTTATCTTCAGAACATTTTTAATATTCTGAAGGTACGTTGCATTACTGCATGGATTTTCTTTCATTTACATACAACGTATACATACGTAATATATAACGAAATAGTTTAATGGAATTCATTACAGTTCATTTCTGATGTTGTCGAAATATTGCAGTGCAAAAAACTATAGGCATTGGTTTCATTAGGCAAACTGCCACCATTGTAATTTAGGCATCGTGTTGATTTGGGGAGTTGGCAATACTGATGCGAGAACATAATAACTCTGGCTCATTTACGCCCGGACACCCCAGGCATGGCAATCATGCGCATGCGCGCATATTTGTCGCGTGTATGGGAGAATTTTCGAACGAGGCAGTCAAATTCTCTAATGAGATGTGTGGTATCTGTTTGCGCACTGAAGATCGCACGGAATGTTAACGAATATTGAAGGGCGTGCGTTTAGAACCATTTGTGTCACGCAGCAGAAAATTGGATTTTTATGACGTATTTATTTATTTCGACAATTCGATTTCATATTATTAGACATAAAAAGTAAAAATACTAATGAATGAATTCGTAGAAAAAGTTAAGTTGTTGTAGGACAAGCACAGCAGTGCTGATTATCAAACAAAATTTTGATTTTGTAATCAGTCTCATAGACCGAATGTTCTAAATTTCTAATGAATGTAGAGGATACGAAAATGATCACGTTTTCGTCATTGAACACGTAAGAAATGTTACGTAATGGTGTTAAACATCAATCCTGTACCTCTGACAGGCAACGTTCTTTGCACAGCTGTTAGGCAGGTCACATTCTGACTCAGTCTAGAAGATTCCATGTTTGTTTCCGAACATCTCTGCAAATGGGGTTGCCTAACAATCTAGTAGAATGGTACATATGCAATTTCGTTTTACGAAGAAAAAGTTAATTGGAAGAAAGCCATTTTTAATTTCTACGTTTGTAACATTTATTCTAAGGGGCGAGTGTAATGTTGTGTTACGATTAAACGCCAAAATATAAATAATGTTTGAATTACTCGGCTAATTCGCACTTTTGTCAGAGGCTTTGGATAAAGCAATACGGATGACGATAATCGAATTATTTGGAATATCATCCGGACAATTTTGATATTAATCAAAAGACACTAGGTAAACTAGTTTGGTCGATTGCATCAGCTTGCCAAACACAGAAGGACGTGGTGCTTTACAAAAATTAAATTACTACACAGGTTATCGAAATCTCTTTGCAGTTTGATTTATTTTCAGTCCAATTTGAAAATACAGGTGCTTACGTATGAACAACAGATTTGCCTAAACATTATAGAAATGGACGCATGTCGTTGGTGCGAATTTACGCGGTGTTATTATGCAAACCAACAGAAATGTCCTGCAAGATACGTAGGCGCGTAATGACGCAACAGTGCCAACAAGGAACAGTGTCGGAAAGTATTCTTCCTGTACGTGTACTCTGCGTTTGTTGTCTCAGTTTTTTCTCAGGTCTCAGTCTTTATGTCATTCTGTGATGTATGATCTCCCACTCTCATTTCGTTTGTCACACATTATGTTACGCCACTCTATATTAAGTTTGGCAACAATACCGTGGAACTGTAAGGTCGTTTTTTTCGGGTCTGGGTAAATCTCTGATATTTAGCGTTATATTATGATAGTAATGGGGTAATTTGATAGTTTTGTTTTTGAAATAACCTGTGAAATCTACTATGACGTACACGCTCTTCAAAAACTTACCACATTACTTATCATTTCCTGAGTTAACGTGCTGAAGTGGAGTTCAATCGGCAACAGCATTAGGGTATGTGATAAGTACAATCATTGTTACGGCGTGGAAGTTATTTTGTTCACAATGTGTCAAAATATTTCGTACCAAATGGTCCAATTTATCTTGAGAAGATAGTGTTATCAAAGAGAAGGGATTGGCACAATTACGTGGAAACATACCGGCGATAAGCATTGTTTGACGCTTACCCTCAATTTTGCTGCTGTAAGTTCATGCGTACCTGTAGTTTTAAACCAACGATAAACTTGTCGGCCGCGTGGCCGAGATCGCTCAGACAGTAGTGCCGTAATGATCTCGGACCGACGGGTCGCAGGTTCGAGACCCGCCTCGAGCATGGTTGTATGTGTTTGTCCTTTCACCCCGTATCATCACCATATCGTTTCATCCTCATGCCATAACGTTACTTCCAATAGTGGTCGCTAACGACCTAATAGTTGATGCAACCTTAAATTTAAAAAAAACACATACAAACAAAAAACATGAACCTCCTGATAATGTAGGGTATGTGGATGTTTGCGTGGTCGTGTACAGGGTCACTTAACCGTGCCCGTCGGTGTCCCTCCCCGAAGCGAAACAAACAAAACAATAAATCGGTTGTCTCCCGCAGCCGCTCCGGCGCTGTGTTCCGGGTTGCCGCGACCCACTGCTCCGCGAGGCCGGCGGCGGCGGAGGGCGACTTATCATGTTACGAGGGCCGCGGCGGAGGGTAACGCGATTGGCCGAGGCTGCAGCGTGTGCCGCTCGGGCCCGGGGCCGCTCCGCGCCGCCCCGCGCCGCCCCGCGCCGCGCAGCGCCCGGATTAAAGCGCCATTAAGTAATTGGCCGGCGCCAGGCGCTTATCTGCCGAAGCGGCGCCGGTTCACGGCGTCCACCCCGCCGCTTCCGTCGCCGCCGCTTCCGGTGTCACCTCCGCCAATATTGGTTTCGTTCTCTCTCGCCAACCATGACGGGTTTTGGGATGAAGGTAGTGTAGGCCCTGTTGGTATTTGTAATGTTTGTGGTTAGTTATCATACTTTTAATTAGTTTTGAGTTCGCTTAGTAGCCTTTTGTCGTGTTAATTTCGGTTTCCTAGAAGTTCGAATACATCGCTGTTCATATGTGGAAATAGCGACACGAAAAACCCCTTTCGCGTTGATTTATAATTCTTCCATTCGCCATTTGCTTTGGGTCCTAGTTCGTGTTTAGCGACAGAGAAAGCGCTCTAGGCGGTTCGTCTAGTTCCAGATTCCTCCACAGGAGCGCCAGTGATTCGCACTTGGTAGTGATTTTTAAATAGCTACGTGCAGCATTTCTCGTCTTTCACGCAATAAAAAGCATAACTATAAACACGCTTAGATAACAATAAACTAAGAAAGGGTTTAGTTAACATCTCATGTTAATTTTAGAGGCTATCAATATATTTTAAAAAAGTATATATTTTACATTAACGTTAAACATTTCTGATCTGGAATAGCATTGTTTTAAATTGTGAAATGCAAAAACAGTTAAACTTTGAAACTAATGGCGTAATTAATTTCCCTCTGAACCATCTGAAATCGTAAAAATAATTTTGTTACATTTTCAATGTTTATTTACATTTTAAAAATGTATGTTCTATTATATTATATAATTGTTTTTAAATACATCTTCTCCTCCCTTTTCTTATCTTGACGCCTAGCCTTCGTCTCTTCGCAACTCTTCTCCATGTCCTTCATCGGGGGCCCACTGAATTCTTTCCCACTATTCCTGTCGGTCCAGACCACCTACCCCCTGCTGTCCCCAATTCCAGCATTATGTCCCCGCCCCCGTCCTCAAGCTGCGCTCCAACTCGTAGGCGTCCCACTGCGCTGTTTCGCCTCGTCCACTCCTTCCCACCTTTCTCCCCCAACGCCAAGCCTTTCCGCCCGTTCTCTCGCTACTTCCCCGCCCTTCCCCCATTAATTTCCTTCCTCCCCTTCCGTACCTCCCCCTCCTCACACCCACCCCTTCCCCTTCCCCACTACTTCCTCGCCCCTCCCCCCACATCTCCTTTCCCCGCTGCTCCCGCTTTCCCGCTATTCCTCCTTGCCTCCCCCTTGGGCTCCGTGCAGGGCAGCGCACGTCGTTGCATTAGCGTTATGACCTCCCCGCGCCCGCCCACAGCCTCCGCGCCGCTTGTTCCGCAGCTGTTTGCGTCGGCGAATGGCGAGAGGAGATTGCACATGCCATCACGACAGTGTTCTTAAACGCAGTTTATTGGATGTTTGTCCTTTAGTATTCGTAATGTTGCACTGTTGGAGACTCGTGGTAGTCATTAAGTTTCGTCTATGTTAAAAAGTTCTTACCAGCTTAGTTTAGCTGAGACAATGCGGCTGATTCTGCGACTACTCAGATGGGGAGGTTCCATGATTTGAGTACCGATGATGGTCGATTTTTTTGACCCCAGGTACGTAGCCGTGTCGAATTTAGCTGCTCTCTGGAGGACCTTTATTGAGTCAGGCTGCTCTTAATGGTAGTTTTCTGAGGTTTCTCGAATAAGTACTAGGGAATTGCCGCAGCAGAACCCAAACAAGTGGATCACGGACCACGCGCGATCTTTGCTTCCTCGCTCTTGTCCTCTCATCCCCTTTATACATTTTTACGTGAAAATCACTACTACAAATGTGGAGAGTATACAGCTTGTTCCGGCTGAGGAGATACCCGGAGAGGGAAAAACCCACAAGCCAACGCGTAGATAGGGCCCGTGCATCACCATCCAGTGACGAAGGAACAACGTCATCTCCTGGCATAAAACATTTATTACATTAACGGGAGGTCATGGCAGTTGATGTGCCAAGATACCTCAATTACAGAATCGAAATGTACTTAAGAATCATCAGGTCTCAATTATAATTTTGAATAATCTGTTTTCACGAACCTACTGGAAATACTCTAGATCTTTAATAAATCTTTATCAATTAGCCTATAATAAATATTATTTTCAGCATTTTGTAATACACGTCAAATACAGAAAAGTAAATACGCAAAAAACCTTATGCGTTTCAAATAGCAATCCTTTAATCTCACTTCAAGTCAGTCGAATAGTATAGTTTGATTACTTTGAAGATATTGTAAATAATAAGAAGTATATCCCTAGGATGCATGGGCCTATGAAACTACACGAATGCATATGCAGGGCCTCCGAGGCCCTGCGACATTTTCACTCAAAAAATGCAAATTTTTTAATATTCGTTTCTTTAGAGCATACATTTAAATAAAATTAAACCCATACCATTCAACAAATGCTTATTTATTGCAATATTTGTTAATATAACACATAATATTACACTTATTCATTGTGAATTTTTGTAGAATATCTTTACAAGCATGAGGAACAAACAATATGGCTATGTTCTTTGCACACAGATCTGTTACATTTTTCACATACCATTGTGCTTTTCCTGTGTCTTTCATATGGGCAGAAAGAACATCTTCTTCTTTGTTGCACACATCTAAATGTTTCTGGGGTGGGTTCTGGACGCACTATACCGCACAATGAAAGAGCATGTTGCAATGATTTGGGTAAATTTGGTTGATTCGCTCTCCTCTCCATGAGGTTTCTAACTAACTCAAACGACAAGTCTTTCAAGAATAATCTTCTTGTATCATTTCTTCTTGGATAAAACTCTAAATTTTGAGCTGAAAATATAATTTGACTGTTTAGTGCAGCAACGTCCATAACGTTCATCCACAAGACGAAAGGCCACCGCCGAGTTTGTCTCTTGCACGTGTAATTTTTCACTTTCTGATCCATTTGATCAACACCACCTTTTGTTTCGTTGTAAAAGCATATAATTTCTGGTTTATTTTTCATATTGTTGCTATCAATGGCCTTGTCGTGATGCATTGTGCTTATCAGAATTACCGCTCTTTTCTTTTTAGGCACATAGCTCACCATTGTTACTTTTCCCTTGAATCCAAAAAGGGAAGACTTTATCTCTCTCAGTGCAGATGGCAACATTTCTTTTGGTATGTCAGGCTTGTTATGTCTCAGAGTCCCGACAACTGTGATTCCTTTTTGAAGCATTTCTTCAGCAAGTGGAACACTACAAAAGAAGTTATCAAATGTGATGTTCCGTGATGAACCTTCAACAATCTTTGCCAAATCATTTACAACTCCTCTTGCCAAGTTCTTTTGTACTGGCTCGTTTGGCTTTCTTCCAGTGTAAATGGTTCCGTTTATTGCGTAAGAATTTTTTGAATCACAAAGCCAAAAAATTTTGATGCCATATTTAGCGGGTTTTTTGGGCATGTATTGTACGAAACTGCATCTACCTCGGAATGAGAGCAACTGCTCGTCAATAGTAAGATATGCATTAGGAGTCATAACATTTTGACAGTTCCCAATGAACATTTCCCAAACATATCTAAAGGCAGCAAGTTTATCTGTTTGGGCACGTGACGCTCTGGTGCGCCGATCATCGAATCTAATAACTCTTCTAATATCTTCAAATCTATTTACAGACATAGTAGCTCTGTACAGAGGGTTTTGCTTTTGATCTAAAAACAGTTCCCTAACTGGTACATCCCAGCTTTTCTCCACACCAGCAAGAAGTAATAATCCAAAAAATGCATTGATTTCATCAACGGTAATTTGTCTCCAAGTTTTACCCTTTTCTGTTGCAATTCGCCTTCCCTCTAAATTCGAACATAGCAATATTTCATCAATAATATTTTGAGTAACAAAATAGTCCCATGCCTGTTTAGGTGTTGAAGTAGTTATTCCTCTTTTAGGGCCAGAAGTCCATGTAATAATATTATGTGCAAGTGTACGAGAAGAAACTGGAGAATCATGTTGCCAAACAGTACCATTTCTACTTATAAATGTTCCAGCAGTAGGGGGGCTAGTAACACTCACCGAAATATCAGCGTCGCTTTCTGAACAAGAACTTGTGCTGTGATCATCACTTTCAATATCTGTCACTAAAGGATGATATTCTGGATCTAAATCTGAATCATCACTGTTTACATCATCAAGAACTTCCTCCTCAATCAACCATTCTTCCACCGTAGGTTCAAAATCACCAGCTGAAGCTGAGACGTAACGTCTATCACGTGAAAAAGCCATACTTCAAATTGAAAGCACACGGCGCAATTCCCACTCCTTGCCAAACTGTTTCGCAGCTGAAATCTTACTAACAATACGCAAGATTCTCCAAGATTGCTTGTCAACAATGGAAAAACACGATAACTTTGTTTCTCAGAATGAACCACGCATTGTAGAAGCCTGCTTATCGCCCCACGCTTCGAAATCTGACTTTTTCACGATAGGGCCTCAAAGGCCCTGCATATGCATTGACGTAGTAGAATTGTATTTTAGTAACTATCTATAAAACTTCTAAGAATTCTTCCTTTGCGAGAAGATCAAATGAAAGTAGAATAATCAATTGAAGATTACACATCCGGCCAGTTCTCATATTTCCAGCATTGCAGAGTAACAAGAGAAATAAAAACCGATAGGGCCTCGGAGGCCCTGCATATGCATCCTAAGGGATATTTGGGAATCATGAAATATTCGTAATATGCATCAAAGCAACAGTGACGCTACAAGATCTCATACGGCAGCAGCAGATCTCATACGGCGGCAGCAGATATTAGGCAGCAGCGGGGATGCCAGTGGAGCTCTTGAGACTGACGTAGGTGTTGCGAGGGCGACAGTTAGAACGATGGGACGAGGGTGGGGAAGAGGAGGGTGTGAAAATGTAGCCAGGGCGGGTGGAGTCCCTTGATAAAGAGAGTAGCGCAAGCGCCGCCATTTAATATCCTCTCACCCCGCTAGGCGGCAATCAGGAGCTGAAAGAAAATTATTACAATTGGTGACGTTATGGAAATTTTCGAGAATATTTATACTGGTTTTGGATAAATTCGTGGTTCTCAACATATAGAAAACCACACAATTCCAATTCTCCTGACAACTGGGTACAAAATGGCGGGATTGGTGGAACAATTGAATGCGCTACACTCTGTATATAGGGTCTCTAACGGCGAGAACGACCGCAGGTTCACTGACCGAAGATGACAAGTCGACTGATGGACTCTACGGCAACGGGGGGGGGAGGAATAGGGGCAACAACAATAAGAACAAAAGCGCAAGCAGAAAAGATGATAAGAGTGCCGGCAGAGTCGTCTGCACCATCTGGCTTGGAGGAGGCGGAGGCGGAGGCGGACGAGGGCGATGGTGTAGGTGGTGGTGGAGGCGATGACAGAGAGGGTGGCGTGGGCGGTGGCAGGGTTGGAGACGGTGAATGAGGTGACGGAGGAGACGGCGGTGGCGGTAACGGTAGCGGTAGCGGGGGTTGAGGTGGAGGCGGAGGCATTGACGGTGGATGAGGCGATGACGGAGGTGGACGCGGTGGCGGACTCGGAGGAGGTGACGATGGCAGTGGGAATGGCAATAACGATGGCGGATTGAGAGGTGGAATTAAAGGGGATGACGGAGCCAGCGGGGATAGCGAAGGCGAAGGAGATGGAAGGTTAGATGGAAGCGAAGGCGGAGGCGATGATGAAAGGGGTGGTAGTGGTGGTGGCGGTGAAGGCGATGGTAGCAGCGCCACGGCGGTGGTGGTGGTGGCGCCGCAAACGGGCTTCCTCTCCGTGAGCCGCAATTTATGCGCCGATTCCGCCGCCCATAACTCCGCCACCTAAATATCGCCATCATCTTGAGCATTTACGGCCGAAACAAAGCCTCCCACGCGGGATTCGCCCCTCCGTCTCCGCCCCTCTCTCGGGCTCCTCCTGCGCGAACCATCGTGCGCTTCGAGAACGTCTGGCGTTTCGGATTTCCAGTTGCCTACATTTCTTCATTTTTCTGCCTCTTCTTCCGGGGGCTACCTGCGATGAATTTATTCAAATCCCTGTCGATAATGTTAGATGATTGATTGATTAGTGATTCCGGGCGCGTCTCGCTCATGCCGGTGAGTTTTTCTCTTGAAGACCTTGCGCTTTGCGCAAAATTCACGTCCAGAATGGACCGTATTTGTGCGTTGCACGGGTGACGAAAGTCACGTGAGTGGCGCGGTAGGAGCGTGCACTCGAGGTGGGGCGTCCCTGTTAAATGTGGCGTATCCACAGGACTGTACCATCGCGACTGGCGGTCGCAAGATAGCGGAAAGTATGGGGTAGTTTGATACATTATCTGTAAATTTTGGAAATAAAACTTGTAAATACTTCATATGTGCGTGCTTACTTCCACGACGTCACACAAGGAAGAAGAAGGAAAGATCGCGTGATCAGTGACCCGTTTGTTAGGATACTGACCTGCCCAATGATTCGCCTGGTGTTGATAGGAAAAAATACCGAAAATTACCGATCAGAATGCATCCGGTCGCTAGAATTTTCCTTCAGTCAGCGGGTGAATTCGATCTTGCTGTACAAGTAATGTGGAAAATCCTGCCAACGTCGGGACTTGAACCCTAGGACCTCCAGGGGTACAGCAGTGACATCTGTTGACGCCCTGATCCACCCTTGTCAGTTCCTTTTTTGGAATTTGAGGTGGACAATGCGAGTTTCCTGCAAGTTTTCTTGGCATTTACTTGTTTTCTCTAACTCTCACTTCACCACTGTCTTATTGAAATTCGTATCATTACATGTCCATACTCTAGAGGTGCTTCGTCCAGCATCGAGACTCGGCTTGACATTCCTGTGGTGACGGGTTAAAAGTTCTTAAGGCAATTTTTGGCGAAATTGAGTTAATGACTAAAACTACAAATTAGAATCCATATTTTATTGTAGTAAAACGACCAAATTCCTATTGCTTCCTTAACGACAGAAAAGCATTGGGAATTATAGCTGAATCGGCTTAAAGAGCTCTAAGAATGTAAAACCGGCAGAAATCGTCACTTTATTGGAACACGGTCTTCGGCACTTTGTTACTGCTTTCTCATTGGTCGGAAATTGATCTCAGGAAGCAACACTTTACGGTAAATTGTCTCCAGGACGAATTTTCATCTAGGCAATGCCTGAAATTATTTAGCTGATGACAGAAATACGCCGCCATCTGGACTTGAGCCTCGTTACTCCTGGCACAGCAGGTCTCAGTTGGAGACTGGAACTACATAATAGGCAAACAGAACGTGATGTCTTTATTATAGGAAACAAACTTAGTTGACCTTTCTACAAAAATCTCCCTTGCAGGCAGGAGCATCATGAAGCTGGTTTACGTCATTTTCTATTTGAAGGATAATATTTGCTCACCCTGAATGGACGATGCTAGTTGAATATCGTCGCCCAATGTTTGGTTGCCAATATGACAATGTCCTCGGCGAGACCATGCTTTGCATGTCATGTTGTATAACTGGGGCATTGTTCGTAAATCATCATTCACTGTTTCGATATAACGAGTTGTTCTTAAAACGATTGGAAACTTTTATTTTTTGTATGAAAGCTAATTTTAAAAATCATTACCAAAATAACTATAATAATAATAATAGTAATAATAACAAACAAACCGAATGTAGTTATCCGGTTTGTTGTAGCACGTTTGTTATATTGTTATAGCAAACAAACCGGATATAGTTATCCGGGATATGGAGAAAAAATCGTGTTTACTTTTCGATGTTGCTGTACCTTGCGATCAAAACGTCGTCACCAAGGAGGCAGATAAACGTCTAAAAAATACAAGAGTTTGGAAATCGAGATCAGCTGAATGTGGGGCGTAAAAGCACAGGTCGTCCCGATAGTTATCGGAGCTCTGGGATTTGTTCCGCAAAATTTGAGTAAGAACTTGTCTAAACTCCCTGGTAATTCAAAAGATTGGGAAGTGCAAGAAATTGCTTTATTTGGGACAGCCCACATTTTGCGCAAAGTATTGTAGAAGCACCGACAGTCCCTAGATCTGCTCCTTAAGTAGCTGGTTGCAACCTGAAGTGGATTTTATATTCAGCCGGCACATAACATCTTTAGTAATGATATAGAGTAATAATAATAATAATAATAATAATAATAATAATAATAATAATAATAATAATAATAATAATAATGCACTACCTGAGAGGAGAAAAAACGGCTACACGTCGTTATTTTTTTGGAAGTTTTCCTCTCGCTATTGCATGAGATAAATATTTCGTTCACTCTAAGAGAGATAAACTATAACTTGTTATTCATCATGACGCTCAGTTTGCATATTATGTAATATTATATTTTCAAAGAAAGGTCTATAATGTATGATTTTGAATCATCGTTTGTACATTCTGAAAATGCTTTGGAACATTTTTAGCACTTCATCCTTTTCTCAAATTATACACGTATTATTTATCTAAATGTGAACAAACATTCAAAATTAAAATTTAAAGAACACCAAAGAACGCCAGACAAACGTTATCATTCTCCAGGATTCTTCCTTCGAGATCAACAAATTTTGATCTTTGATAAATTGTTTCCACTTAACAAATTAGATATTCTTATTGGAAATTTGTCAAGTAATGACTTTTAAATTATCTTCTTGTTCTTGGAGGGGTGGATCCAATATATTTCTCAACGCATATTATTTATAAATTTCATTTAACATTATGAAAATGCAAATTGTAACCAACGCTTTCTTTCACCGAATCCAGTCGTAAACATTTGAGCCTCCTATTTCCCATGGAGTGAGAGAGCCTTAGATTTCGCAAAGGAGCTCCTCCGTCTGTCTGCATTGTGTTCCGCTTCGCCTTGTCGTGACACTCCATTTGGAGCGCGTGCCAGACGTCATTCAGCGCGCAGTGTGGTCGCGGCGGCGGCGGCGGCGAACACGGAGGCGGCCGGCGGCGCTATAAATAGCGCTGGATCTCTGCGAGCGCCGGTGCCGTGCTGGGCTGGCCACCGCCGCCGCCACATCCGACGCCGCCACAGCGCCGCCGCCGCCGCCAACGCCGCCGCCAACGCCGCCACCACCGCCTTCGCTGCCACCACCGCCACCGCCTCCATCGCCACTTCCGCCACCGCCGCCGCCGCCGTCATTGCCAGCGCCGCCGCCTGGAGCGGCCGTGGCGGCTCCACCTGCCGCGAGCGACTAACGAGGAGTCCCGCTGGCCTCCGAGACGTCCAGCCTTTGCCGGCCGCTCAAAGGCCTCCCCGGGTCGCGTCTTCTGAGGCAGGCCTCGAACCGGACCCACCCCGCTGGCTTCGACGAACTCGCCCCCCCCCCTCCTCCCAACAACAACCACGGACCGTCGCCCAGCGGGCGGCGTCCAAAGACCAGCGCCCAGCGGGCGTCTTCAGAGGCTGGTCTCGCTCCGGTCACCTTCTCCACACAGCCCCTCTGCCGCTCGGCCTCCTTCGGGCCTCGTCACTCTGCGCTGTCAGCCGCTCTGTTCGCCGCCGTCTCGACCAACGCGCCACTGGCGTGGGGAATTCGAAGCGATTTCTTCTCCCCCTACGATGAAATGCTCCTTAATCCTCTCCGCCACCATTGTCTTTGAAGAGACTAGTTTTCGTTACATCTAAAGAGAAAAGGGGCAAAAGTTTGCAACAATATGAATCTCTGCATATACGGATATGACACATACGCACATACAAATACGCACTGTCTCGTATTAGTCAGATGCCAGAAATTATAAACATTGTTAAATTCCGTGTAAGTACTTGAACCACAGAACGTCACATAATTGTATTGCAAACACGAATTGCTAAATTGTTATTGTTGAACGTTTGTTTGTAGTACACGCCTTACCTAATCTCCTGTGCCAGTCCAAATGAAGTGTTTGCTATGGCATGTTTTAATAGAACATTTGTGAGAGAATTAGCATTTTCAATATTTTTATTTGCTAACAACTGTACCTTTCCTACAGTCACTTCACCGTAGCGAACTGCAAACATTCTGCGAAATGTCTTTTGTCGGGTCAAACTAAGGTGGATTAACTCATGTGACTATATTCCGCCTTGACACGTTAATTATAATGTAAATATTTTCAACTCTAATCCACCATGAATGCGTACTCTTGAGCATTTGTTATGCAAGGTGATTTAATTTAATCGAGTTTCCAGATTAACATTTCGAATGTTAATAAATAATAAGCGCTTTAATTTCGTTAAGTAGTGCAGATTAATGTTAGTATTAAATCGGCTCAGTAGAGATAGTGCAACGAGCGTGGTCGAATCATCCAGTTATGCGAACTGCGCGCTCGACCAAATCCGAATTTCAATCTAGCGTGGAGAAATAACCCTGAATGATTGATTCAACACATCAATTTACGTTGAAATATATGTTTCTATCATTCCTTTAAAAATGACTTTGGCGATGGCAATTGTCCTTTCAGGCCTTTGTCGAGGCAAACCTATCATTTCGAACATAAATGTACTTTCTTTCCGTATATTTCAAATATACTTTCACAAAGGCAGAAAGCAGTAATTTTCTCACACAATAATACATCATAATTACGTGGATGTCAGAATTCCTTTTGGTTTCTTTCCTTGATGCATTATAGACAAATGGTTTAGTCCCAAGGAGCTAATGTAGCATACAAAATGTGTAAAACACCCGAGAAATTTCGACATTCCAATTTAAACGTTAAAGTAGTTTAAAAAACGCATTTATGCATTAATATAATTCTCATTTCGAGCCTTAACCCTCTGTAGATTGACTGCTTGGCCACTGCAAGGCAACATCACTGCAAGTTACGTCCATTCACTCATTTTGTCAGTGCATTCTTGTACAGTTAGCTCATTTGTACGTAAATGGCTTCATTATTATACGTTACAATCTTATACGTTACATCATTATACCTTGCAATCTCGTCGTTCAGCATTACGTTCATTTGTTTCCCGAACTGTCATAATGTTCCCTTCTTAGAGGAATTCCTCTATACACGCGTTACCGTAGGTTGAGAGTGAGCGCGGCGCGCTGCTGCTGTTTTATTATTATTTTGAGAATGAGAATTTTTGAGTTTGAGAGTTTTTCTTATAAACATTTTTTTTCAGAAAATTACAAAACACAATATCAAGTTAAGAACAGGGAAAATTCGACTTCAGTGACCGAGCATAAACAATTTTATATTAACTAGCAGTTGATATGAGGGTTGCCCTGAGATATGTGAATCATGTTATTCGGTCCGTTTCGATATATTCGTGTTCTTTGTTTAAGTGGTCACGCGAAATGTCTGTTCAATCGGACGACCGTTGAAGTCCTGGTATTTGCTCGGATTTTAACGTTCTTAGAATGTGCAGATACCTCGTGAGAAGTATAAAATAAAGGAAAAGTGCGGACATATTCTAGAAACAGCTTTTTTGGTCAGGGCATGCAAATATTTTTCTTGTACCCTTTTAGTCAAAAACACCTTTAGGAAAGACTCCTTTAAGTTTAAAATCAATATAAAACATTTTAAAACTCTAAGCTCCCACAGATATGTTCATCAGTTTTCTGCATGCAATTATTATTTATAGCTGTTGTTTTTGCAAAAATCCAATTTAGAATTGAGGTCAAA
This sequence comes from Acheta domesticus, assembly GCA_031308135.1. Classification (NCBI taxonomy): domain Eukaryota; kingdom Metazoa; phylum Arthropoda; class Insecta; order Orthoptera; family Gryllidae; genus Acheta; species Acheta domesticus. Next base: position 166,292,021 of record JAHLJT010009436.1, on the reverse strand, counting down.
TAAACAATGCTAAATTTATAAATTGTTTATTTATAGAATTTTGTAACAAAATGTACGCTATATCGCAAGGGAGAGCGTGTCGCTCACTTCTTGCGCGCCCAGAAATGCATTGAATGTTTTATTGAAATATATAATCGATTCATTATTGGTATTTCAAACAAGAGCTAGAAGGAAGCACAGATTTGCTAGCAAACGAGCACGCTGAGTAATTACTAGCGAAATTTCAAAGCGCTGCCGCTCACCCTTCGAACTACAAATTGTTAAGTGATACAGTTAGTGAACACTAAGTGATCAAAAGTATCTGGACACTTCGCTGAAAATGACGTACCAGTTCGTGGAGCCCTCCATCTGCCATGCTTGAATTCTTTAGAGTGTTGGTCCACCCTTAGTCTTGATGACAGCTTCCACTCTCGCAGGCAAACTTTCAATCAGGTGCTGGAAGGATTCTTGGGGAACGGCAGCCCATTCTTCACGGAGTGCTGCACTGAGGAGAGCTATCGATGTAGGTCGGTTATGTCTGGCACGAAGTCGGCGTTCCAAAACATCGATAGAATTAAAGTGAGGACTCTGTGCCGGCTAGTCCATAACAGGGATGTTAGTGTCGTGTAACCACTCCACCACAGGCGTGCAGTATGAACAGGTGCTCGATTGTGTTGAAAGAAGAAGCAATCTCCATCCCCGCATTGCTCTTCAACAATGAAAAAGCAAGAATGTGTTAAAAACATCAACGTAGGCCCGTGACACCGCCACCACCTCCACGCACCGTAACACCATCACCTCCGTGTGAGGATACTTTTCATCACATAGTGTGGAATCTTGCCCGACCTATTCCCCTACTTGACACCGGCTCAGCTCTGACCCAACTCCGTTCCAACTCCAGGCCGAATCTGACCCAACGATTTGTCTCCGCGACGCCTCCGGCTCATCTCAACTCTCATCTTCCGTCCCGGTTACGCCTAGGGATAATTCCTACTCCGTCACTACTATGCTGCACCTCCAGCCCGACTGCAACCCGGTTCTAATCCGAGTCCGAATAGACTGATAAATTACCTGCGAACCCACTTTCACTTTCACCCAACCGATTTCCAACTGAACTCGGGCGATGCACAATTTCGCAACTTGATGTACCTGCGTCTGTCGAGATGTCATCTATTTGACACAAAACACAGAAAATATCTCTATGTCGAGATCTAACTGATATAACACAAAATAAAGAGGACTGCGACGTCCTTCACTGGTTTGCTTGCCCTCTTTCAAATGTTTCGCCCCACGTCACCAAAGCCACATAATAATAATAATAAAATTGTCTTTATTAGTAGCGAGGCTCAGGCCATTTGGCCTGCTCTTCCGCCTAACCACATTAAATATTAACATTGTCCATCATGTATCTTGTTCACCCCCAAAACATCTCCCCGCGGGCGTGATTGAGACTACCGCCGAGTGTTATGGTCCCACACGGAGAAGCGCCGGGGAGGAATTGGAATCAGTCACCCGGGTCCCCATATTCCAGATGATACATCATTAGCAAAGGTAGACCGCAGTGATGAGACGGGTTGGAATCTCCGTGCCCTCAAGTGTAATAACCCGTGTGGCCCCCAGTGTGGGCTCTTGGCTTCGTCGTGGCAGTGCCCTTAACAAAAGTAGACCGCAGTGATGAGACGGGTTGGAATCTCCGTGTCCCCAGGTGTAACAACCCGTGTGGCTCTCAGTTGGGCTCTTGGCTTCGTCGTGGTAGTGTCCGACACTCGGGAGGAACTTGTTTCGAACACTGTGAGCGGCATAAACATCTCCCGTACCAATCCGGAAAGTTGGTAGTCTAGAACTGGAGAGCGGCCTCACCCAGGGTGGATGCGCGCGTCGCGTTCCGAGTACCAGCCCCATGACTCACTCGTACACCCGCGGGGAGTTGAGCGTAACAGCTGTGCTCAGCCCGCTGGCAAAGTACGCGTCGCGTGGGATGGTAGTCAACGCAGGGATTATTCTATATCCCAATAACAGCTTTGTCCTCTCCTTCCTCGGTGCAGGGGGTGGGAGTTTCCGTCGATCAGGCGCTGACGGACCGTCTGCACCTGAGACAGCGCGTGGCAAGCGGAGGCTGTATAAAATAGCCCTCTCCGCGGTTGACCGCGCCGTCGCCAACACTAACATTCCCCGGCTGGTCCACGCCGAAGTCTCTTGCGCACTCCTCAACCGATCACCCTTTCCTGTTCGTAGTGAAACACCTTCCTCGTTTTTCCTCGTCATTTGTTAATGACGCAGTACGAGAAAATGTAAAACTGTGTTAAGAGTAAATAATAATAATAATAATAATAATAATAATATCAACCCAATTACTGTTTAAGAGTGCGGTGTGGACATGTATGTGGAAATTTTGGTAGATATACGATAGTAGACAGTTTATAGGAATGTGTTATCTCTATAATATATTTAAATTTAACCTGACTTGTGTTCTTTATGTAATTATCAATTAATTAATTAAATATAAATTTGACTTGTGTTCCTAAGTGCTTTTTAACTTAATTTGACTTATGTTTTATATATTATTAAATTTTATTTGGCTTATGTTCTTATATTATCTATATTTAATTTGACTTGTGTTCCTACGTTATTCAAAATTAATTGGTCCTTTGCTCTTATATTGCTCTTATATCTAAATTTGATTTCATTTGTGTTTTGACTGTTATGTAATATGTCTTGAATCCTAATTCCGATGTATTATGTCATGTCCAACATTGTTGAGAAAGCTAATAAAAAATAATAAAAATAATAATAATAATAATTATTATTATTATTTTATTCCCATCTTGTTTTACATAGGTAATTTACACTGCATTGTCTAGGAATTACTAATTATCGATAACCAGTTATGATGGTTAGCAACACTGATTTTCTAATTTAATGACTTAATTTGCACATTAATTTACTCATAATTAATTACGTAATTTAATAATGCCTTAATTTACACAATCAACCTATTTTTTCCGGTTTGCTACCACGTACATTGTAATATTACTTTTTCGCAATTTGGTTCATTCACCAGTTACAAAGGATTACTGTCCTCTAAACTCAAACAGAAGAAACGTACTAATTATAGCAATTGTAACGTCTCTCATCAGAATCCGAAAAAACAAAAAATCATTCAGAAATTGATACTACTATTTTAACTAAGAGTGGCACGTTGTGTTTATTTGAAGTAAAATGATCTGAAACACTAATCCTAAACATTAAATCATTCAGGAAATACAAATATTATGTACCACCACACCTATTAGAACACTAATAATTAAAGATCACTAATAACTTGTATACTTTTAGAGTACTGGGAGAAAACGTGCGTTGGGGCATTCTCTATCATTCCTGGGTCCAGATGGTTATTTTGTAGCCATTACAAGAGTAGTTTTAACATTTTTGGAGAGATATTTCAATTACAATCTGTTTTTACTTTGCAAACGATTATATTAATATCATTGAACATTTCATAGAAATCTTGCGTCTTGAAATCCGCTTTGTTATAGTGTGTGTTATAGTGCTAGCTGAGTGTGACATTACATATGAAATTGTGTATTTTTGTATGTGTATTTAAGAAGTTTGTAGAGACAGTCAAAGTCTTAAGACAGCCTATTCATAACAGACCAAGTTGAATGAAAGGCAATAATCGTTTTTGAAAAGAAAGAAATGTTATCTTCGAGGTCAGAGAGAAAGCAACCATGATGTTCCTTGTTTTCACGCAGAGCAAGGTAGTGTAAGCACTTTAAGTGTTCAGCATATGGAAGAGGAAATAATGAAAACTTTCTCGGTCTCACACTTTTCATGATTTAATTAAAGTCCGCAGGAAGTGCGAAAAGCTGCGAGAGGGGAAAAAATTAAATTAGTTCTACTAGGGCGGAGAGTTAGAAACCGCAGCCATGTTCCATTCGGCCTATTACAACGGGAGTGGTGAGTAAATTTTAATAAGGCTTATGAAATTCCGCGCTTAGCGTACAATAAAAACTTACGATCTGTGGAGGAGTGTGGATTGCAGCCTCGTGCTCTTACTCTCGAAACGGTTCGTTGGGCCTCATCCTCTGCGAGAGCCACTTAAACGATGGGGCGGCAGCTGGGCATCAAGTGAATTTGCGGGCACTTAACTTCAGACTGAGTAGCTTTAACACTTCCCTGACACTCTGAATGACAATCAAAAGCCTGTGTTGTACTACGGTCGTCAATATTTCCCCATCTTTTTTCTCCTTTCTTCTTTGTTTGTAAAATCCACTTACGATCTCCAAATATTTTTATTTTATCTTCTATGGAATATTCTGGGTTCCGTTACAATAATTTTGAGGTTTTCCGTATTTGCGGACCCTCAACTTCAGACTTGGTAGCTTTAACCCTTCTCTGACACCCTCAATGACAATCGAAAACCTGTGTTGTACGCCGGTTCTCAATATTTACCGAATCGTTTTTGTCCTTTCTTCTTTGTTTGTAATATCCAATTACGATCTTCAAGTATTTATATTTTTATTTCTATTTTCTAGGGAATATTTTGGATTTCGTTGCATTCATTTTGAGGTTTTCCAATGATTTTAATTGTGAATGGTGAAACTAACATTTCCCGCGCTATTTATTTTTGTAACACCTTTATATTGTCTTTTATTTTATGCCATATAATAATTCTAAACATTGCAAAATATGAAGCTAAATAACAATTTACACCCTTCATTTATCATAGACGTGGAAGACTTCATGACAGAAAATGTGGTTCTGCATACAAATTTTGTGAAAGGGGAAGCATAGTAAAGGGATGTACATAACACCAGACAAAATATATTTACATTCTGGCGCATTTTAAAGGTATAAAATATATTGAGACCATAATTAACTTGAATATCAAACATTTCTCTTCTGAAGTTCTACCGGATTGCCCTATATCCACCACCAATGTATTTTGTGTTTGTTTGCGTTCGAAGTGCACTTTCTCTCTCTCTCTCTCTCTCTCTCTCTCTCTCACTCACACATACTCACACAACACACCCCTCTCCAACTTCCTCCATTACCTCTCCTTCCTTTGATCCCCCCCTGCCCTATCACCGTCCCATCTCTCTTTTAACCCGTCTCCTCATCCTCGCCGTACCTCTCCCTGTCTTCTCCAGTCCCCCTTCCTCCCCGGCGTTTTCCACCTCTTCTTTCGCCGCCGTCTTCCTTCCCCGCCCCGCTCCCTCCGTTGCTGTCGCCTGTCGCTCTTCCCCCTCATCGAACGGACCCGCGCCGCTGCAATGGGAGCGCGCGAAGCACCAAAAAAACAAGTTGTCAATCCCTCCCGCCGGCACAGACGCCGCCAATGGGCTTTTGATATTCGCGTCCAGCGAGCGCGAAAAATGTTGATGAGAGATCGTGTTTTGCCGCTCGCACTCACTGAGTTCGCTGTTCTACACCGCTCCCGTCTGTTTCAGCGCGAATCCCGCGTATTTGATTCGAGGGTCAGGGCGTTTTTATGTAGAGCGAAGCACTGGCTAGAGCAATACCGCCCCTCTTTGTGAAGCGGTGCGGTCAATAAGAAAAAAAATATGTATGAATATCAAACGAGAGGACTGTGGAATTCATTTGAGTAATGTAACGTATTTGTGCACAAAATACGAGTGGCGAGTGCAAGAGAAGAAACATGTTATAAATTGTTCCTATAATTTTATGAATTATGGAATAAATAATAATGAAAAAACGATTCAGTAATTGCCTTCACTTAATGATATTTTTTTATTCTTGAAGAAAAATGTGAAATACTAACATTTTGATCGTAATTTTTCATGTCGGTGAGAAAGAATTGTGAAAAGGCCACTTATTGATGTAAATAATGCCTTAATTATTATGTGGATGTCGATGCTAATGTAAATGACAAAGGACGCGCAAGTCAGTATCTTTGAAAAAAAGCAGTACTCTGCCTTCTGAAGAAGCAGAATCTGTTTTCCTCATAGACAATGCTTCCAGACAAACAAGTAATTCTATGTAAAGTCATAAATATCCACTGAGTGAACTTTTCTTTCACACAAACTCCTACCCGAAAGGTGATAAAGGCTCTTAACTCATGAGTCTTAATGGCACGTTATGATCTTTTTCTTGTGAGTTTTTAGTTTCTCCTATACATACGAATGTAGGGAATAGTATACGTGGTACAGAGAACGTTGTGTAATGCTGTGGTGATAAGTGCCGTTTTTAGACACAAAATAATGCTGAAAACATTGAGGAAACACTGCTGGAATTTGGGCCTCTTTTTCTTGTCATAATTGTAATAATCCCCCACCCACGCATTTATGGAGGAAGATTATTTACTAATTTAGTCCTGTTCTTCTAACTTCGAGGGATGCGGGAAGGAGCAGGTCTTGCAATCATGGATTGCCAAGAAACACATTATTCATTCTGGTAACATTATAATGACAATTTACGTTACACGGCCAACGCGCGGCCCGCCTCGCAATAAAAAAAAACAAACAACAGTTACAAAAGTGCGTGTTGCTAACGCAAGAGTTCATCACACCCTCTGTGAGCTCGTCCTCAGGTAAGCGGACGGTCCTTTGCTCTGGCTGCAAGGTTGGTGGCCGCACAAAGAGGGCGGCGCGGCGGCGGCGGCTGTGGCGGCGGCGGCGGCGGCTACGGCAGAGTGGGGTACGCCGGCGGCAGTGATACCTCAGCCACGTTGACGTGGGCGGATGTGACCGCCGATAGTTTGTTTTGTGAATCTGCTAAGCCCGGGCACTGCTGGCGAGTGGCATCCACGCAACCATCCGTTACCATATAACTCCGCCAGACTTGAAGTGTGGAGAGCGTAACATTATTGCTTGCTCCAATTCATAAGATGTTAAAATCGAGCGCAAGTCTAGCACTTCGCGATATGCGGCAGATGCCGCGCTCTCCTTCAAGAGCCGGAGAGACCGTTTTGAAGTTAACTCGCCAGTAAAATTTCGGAATCTGTTCATTTGCCTACTGATACGCTCACCACCAAACTTCTGTCTCCCACCATCCCCCTGTGAGGTTATTCTCTGATTCGTTATTTTAAACGAAAGGTGTGGGAGTGAGACCTCGCTTTGGCCAATAGAATTATCGGCGCATGCCCTGTTGGAAATAACATTTGGGGGTGTGATAATTCCAAGAATACGTTTCCCTTGAAGTATTTCTGAGAAGCGCAAATCTGCAACGTCCGGCCCTGGCTGCTCTAAGAGGCCTAATCCGTCGATGGGCGCTACCCTGTGGAACGTAGTGAAAGGTCTTAAGACGGTGACAAAGAAATCTCTAGTGGGCGCGGGCGCCGGGACGGCGCGGGCGCGGTCGCGGGCACTGGTGGCGGTAGCGGCAAAGTGCGGCTCTTCCACGGGCTCAATCATGTATACACGTTTTATATGATGGGAATCGATGTACTGTTACATAATGTCATTTCCCGTCATTAGTAAACACCTTAAAGAATTTTTCTTCTAAATGTCTCGTAATACTCGGAGTCACTTCTGTTGCTTGATTTTTTATGTCTGTCACTTTCTCCATTGCGTGTGCAGCGCCCCGCCAGCCCTATCTATACCACGTTGTTTTACATTTCTGCTCGTCCGACCCTTGTATTTTGCACGAGCGGTTGCGATGTCGCCGTGGTCCTGGCGCGTGCGGAAATACGTTGGCTCAAAGAGTTGTTTGTGGAAAGTGTTGAAGCGAAAGTGCTGCGTGGTGTGGTGTGCCTGGAGGGGAACAACATGACGAGTGACTGCCCGCGTGCGGAAAGCAAGAGTCTCGATTTAAAGGAGGAAGGGGTGCGGCTTGCATACAACGGAACAGAAGGTGGGGCGCCATTACCAGCAACCTCGTCCAGTGCATCCAACATCCCTTTGCACAGGCGGCACGCATATGTTGTCCGCAGTGATGCAATTGTACGAGGGCATTTTTTAACTTCCGATAGGCTATAAAAAAGACAAATTGAGATGAGATGATTTTATTACTAAAAGATTTACAATGTCTTACTTATTTTTCTGCATAGTCACCATGAAGTTAGAAGCATTTTTTATAATGTGAGACAAGCGTTTCTATACCCTCTTCAAAGACGTCAGCCGCCAGTGAGTTCCTCACAGCGTCTTGAATCGACTTGTTATTAAAGAAGCGCAACCCCTCCAACCACGCCTTCAGTTCTCGAAAGAGGTGATAGTCGCTGGGTGCTAAGTCAGGACTATAGTAACGAACTAAGTCAGGAATATAATAACGATAGCACACTGTGTCAATTTCTATTAGAGCGTCATGTTGCATTTCAAAATTTAGATTCTATTATTTACCAAAAATAATAAGAATTAAAAAACAACGACTTGGATGGCCCAGTTGGCTAGAACGGGTGCTGACTCAGCACCTTGTACGGAAGAGTCGCGGGTTCGAGTCCCGCCATGAGCATGGTTGTTTGTCCTTTGTCATTCATGTATGTGTGTTATCGCGGCTCAATGAGGGGCCCGGCGCGGATAGCCGAAATCGCCATCTCCTGAATCTGTAAAAAATCCCCCGGAAGGAATGATGATGATGATGATGATGATGATAATAATAATAATAATAATAATAATAATAATAACTAGCGTACTCGTGCGAGAACTCTCTCATGTTAAACCCCACCCTTTCCCTATCCATTTGTCTATCCTTTCCATAAAGAAGGAGAGGGAAGGAGAGGATGTACACAGAATATCAACCAAAATTACAATGCAATTGATGTTGGAAACAAATTTTCAATAAAAGTTTATTCAGCATTGCAGAGAGATGTTCTTGGAACAATTCATACTTCTTTAAAAACAACATTTGAAGAAATTATTCAATCTTCCTAGAGAGTTAGCTTTTCGCTTTCCTTGATAGTCACTAAAATAATAGAAAAGGTTTTTACTCTTGAGAAAGCCAAGTAAAGTAGTGCGAAAATACCGGATCGGACAAGTACAGACCTACTCTTTGCAATATTATTTAATTTTCCTTGATTTGTTATGAGCAACCGAGGGGGTTTTGGAGAGTCAGGGTGCCAGCTTGCTCGGGTGCGAAAATTGAAAAAAAATATTTGTATACTGAAAAGTATTGGATTATTTTCTGCATTCTTATGAACTACCTCAAGAAAAGCATTTCCGAGCCAAAAGTAATTAAACTAATATTTTCACCTCTGAGTACTTAATACCATTTGTTGCCATTAGAAACAATTTAGTAGGCTTAGACTTCACTTCGGTACATGGGAATGCTGCTCAAACGATGTTTGTATATTGAATATTATAACGAACCGACACTGTTCAATCTCGCGAACAATTACAAGGAAACTCGCCATCAGGGTGCAGCCTCAAATTGTCTTTCCCCCGCGCGGCCAACATTCTTCGGCTGCCCCACCCTCAAAGTTTCTCACGGCTCTAACACTTGTATACGAAAACATAAGAAATGAAACACAGATGTTCAGGGAACAAAACGATTCTCGTCAAGCCCTCTGGCCGCAAGCACCGAACCGCCGCGTACTTACTGTAAGCCGGGGAAGGGGCGGCAGGCTCGGCCTCCCCCGGCGGGCGCGCGGCCCTCAAGCCTTTTACCTGCTTTTCTCAGACTTCGGCGGCCAGACATATTTACAAACATTCCAAATTTCGCTACGTGCCTCCAGCTCCAATACCGGCGTTAGAATTCGCCGACTACGAACGCATCTGCTAGGCAGCCGCGCCCGCGCCCGCGGCCGCGCCCGCACCCGCGCCCGCCTCTTCTCTCAACCAGCATCGCGGTTCCCGTGAGAAAATACCAAACCTTGCTAACGAGATGCAGCCATCGCGGGCACAGCCAGTGCCGCCCATAGTCACGTGACACACTTCAAAACATAACAACGAATAGCGAGCATTCCTTGTGGCACACTACGTCTCACTGTACATCATAGGCTAGCTGCAATTGTCACGTGACTCTTCCCCCTCTGCTTTCGGAAACATACGCTTCAATAAATACGGCAACTTCGCTCCCACGCACCACTGTTATGTCGAACTATCAGTCAAACTCTGCTATGTCAAACTTCTGAGCCATTTCTACTCTGCTGCTACTACGCAGGCACTTCTAAGTCAAACTACTATACCGCTGCTACAATAACTGCTCTGTTCACTACTATGTGAAACTACGCAGTCACATTTCTACGTCAAACTCTTCTATTACGCAGTCACTCTTCAGTCAATTTCACTGCTACTATTATGCAGTCACTCTTCAGTCAATCTCACTGCTACTATTACGCAGTCACTCTTCAGTCAATCTCACTGCTACTTCTACGCAGTCACTCTACGTCAAACTACTATTACTGCTGCTACAACTACTACTCTACTCGTCGGACAGCCTGCGAACGAGTCAGCTGCCCTTGCTCTGCCTATCAAGGCTCCGGCAATCAATCGGCGCGCCAGCAGGCCGCGATCAACAGTACGGGCCGCTCCAGCACGCGAGTACGCGCCCGTGGTGACATTCAGCCTACCAGCCGCAACATCCGCAGCCCATTTCTACCGACGGCACACATACTCAGCCGTCTGACCTGGGTTGGTGCTTGCAGTACTCTCATCAATCTGTAAGTGTAAACTTCAAGCAAGAAGAAACTATTAATCATAAACATTCATTGGTCCTCCGGCTCACTGCCTAACTACTTACTTGTAAAACTAATCAACATTTCATGAATTAAACTAAATTTATTCACAAGTGCATTGCCTTTCGTTTGCCCCTACGAAACAATCCCCTGAAACCTGATCTGACCCTGTATGTAGTCGCTTCGCAGTACGGACCTCACACCGCGCTGCAACCACTACAGACACCTTGAGTTAAATATCAAACGGTGTATTATTTACAATATGAGTTTGCAGCTGGGCGTTGATGTACATACTTCCCAGATACCGCCAACATTTATATCATGCGTTTGGACTGCGATCGTTGGCAGTTGTCGAGTGACTTGCGCTATTCTTTCTATAATTTTAAATTTAGTTGTTTTTTAATTAATTCACGTAGTATTGTAGGTTAGCGCATTTTGATATTTGTTTTCCATTTATTTCAAGCTATTTTACTTTAGCTACTTTAAAAAGTTTGTGCTTTGTGTTGTGCCATAGCACACGTTTTCCTCAACTACCACTGCGTACCCGTGCGAGAACTCTCGCATGTTAGACACCAAACTCATCCCTATCCTTCTATTTTCTTTCTAAGAGGGAAGGTAGTTAACGAAACGTGTTTATTAGTTTAAAAATATGTAAAGGTAACTTGCAATGTACTAACACAATAAGAAATCAAAATAAAATATCAATGCAATTAACGTGTAAAATAAATTTTTAAAAATGTATTCAATATCATGGAAAATTTTCTTGGAACAATTCCCATCACTTACTTAAAGACATTTGAAGTGATTATTCAATATTCTTTGTCAGTTAGGTTTTAGCTTTTCGTGACAGTCACAAAAATATTGGCTTTTTACTTTTGAGAAAGCTACGTGTCTGAATCTGCTGATTTGAAAATTTCATCTAATGATAACGAAAATATTGGTACAGGTAAAACACAAACAGTCTTCACTCTTCACTGAACACCCACATCCCTCCGCAATTAAGTACGTTGGCCACTTACAGACCATGGCAATACGTTAATTGAATAGTTTCACTACATGCATAAGAAACAATCTTCATAGGTATCAAGTAACTATAATAGTATATTTTTTTTATTTAATAGGTAATTACAACACATTTATATATAATTTCAATACTTTTTCTATGTGGCTAAGCTGCAGGTCTTTACGCCATTACAATACCTACATCCTACCGCATTCTAACCTTTCGAATTCTGACATTCACCCCTAATGGTCACTTCATCGCATCAAAGCCGTGGAAAGTAGACCATAAGGTACGGCTGAGGAAAAAAAACCCTGAAGGGGGAAATACTTGTCGTCAGAAGAAGAGTACATTCTAAACTACTAGATTTTTCTAAACTATTTATTCATTTTCTGGCGTGGGAATCTTCTCCATCAAGTCTTTGGCCTCCTCAGCCCCTGAAATCAAACAGCGCCACAGAAGATCGCCCGCACCACCGGCAACCAAGACCGCCCCTCCGATCAATTTACTACTGATTAACTTAATTATCGCTTACTGATTAATTATTACTAGCTTACAAATTAATATTAGTGATTAGCATTACTGATTACCTTAGTATTGAATTAATTATTTCATCTCCAGTCTTGGTTCCGCTCGTACTAACCAGTGCTGTTTTCCCACTCCATGATTACCGTTTCCCTGATAGTTCGAACCTTTACTAAAAATGTTCCTAATTCTTTCATGAAGTGCGATCTGTTATCAACTAATATGTTTTGAGCGAGCGTTATGTTTCTGAGTTGGAAATAATAGTTCCCCATACCCATCCATTTTCCTCTCCAAGTTTCTGTAGCGCAGCAGTTTAACAGGATGTGGATCCAATCTTCTCTATCACCGCAAAGTGCACAGATTCCATTGCCATTTGAATCCTTCATTCTACGTTGCATCCAACCCCTACCCTAAACCAAGCGTACCCCCTCTTGCATTCCTTTTAAGTGTGTGTACGTAACTTTCGCATCCCCATTCAGGACTCGTGTGAATTTGTACCACTAAAGAACATTTTTCTGCCGATCCTGCCAGGATATCTTGCCTTTTAATATCCGAAAGTCTATTTGAAATTAACCGTTCTATTTCCCGTGCACCCCTATCCCTAACCATCTCCGGGGTAACTTTTCCCAGACCTGCTCGTTCTAGTACCCGTTTCACTTTGTACGACCAATAGCACTGATCGTTTTCCTGTAATTGCGCTCTAAAGCGCGTGCTAATAAGTTTGTCATCCTCTTCACTTGCTAATCTAATCCAAAACTTAATGGCTTTTATTTTTAAATCTTTCAAAATTCCTACACTACCTACCTCTCTTAAGACGCCGGCATTTGCTGCGAATCTAGTGACTCCGAGAATTAATTTGTAATAATCTGTTTTGATGTTTTCTAATCTGTCTATTCTATCCACTCCCCAGATTTCCACACCGTAGTTCATAGCTGGGAGAACTAGCGATTTAAACATTGTGTCCCACACCTTTAAAGACAATTCCGGTACTCTGCGCATTACGCAACCGATTTCTTTGAGAGCAATTCTTCCTTTACTATGAGCCGCAACTATGTGACTATTCCATCCCCCGTTCATGGAAAAGTTTGCACCAAGACAAGTAAATGTTTTGACACGGTCAAGTTCCTCCTGTGCGTAATAAAATTTTTCTTTGTTACCCCAAATGAACCCATTCTTGAAGACAACAATTTTCGTTTTTTGAATATTTGCTTTTAGTCCCCATGCTACACTATATCTTTCAAGGGTGTTTAAACTCATCAGTAAGCCCTCAATCGTTTCTGAACACAGAACTAAATCGTAAGCATCAAGTAATCCGGCGATTTGCAGGCCATCAATTTCCGGCGCAGATGTGTCCGTTTCCTGTACCCACGTCAATAAATCATTTATACACAAGATAAAAAATATCGGTGAACTATAGTAGTACTTCTAGTTGTTGCTGGAGAGCAAATCTTGCATTAATGATTATGCAAATATACCTAATCAGATTGCACAAACCACAGTATTACAGAAGGCGTAAATATAAGATTTGAGGAATCTAAGCCTTCTGTAGCGTCGCAATCGTCAACGACGCCAAGTTAGATTTTAATTTGGGAAATATGTAGATCAGATAACTCCATTATTATTTATTACACCAAGGTAAAATAAAGAATATGTATTTGATAACAAATATTTCCACCATAACACCATGTAGCGTCGCAATCGTCAACGACTCCAAGTTAGATATACTCCTTGTGGACACGAGAATCTTTTTCAGGTCCTTTTACTTCGACCTCTCCAAGCCTTCTCAATATTTATCTCTCTAGCAACAACTCCTGTTGCTAGGCAGAAACAAAACCATCATAACTACTACGTTACACTCATTGATGTATACATAAACTCCTAGATGGATGACTGTCGCCTTGGCGGTGAGGCCACCCAAGGCGCCATTTTGCACGGCAAAACCCTTGTTCGTATTGCCGAAAGCGGTGTGTTGTAGTGAGTTTTCTCTTGACTGATTAGTGAAACATTTTTTGTTTTGATTTTTTAAATGTTTTCATTTTGATCTTTACTTAATGTAATTGTTATTTTCAAAATTGGCTCAGGAAATCAATTATTTTTTGCCTTTGTTTTATCCATGTTTTACCACTATAACGTGGGTTTCACAACAATATCGTGTAGTGGAATCTTAGTCTTAAGTGTTCATGTTTTGAACCTGTATTTTAATCTATTCATTTAGTCTCTAAATGTATGTTTTGTCCTATTTCGTGTTACGTAAAATGAAAAGAAACATTATTTATTGGTGAATATTTTCTTTCAATGGTGAAAGGTATCATTTGAATGTTTGTTCCTGCAAAAGGTTTTGTATTCATATGCAAATAAAAATGTCTGTCCATAAAAAGTACATATGTACTATTTTTTTCTATGTGTTTTCATTTTAAATCTCTCTGCCACCTCCCAAATCCAGCAGTTATTTACAACCATCCATTAAGAGAGAAAAAAGGGATATTTGGAGTGAAACGCAGTTTTTCTAATCACATGAACAATAAGTACGTCTTATTCTTATATTTGAAAACGGAATATTGAAACAGAGAAAGAATCCTAAAGCAGCCATAGTAATAATAATTTACTGTCACGTGCAGTATTAACATATAAATTGATCTCTTCTGAAGTAGTATAAGAAGTTTGTACCTGTAAGTCATCATAAAAAAAAAGTCCTCATTTTTGCAAGTCTCCGGTAACACTATGTCAGTGCTGTTCGTAGTTTTATGTAAATTATAAAATATATTTTGACAATGTGTTGTTGCCTACAGCTTTACTTCCTTATGATGGAACAGAACCATGTTGATAAATACAATGTATACGTGTTACACTCGTAAAAATCGGCCGAACTGTCATGGGCTGCAATTGACATTCAAAGCTTTTGCCGTGCAACATGGCTCCCTGTACGGCCTCACCTCCGCCTATTGGGAAAGCGCGGAGTCAGCCATCTAGTGGTATTTATATACATCATTGGTTACACTTCTAAGCGTGTCGTAACAAAAATGGCTACCAGCATCCAGGGCTGAAATATTGAGGTGGCCGTGATAGTATTGAAGCGCGGAACTTAAAATTTAATTGAATCTTGATGAGTGTCTCATCTTATAGATTATGGTGTGAAAAACATTTCTTTGAGGCCTTAAGCCTCAAAATTTTAGTTTTTAAGTCCCTGAAACGCTTGGTTTGGGATTTATTTGACGAAAACTGTGGCAAGTGTTGCGGGTTGCATTTGACTCGAATATTTAGATGCGTTTTTTTTAAAACAAATCCTTCATATTTTTAAAGTCAAAGTGCCATTCGTCACGTCTCCGTGAAATTATCTTTCTTTAGAGACCTCATTTATAAAGTTTGGTTGCGTGTGAGAGCCACAACGGAAAAGTATACTACTGAAATAATACAGAAGACGATATCAATAATAATAAAATTTAAGAGAAGATAGGCAAAAGAAAATAGTCCTTTGGAGGTTTGTAAAATTCCCATCTGACTCCGGATCTCGCCAGCCAGCGCGAGAAGACTACCGCCACCGATAGAAAAGCATGCACTACACTTATGGGACTAATGATCCTAGTAATTGACATGCCCGGAATCACTAACAATCAATCAACCCACCTAACATCTATGTCACGAGCGGTTAGGAGTGAGGAGAAGTCCTATACCAAGTCGTGGCAAGAGAGAAGGCTCAGTTGAGAGACATAGTACTTAACGTAGATGCATTTGTTAAGTCACAGGTCCGGCGTAGTGTGGACTCTGAGGGGAGAAACGGCGCGGCGTGGTGTAGCAGCCGTTGCGCGTAATGTGCAAGACCTGAGAGCCCAGACGCCGCACTCTGTTACTAAGGAAACGGTGGCCGGTGGGTGGTTGATCAGACATATCGTTCTCTCGTCCGCTACGTGTCGCAGCGCGTCCTGAGCCACGTCGCCTCGCGCCAGATATGAGATCGTGGAGATTTCTCCGTGGAAAACATAACCCTTCTGCCTTCGCTCATTCGGGTGAAGACTATAATTTAACTTCACATTACTCATTCCGCGACATGAGGTCGTCGATGTTTTAGTCTGATAAGTTGAAGTTGCTGAAAGAAGAAATCGGCGACGGCGTTATCCGATATTGTTGTGCTCGTCCGGTATACTAAAACAAACAAATGAAGTTGGTAAAGTACTTTGTGAATGGTATTACTACGAATATTATTCATCATACCTCGCAGAGGGGATCGTGTCTGCGTAGGTGAGCAAGATCTCTGGTGGAGAGTTGTAGACGACCACCCGGACACTTAGTTTCATGGCAACACTCACGTCATTAGCTTCGAGGTGGAGGCAGTGAGTAGGTGAGGCTAAGCGTCTGGTTACTGGGCCTCGGCAGGTAACCCACCTGTTGGGACCCTGGCGCGTCGACCTTTGGGCAGGATAGGGCGAAGAAGATTCTTGGAATGTTCTGAAATCCACTTATAGAAGTCCGGGGGAAATGTGTTACATACCATTAGGTTTACCAGGTTCCGGCGATACCCACGTCGTTAGTCTAAAGGAGTATGCAATGAGGAGACGGGCTGGGGCCTCCGAGTCGCCCGATCCTAAGTTCGGGTGGCCCCTAGTTGGGCTCTTGGCTTCGTCGTTGCAGGGGGCCGATTCTCTGGGCGTAGAGGAGGGACTTGTTCCCAGCGCATGTGAGTGGCGCATTGATTTGATTCCGGTACCAGCCTGGATGGCTAGTAGCTCTGAGCTGGCAGGGCGGCCATGGCCCCAAGCATTGAGTGGTGAGGTTGCCGCGAGGGGAAATTGCGTTCCTGCAGGATTCGCATATCAACCCAAGGGCGTACTTTTACCCCTGCGGGAGGGGCTGCGGATAGGGGCTAGCGCCCACCCCGGGTACTCGTGTCCCCTGGTAAGGTACAAGTGCAAGGGATACTACTAAGTACACACTATATATTATTCATTATTACTGAATAATAAAGTCACCTGCCCGAAATATGAGGGTTAAGAGCACACCTGATAAGACACGTTGTAACGTATATAATCGTATTGTTACTCAGTGGCGCTTTCTCAGGTAAAGGAAGGGCGGTACGTCCTCATCTATTTTCTTCTTTTCAAGTAATTATCAAATAATGTACTTGCTCTGATGTAAAGTATACGAGTTAATATACGAAAATGAACATTTGTTGAGTTGATATCTAGGAGGAAATTTATTTTAATGCATTTTTAAATGACGTGCGCCTTCAAGCTATGCGAAAACGATTGAAATCAATCGGCGTCCTCTTAAAAAAGAACCCTCAGCCTCACTTCCTTTCATGGGTTCATCTCCCATTTCTCTCAGCGCTCCGGCAGCCGGAAGAGGAAACGATGTTTAATGAAGCTATATGTCACTAGGGCAGGATCTCTTACTTTGCACTGCCATTTATTGGCTTCTCTTGCAACCAGAAGAACGCGTCTTGGGCAGTGAGTCTTACTCTGGTAGGCAACGGTCAGACGTGTGCAGGCGAAAACCACTGGGAAACCGAACTGATGGATCATTCTCAGTTATTCCATCGCAAGTCGAAGCACGAAATCTCAGTTGTATTATATTTCATTGGAATACGTTTATGGATTGCTAGGCGTAAGGCATCAAAAAATAACGGGGCAAAATCAAACTACCGTATTAGTAATTCTTTCTAATGTACGGTATAACAATTCAATTTCTTTAATACGAAATTTATTTTTTTTCATACCAAATTTGGTTTATTACCAATAATACAGTTTCTCTACGATTCTTTAGCATACCACGAAGCGATTTGAAGGGACCACCTGGTGAAATTTATGCTATTTGAAATTCTTTCTCCTGGTTGCAACTTTCCAAAAAATAATCGAATTTAGTTATTTTCGTACTTGTTATAGTCGTTTAGGTTGATTGCATTGTCGGAACACAAAAACGTGTGTATCGAAGATTAGTTCCACTGTGTTACCAGAATTTCCACATACAGTGGGACGTCGAATATTCGAACGTCAATCTTCAGAAACGTCAAATATCCGACCTCATATTTTCTCTGAATAATATTTTTTTTAAAATTGGTATGTAACGTATAATATACGTATTCATTTTTACTTTCCCGTATACGTACGTATACACGGAGTGATATACGTAGTACAGGGAAAGTTATGTAATCCTGCGCGAAAAAATGGCCAATTTTCGGCGGAAAAAAATTAATTGCCGGGCCGTGAAAACGAAAAAGTGGATAAAACCAGTTGCTATATTAAGAAAAAAAATCCCCTAACACGTGGTGTAGCCAGAAACCCTGTTTTCTAGGTTCTTGATACCGAAAAACCAATTGAAAGGAAAACGTCCCTCTGTCCGTCCGTCTGAGAACACTGCTAGCGCCTAAACCATACGTACGATTTCTTCCAAAATGGATATTTCCCGGTCGATCTGATTCTAGTCGAGCTTTGAGATTTTGAAAAAGATTCTTCAAAATTGGGGGGTTCTTTACATGTAGCCCCCCGGATATTTTCAAAATTGTCTCAAAAACGGCTTCAAATGTTTTCTTTAAATTTCTTGTATGAATAAAGTAAAATACACTTATGAACATGGCATAGGTCCGATTTTCACGATTTGGAAAGTTTTAATTTTTTCGGCGTCTTTCTCCAACTACAAAATTGGAGATAGAGATTTTTTCTTCAAATAAAATTTGTTCTGCGTACTGAGTTCTTTCATAAAGGTCATGTAAATGTTTCTCAAAATTTTAGTAGTTTTCGTGCAATATTGCGTGCAATATGTGCAACATTAAAAAATTACAAAAACAAGATTTTCTCAAAAACGGCTAAAAATTTTTTCTTTGATCTTTTGGTAGGGATAGTGGTAAATTACCTCCATCAGATGACATAAAAGCCATATTGCTCTATCCGTTGGTTTTTTCAAACATTACAAAAATGTAAATTTTTTCACATGTTTCTCACATCGATAATATTTACATTAGCGGCAATTTCTTCACATTATTATACTTATGAGTACATGTGCTTTAAATAATGTCAAGTAAAGTTTCTCGAAAACATTACCGTTTTCTGTGAAAATTAGCTCAAAATGTCACATTTTCAGAAACGCTCAAACGCCATTTTCTCATATGTCGCTGCAAATTTTTTCTTGAAACTTTTGTAACAGATAGTGATAATTACACTCTTTAATATGACGTAAAGTTTATTTTGAGTTATTTTTTTGTTTTTTCAAAAAATATGTAAATGTAATTTTTTTGAAAGATCTCTCACATCTTTAATATGCACATTATCCGCAATTTGTAAAGATTATTATATTTGTGAGTGTAAGTGCTTCAAATAACTTCAAATAAAGTATTTTGAAAAAATTTTTTTTTGAAAATGAGCTTCAAATTTCGCATTTTTAGTAGTGCTAAAACGCCATTTTCTCTTAAACGGCACATAATTTTTAAAAGAAAATTGCCATTTACGGCTAGGTTTTTGTGTTCTTTAATATTCTAAAATTAATGTTTCCGTTCTACCAATAGGAAACCGAAAAGTTAAGAAAATGACAAAAAAAAAAAAATACTTTTGGCGGTGATAGATGGTAGCTGGCAAGAAAGAGTATGTGGCAATTCCGAATAGCTAGCGAAGACCCAAGAAAATAGAAAAATAATACGGGAAAGTCTGTGCCATTTTGTAGCATCACTAGTTTATTTCGTAATATTGAATATTAAGAATGATTCCTGATATGATTGATAGTGATAAAATATTAACGAGATACTGTAGTATAGTCACATATCTGACTTCAGTGAAGTATAATAAATGCTTAAGTACTCGGAATATTGATTATTAGCAGAAAACGCATTTCACCACTTTGAAGTGTAAGTGAACTAAAGGCGTATTATTAAAAAAACAGATCGTAAACGCTTGACAGTTATCACTCATTCGGAATGTTCATTGTTGGCAGAAAACCCTCCGCATTTTAGTGCAACGGTAGCATTCTCGTACATATGCATTATGTTCGGTTATCGGAATGATCGAATATCCGAACTATACCTGGTCCCAATTAGTTCGGATAATCGACGTCTCACTGTACGTGCATACATCTCGTCAGTATAGGCACTTTCCAATTCTCTGCCACGGCAACAGGAACTTCGGTTTTATCTCTTCTCAGTTGATCTCCCCGTTCGTATTATATCATTTCCTCACCTATTGATTTTTACAAAAAAAAGTTTGTACTGTAACTTATGTTTTTCGTAGTATATCTCTAATTCTTGGTTTTATTTTACCAATTGATTGTGAGTTATTGATTGTGATTAGATTGAACTTGACAGTGCCTTTACAATTCGGTTCCTGTAACTTGTCCCTCAACACTGTACATCCCTAGAGTGGGGACGCAGCCACGGATATTGAATCTTTCTGCCTCCGCAGATCTCGTCTTCCGAAGCATGCGATAGGGCGGGTCTGCATGCGGCGATGATTTCCTGCACAAACGAACGTGAACAATTGCCGCCCCCTTGTATCCCGCCAGACTGCGAAAACTAATTGTGCGCCACGAAAACTACCGAATTATATTGTCAGATGTCGAGCCAATGGCGCCACATTTTATAGCCACCCGGTCGGTTTTTAATTTTTTATTCCATATGTTCTATCCTAAAAATAATTTTTACCAGCATGTCCTTAAACGAAAAGCAATAATATGCAAAAAAGTTCATATCTTGCTTCAGTTGCTCAGACTACGATCCAATCTCGGGGACGCACGAAATAACGTAATAGATACTTTTCTCCTTTTAAGAAACATACCCGAGCCGCTACTGACATAACGCCTGCGCTTTACCGCTCTTTTGACTGCTGCGCGGACCAACGACCTGTTCATGAGGTCCTCGAGCGCGCAGGCCCCGCGCGGCCACGCGACGCTAGCTCCATCTGGCGCCGCAGACGCCGCACTCCGCGGCGGAGACCGGCGGGCGGGCGGCTCGTAATTCAAACTAATGGCGCGGAGCACGGGCTCTGCAAGAAGCCCCCGCCATTGCAGTCGCCTGAGTGCGGAGAGATATTTTAACGGATTGGGAGAGTACACGGTCCTTCTTCGGTACTTTCGAGGGGGGTGTTAGCACGAGTGTGGTGCTTTATGAGCGGAATTTATTCTCCGATATCCAATAGTTGATACTTGGCTGTTTTAGTATGAGCTTTATCTATCTATATGTGTACATCCACTGTTGTAACTCCACTACATAGCGCTGTAGAATAAAAGTAAATATTTACGTCAAATACAACCTGCAACACATGCGTCAGGAGTTTGAATCTATATCGTTAAATAACTCCTAAACGATGTGTTATATGGCTTTAAAAACTAAATTGCTGAGGACGATGCCTCAAAGAAACGTTTCTCACACCTTAATGTACAGAATGAAACCTTCTTGAACATTCTATTATATTTTTGCTGGTCCGGCGCTTCCCGATATTACCTCACCTGCTCAGAGATGTGCAGAATCTGCTATTAAATGTGAATGAGAAGGACAGAGAGCGGCAGAGACAGACAGAGACAGGGTGAGGGAGGGAGAGACAGTGAGAGGGTGATGGGAGGGGAAATAGGGAGATGAAGTGTCTGCCGGGTTTTCCTAGTAAAATATGAATTAGATATAATTGCTTCTTTATTCTATCCTTACTTTCATGAACATTTGCAGGGTGTTTCAGTAGAATCCCGATAATTTTCGAAATAAACTTCAGGACGCTTTCAGTTCGTTTACCAACCGTTTGGATAGTACTAGCTCGATTATTTGTAAACAGAATCATAATATCATGGCCGATCTTGTCAAGTCAAGTCGTTCAATCGGAGAGCTGCCATTGTGGAAAGTCTTCGCGCTGGACGCACTTTAGACGAGATAGTGAAGTTTTTTGGTTATCCGAAATCAACAGTTTATATTGTTTCCACTCGCTACGCAGCTTCTGAGAGATCAGAGGAATGCTCCTATACACTGGCACGAAAGATCTATGTTAGAGAGAAAACCGGGAGGACTCCAGACTTCATCAAGCAGGCACAAGCATGAATTTCTGATGACCCTGGAATCTCTTTTCTCTCTTCTTGACAAGGTTTTTGAACACAACCGTTTCTACCATAAGTGGAATCGCTGGAACAAAATGGTGATTACCTTGAGTGATCTGTTGTGTCAGAGATGCCTCATTAATAACATATGATGTTTTTTTGGGTACTTGCCATATTTTATCAAAATAAATCATTGTACAAATTGATATCGTTTTGTCCGAATTCTGCAGAAACACCCTTTATACGTTTTAGTAGCTCCAGAAGTGTTAATAGATATAATATTTAACAGAAAATGTGTGTGTGTATATATATATATACACATATTTATTAAAGATGTTAATATTGCAGGTCATTCTTGAGAAAGTTGAATCTAGGACTAGAATTGAATCGGTTACTTGAAAAAATCTCTTAATTGGCTCAGAAGTGTTAATCTCTTTATTGAATTCATATGTTATTAGTTTTGATAAATATGAAAATGCCACCTAATTAACCAGTTGTTTGTTGAAATAATAGGAGCAGGTATGCTCTCTGCTAACTTTAAATAACTTACGTCTCTGAAGATTTGATGTTTTCCAACAACGGGTGCGGGCTGACGGAAGTGTTACTTTTTTAAAATAAACGCTTCAATATTACTCTCTTAAAATTAGTAACTGGTCTAGAGTTGTTTATAAATAGTCTAGAGTGGCTACTGAAATGTTATTTATTTCAAAGATTATTTTTGCACATTTTAACTGCTTTATGTAGGTCAACCATATATTTTTGGTCTCTTATTGTTCAGTAATTGTACAGTATCTTCAACAGCAAAACTATTGAATATCTTCTTTTAAATGTTTTAACTCACATTCATCGACATCAGTAACCGTCAAAATAATAAATATGTAAACTAAGTGGAGATGTATACAAAATTATGATTCAGGGAAGAGAGGGACAGAGTTTTCGTTCCTTAGGATAATATTGAATCGCAAAACACTTCAATGTACTTCGTTTAAAATTATTACGGTACATAATAAATTGCGTAGTTTTATTTGTTGGAAATATTACAAAATAGTTTTAATTTCCATTAGAAACTTTTGCAACTTTTTAACTAATAGAACTCTTGATACACTTAGGACATCGATACACAATAGCAAAATATAAAATAACAATTTTCCCTTGTAAATACTGTAACAAAGCATATTTTCTTTGTTATTAACTTCTTTAACGAAAAACAGTGAAATTTTAGAAATTACACTATTTTAGACCATTATTTATTTGTCAAAAGTTACTTTGCATTTATTGCAGTTGGAGTGTTTGGGGAAGTGTGTTCACAGTTTCAGAGACCTACTCCTGCCTCCATGCCATTATTAGTGAAACGTGGCAAAATGTACACGTAAGAAGGAAAATGAACAAGTCCATAATGCATCGTAAAATCTGAGCAACGTGAGTAATGCGGTATTTTTCGTAGGTAACGTTGGTAATATGATGCAGGACAACCCCATGTGTAGGGCAACTTGTTGAACATTGTCATGTTTCATTAACCTCAGTGCGGTGATGATGCATTGGCACGTTTGCTTTTACTACTGTGATCTCATCTCCATTAAATTTAGCTTCCATCACATCAACAACTAGATGACATGTTTCCTATACTAATTTTCATCCATCGTGTTGTGCACTCATTGACCAGATAGCAAACTATCGCGACATTCCTATTGCCTATTTTCCTTCCATGTTTTATTTGCTTTCCTGATTCCAGAAGATAAAAACAATTTCTCTATTTCTTTTATTGTTTATTCTTTCGGGTTTTTCTATGTTAAAATTTTAACTTGAAACTGTCATCTCTTAATTAATATACCTATTTGTTTTAAATGTAACAATTAGTAGTAGTTTTTTAGATTACGTCATGAGATCAGAAAAGCACACACTGCAGAATTCTCACCACACGCAGACCGTCATCAAGAAACACACTTGAGACAGAGGACAAACATTCATGCCGTCAATATCCAGTCGAATACACAATCTTCGGACGGAAGTGCTGTGCTAATTTGCTTTTCGACGGCGTCGGCCGTCCAGTTCGGAGAATTGAATCTGACTTAATAAGTAATTCCATTCGCTGAATCAATCTCAGAATTAACCTACTGTCGGATCCCTAACGACGCAGTGCCATCTCAACTAGTAAGCAGAGAGAAGGTGATTTCTGAACCAAAACTACTACTTACTGCTTATAATGAAGTCGTACCAAGCAGAAAATCTGCAAACCGTCTTACTCTTACCAAGAATGGGAGAATGATAAATCTATAATATATCACTAAAGATACTAGATGAATCCAGGGTCGGAAACTGCTTTTGTGTCAAACGAGTAAAGGAGAAACCTAGCATTATTTTTACGAAAGAAATATTTCTTCGCAAACGACGTACTATATTTACTCTCCTTACATTCATTATCGACTCCGAACTTCGTAATTATTTGTAACAGTACTTATAATCCCATTAAATTGAATATTAGATTATTTGACTGTCCTATTTCTTTGCATAATAAGCTAAAACTTAAATAATTTATGTCGTGCAGTGAAGTGTTGTGATTGACGTCCAAGGGTGTTAAAATGCAGGCCAGTGAAGTGCGGCTTAGTGAACTGTAATGGAATGCAGCGTTGTTTAACGCCGCCGTGTGATGAAGTGCTGCAATGCGTAATATTAAGTTTATCTTTTTGTTTGTTTTGCGAATCGGCCATCATGGAGGCACCCGATACGTGCCGAAGTTCAGACTTGATTATGGGGGTAGGTGCACGTTACTTTTTTCTATAGGGGGAATCAGCATCTTAATGCTGATTTCATTTTTATACCCTAGGGTTGTTCGCTCTGGGGGATTAGATGAAATGATGATGATGAATGATGAAATAGACACACAACACAACCATGCCCGAGGCGGGACTCGAACTCGCGATCCTTTGGTCCGAGACCGCTACTGCACTACTGCCATAGCGGTCTCGGCCATCGGATCGACAAGTTATCTTTATTATAATTATGAATATTATAATTAAAATATTGATATTCATTTATTTTGTTCATTACTGACACCGAGATGTACTCAGTTTTAATGAAATACCTCTTATCTTACCTTATCCTGTCTTCTTCCGCCCTCCCGTGGTCTGACCCTCTCAGCACCTCACCCCAGCGCCTCGCCGCAAAGGGGCCGAGGTACCTCCAGCCGGGGCGCCGAGCGCGGCGTTAACATTCCGCCACGAAGGCTGTGCGGCCCCGAGGTCCCGCCCCGCCCCTCCCCAACCACCTGGCCCTGCCCCCCTCCACAACCCACTCCGCCTTGCCGCGACACGTGTTCGGGGCTTAGCCCGGGCGAAGTTGCTCGTCCCAGTTGCGGCGAGTTGCGGGTCGCGCATCCACAGCTGCGCCCCGCCCGCACCGCCGCCACGTCTAGGAGCGTCCTAGCGGGGCCGCCCAGAAATTTCGGGGTAGGCTACGGTCAGAGTGGAATCCGTATTCGGCCGAATTCGCATTCGGCCTCAGACGACCGTTGATGGGCGAATATTTCAAACCCTCACTAGACCGCAGGCACGATCACTTCGCATCCGACAAGTTCTGGCGAACACGGCCGAACTTCGAAGTCGGCGGACCGATGTCAAATGAATTTGATTTATTCGGCCAATCTGAACTGTCGGAGATGGATATTGAATATCTGGTTTCACTTGTACACGAAAGAGATGCTCTGTGGAAGACATCGAATTACAGGTATCATAACAGGGAAAAAAGCAGGAAATTATGGAATGAAATCTTGGAAGAAATGGACGGAACTAATACAAAACGCATTGTAAACTAATACAAAACCTATTATAAGATATGTTAGGACATAACCAAACATACCTTATGGTGATGAACAGTCGTTCCTCTTTTGTAATGCATTTTCTAAAATTGGACCTTTTTTCAGTGTCATCTCTAATTGCTCCAAGTTGTAAAAAAAGTGCTAGGCGACATTCTTATGTATTCGAAAAATTTCACTAATTGTTTCAGTAATTGATATTATGAGATATGAAATTCACCAGTATTTTCGCAAACGGCGAAAATCGGGTTCACCCAGTTATCTTTTTGATTTCGAAGCAGAAGAAATGAAAGAGCAGAGCTCTCAGCAAACATTTGGAATCTTCTCGCTTCCATTGGATGCCACTTACACTCAATAATTCACAGATAGGTGTCTATTGCAG
Source organism: Acheta domesticus (assembly GCA_031308135.1). Lineage (NCBI taxonomy): Eukaryota > Metazoa > Arthropoda > Insecta > Orthoptera > Gryllidae > Acheta > Acheta domesticus. Next base: position 166,265,761 of record JAHLJT010009436.1, on the reverse strand, counting down.
TCGGATGCAGTGTGACCACTCAGATTGGCAGAATCAGTTGGCCGTTCTCGCCTGAACTGTTCTTCGGCCGAAAATGGATCCATTCTGACCGTACCCATAGGGGTAACCGAGGGCGCAATCTTTCTACCTCTGGGCATCAAGTCGCGTTGGGAATCGAATTATTCAACTTACAGTCGCATACCAGGAGGGTCAACGTCCGATTCCAATGAAATTTTACTGATATCTTTTTTCTAATCGTTCAAGCTACCGCTTAGGCAGTACAGAGAAAGTTATGTAATTCCGCGCAAAAAACGGCGAATTTCTGGCAGAAAATCTCATTTTATAGGGGCCTTGGTGACTAAAAAGTTGATAAATCCAGTTGCTAAAATTATAAAAATGTCATCTAAAACGTGGTGTAGCCAGACCCCATGTTTTATAGGTACTTGATACAAAAATTGAATGATGGAAAAACGGCTGTCTGTTCGTCTGTCTGTTTGTTCGTCCGCCGGTCCGTCCGTCTGTCAGTCAATCAATCAGTCCCTCTGTTCGTATGTAAACAACGCTAGAAGTCAAACCGTTCGATCGATTTTCTTCAAAATTGATATTCCCCAATCAATGTAGCTGATGTGGTGGCCCCTTGAATCTGAAACCGATATTTTAATTTTGGGAGGTATTTTACATGAAGCCTCTGGGGCATTTTCACAATTTAAAAAAAATAGCTCCATCGTTTTTATTAAATATTGTTGATGTATAGTGTGAAAAACTTTTAAGACAATGGTGCAGATCTCTTGTTCGTTAAAAACCCTGATTTTTCGAAAATTTTAAAACTTAAAATTTTCCCGACCTTTTCCTACAACAACAATTATAAAGAATGAGATTTTTTCCGTTAATGAAATCTGTTTCGTAAAGACATTTTTAAAATAAGTTAAAAATTTTCGAAGAGAAATTTTAAAAAATGTGAGTACTTTTTGCATACCTTTTCGTGAAACTCGGTCGTGAAAGTACGTGCTGGTTTAGCACCGCTTGTGAGTTATGAAGTTTTATCACTTAAGACTTTAATTATGGACTTTAATAACTTACACTTTAAGTTATATAATAAACACATAAATTGACGAATGATTTAGTTTGCACGCGTGTGCGCACGTCGGTCCAGGCACCTCAGGAAGCGCACAGCGCATGCGCGGGCGTCATCATTAAAACTCCAGAGGCTGATTGTCGAATGGAAGCGCGTAAATCGTGACGAAGTATTTTTTTACTAAAACCAATTGAAACCAAAAGCTTCGCCTTTTGATTTTAAGAGCGACGTGGCTGTCTGTACTGCCCAAGGACAGAAAGTGGGTGTTTTGGAAAAGTTTTGAAACCATTCGTACCAACGAAGTTATGTCGTGCTTTCGCTCACGTCTTTGTTTTGGCTTTAACACTAAGTAATTGTTTCGTCTTTCAGTACTTGTGGATGTCTACAAAAAAATTAGAAACAGTCATGCGTGATCGCTTCATGGAAACTCCAGCGTTTTCTTACAGCCAGGCTTGTCTGTATTCACGTTGAAATCTTATTTGAATATCTCGCGATCAAGAGAACTGATGTAGGCAGCAACTTAGTGAATGTTCAACTGATTTTTCCGGTAAAGAACTTGGTCGTTCTGACCCCACAGCATGGCCACAAGTTCAGAAAATGTTCAATATTTATTTACGGTCTTGTGATTCCTGCAAAACTGAAAATATTGCCGCACAAACGTGTAAAAAATATTGTAGTATACGTGTACGTATTGCTAAATACATGTAGCATTAGTTCTTAATTACATACAATTTTCACATTTGAATTTTACTGAAGAGTTTCCTTCCAACATAATTTGCATATTCAAAAGGACGTATATAAATCATGTCATTGGAAAAACGTAATTTTAATAATATAACAATTTCATTATTATAATAAATGATGAAAATACTAATAAATCTTTTGCACATTACAAATACGTTTACGTTAACCCGGCAGCGGAAACGCCTTACGTCAGTGGGAACGTTGAGTCTGACAGACCCGCTAGTTATTATAGGCTATTTAAAGAACCAATTAATTACAAAAATGTTTTATTGCGAAGTAAACTACACAAATAGATCATGATCCAATATAAAGCACAAAATATACCCAATTTTTTAACCCTGGAGAGGTGGCGCTTGCCGGAGTTACGTTAGGGGTGGCGAGGGGTCCTTTTTGACCCCTTTAAGTTGTTTCTTTATAATATTATATTTAGCAACCAATAAGTGTGAAACTAGCTTTTTTAATAAAAATTAATCATTTATGAGGTAGTATTAACATAATGCACTATTATAAACAAACATGCAAATGAGGAATTAAAAAAATAAAAGGACAAAATTATCATTTATCTTTAATTTTATGTAGTGAACCCATTTACATTTTTCTGAATATTTTAACAGCAAAGGTATCAGAAAATTCAGTAAAGTTTCATTTTCTAACATTGTCTCACACAAAAATAGGTAAACAATTAATTGAAAATGGTTCCAAGTCAAACAACGCAACTTTGAAAAAATACGAAATTTAAAATATTTGTATTGGTGTCACAAATATTTATAAATGAACTATTGCATCTAAAATTTGAAAAGGAAATGTTGCAAGTCAACAATTAATTACACTTCTCACTTATCTACATTGTTCACACAAAACATCGCGATCTTTACAAACTTGTTTTCTGCATTTAGCACAAAAGTTTAGTTTTACTCAGATTATTCATAATGTTAAATAAATAAACAATAAACTTCACGCTGACACATTTTATCAGTATACCAGTACGACTGAAGCACTGCTACAAGCTCTTCGCACTGCCGACGGAAGTGGTGAAGTGGGGTCAGACAGATCATTTTACACGATAGGTCGACTGTTATCGCTCTTCAAGGAACCTGCTGCGCTGTCGCGATGTGCTTGTGTCTTTCAAACAAATGCTAAAGAATGTGGTGAAAGGTATGTGAAATGTCAAGCTTCTGACTCGCACAATTAGGCAACTGCAGCTAAGCAAAGATACGTGGGGTCACCAGGGAAACCACCCCAAAAATGTCACGTGAGCGGGAACGTTGAATCTGACGGACCCATCAGCAAGTTTGAGCAGGAATAGCACACCACATTTTTGTGATAAACTTAAAATAATGATCGATATCAGTTCAAAAAAATTCAGTTTGAAGGTGGACTGGTGGATACGTTTACAACTAATTTCGTTCACTTGATTGACCGCCTCAAAGATGTCATTGGGTCTCACAGACCCAACGTTCTCACTGCCGGGTGAAGGATATAACTAATATAATGTAATAAGAGCAGCATGTGGCATTTGAAGTGCTCAGTACAAGAAACTATCCCACATAATTTTGTGAAATTGTGTTACTAGCATTATACCAAACATGAAGTATTATTTTTTAATGTGTATGTGTTAATGTGTCATATGTTATTGAAATCCAGCATGGACATATATGAATGTGTACTGTATTTAAAAGATTCAAAATGTACTGTGTTATAAGATGGAAGTTGAGGTTATCTTATGTCAGTACGATGTCAATGTGGGATAGCCGCGTATGCTACTGACCCCTTCATTTGTAAGGGAGAAAATATACATTTGTTACTTAGAAGTCAAATAAGCCATTGCTTACTGTTTGCTCAATGTATGAAATATCTGGAATGAAAAGTGCCACGATATTGACATAAAAGTTCTATGATATTATTACTATTATTATTATTATTATTATTATTATTATTGTTTCATATCACGACTACAGATGTTATGAGTCGGCTGAGTATCAAATCTGCTCCAGGTTGCAACCAGCTACCTAAGGAGCAGATATAGGGACTGTCGGTGCCTGTACAATACTTTGCGCAAATGTGGCCTGTTCCAATTAAAGGAATTTTTTGCATTTCCCAGTCTTTTGAATTACTTGCGAGTTTAGCCAAGGTTAGGCAAATTTTGCGGTACAAACCCCAGAGCTCCGATGACTATCGGTTCTACCTGTGCTTTTAAGCCCCACATTCGGCTGATCTCGATTTCCAAACTCTTGTATTTAAGACGTTTCTCTGCCTTCTTGGTAACGACGTTTTGATCGCAAGGTACAGCAACATCGACAAGTAGATACGATTTATTATTATTATTATTATTATTATTTTTCCACTACATCACGACTAAAGATGTTATGAGTCGGCTGAATATAAAATCTACTCCAGATTGCAACCAGCTACCTATGGAGCAGATCCGGTGACTGTCAGTGCCTCTAAAATACTTTGCGCAAAATGTGGGCTATGGGCTGTTCCAAATAATAATAATAATAATAATAATAATAATTATTATTATTATTATTCATGACTAAAGATGTTATATGTCTATTGATTATATAGTCTACTCCAGGTTGCAACGAGTTTCCTAAGAAGTAGATCTAGAGACTTTCGATGCCGTTACAATGCTTTTCGCAAAGTGTGAGGTGTTTCCAAAACAGAAATTATTTTTATTATTATTATAATTATTATTATTAAGATATTTTTAAATCGTACAGAAAATGCTAGATTAAATGTTACTTATATTTTCTAGATGTGAGAATTATTTTGTTAGCTTTCTCTATGAAATGGATCCGATGAAGTCGATTCTCTCCTATAAAATATGAGATAATATTTTTCTAAATATGTGAAAAACTAAGCCTATAATTTTTAATATTATTTACCCACAAATATTAATGTCCGTTGTAGGAGAATTTACGACAAATGTGAGTGACGAGTGCAGTCGAAACCGTGTGTTTGAAAGTTGTCTGGTTGTCTCATTTGGAAAGCCGCGTTCCGTCTGTTAATTCCATATCCTGAAAAGCGTTGCGTCAACTCAAATTGTTCTTCCTCTCGATTGTGGAGAGCCGAGTCTCGTAGCTGCCGCCATGTCCAGGAATCAGTGCGCTGCCAGCGGTGGCTGTCGAAACTCCACTATCGACTGGCTGGCGTGACGTGCACGCTTTATAGATTGCAGTGTGTATACATTGCAGGCCGACTTGAATAGCGGACAGCCTGCGGCGGCGACCGCTCGTCACTCGGGTTCGAATCCAGGGCGAGGCATGGCTGCGTTCAAATTGTAATTGCAGTGTGGAAGGCAAAGACAGACCATCACGTATTCCATTATTAACTTCCTAAATTGGCATATATCATGCCGAATTTGTCCAGGGAATTCATCTGTCAGTTCCCTGGCGTTCTTTGTTCTTCTGGCTGAAGGGGAACACAAAACCACCACTCTTTATAACAGTACACAGACTTTTTTCTCCACGCAACTTTTGCGTGCTTTTGGTGAGTTAGAGGCGGCAACTAGGAACTATAGAAATGCGGTTTTAAAGCACACGCCCGAACAATTTTAATGTTTAACTGTCCATCACTTTATTAAATTTTTGATAGGGTATTTGGGGTCAATTCTTAGAGGCGATAGTTTATTTAAAAATCTCAGTAATAACTGCTCTTACTATGTATTCGCTACGTCTCTAGTTGCGCTTTTCCCTCTCGAGTGAATTTACATTTGAATCCAGACTGGCACTGTTCGCCACGGAAACAGATTGGTCTCTCAAATACAATGATTATCTTTCTTTGATCCAAGTGCAAAGCAGGGACGATGCTTTGGCAAAATGTGAACCATAGCCAACCTACCGTGATACCGGCATTCAATGCACATTTCATGTAAATGGAACAGCATGGTATAAATATCAAACTGACGAATATAATATAACTCTCTGATGATGAGTTCTCTCTGTTGACAACATCCTGTCCCCTCCGCTATCTTTGCAGCTGCTGCCGTTCCACAGGGGAATCGATCAAGGGCTTTGCGGGGAAGAGTTTTCTTTTGTTGTTTTTTTACGTACGTGTAAACAACACGAATCGATTTGGGATGATGGCGTGTGAGGATTATCGTTGATACTCTTGATCTCTAATGCGATGCAAACAAGTCCACTGTATGCCTCTAAAAGGGATATTACAACATTGAAGTTATTATTGAGATGTTTTTCCATTGCCTGCCACTAGATCGATGACGGCAAAATGGCATGACGGTGAATGTAATGAAATAATGCAGCGAAGTAATAACCCAGAAACGATGGAAAGTGAGCCACTCCTTAACCGCATGGTGAATATTTCATGGTGTTCGCAGGACTGCAACCCGCAACCATTGAGTATACATTTATATTAGAATGCTACTACAAACTTGTACGTCCCCCAGTTTTGTAGTGTTGTTAATTTACGTTATTACGTTAAAGGGCCGATAAACAGCAAGTAACAAATCGACTCTGTTATTTGCGTCGTTCAATACTTTTCGTAATATTTTCTCATAAGAAAAAATCGTATAAACAAAATATACCAGTTCATGGAATATGTATACTCATACGCAACAGTTAATTGCAACTAATTTCTTTCGATAGACCTCAACGTCTAGACCGTTAAGTCATTAAGAACACTGGCCTAATGGCCAGAAAGTATTAATGAAGTATTGAATTCTGTAGTTCAAAATACAGCAGAGATTCAGAGTGCGAATGATAACTGAACTGGCAGTTTCCGTTGGTTGAAATAATTTTGTGTATTTTTATTTGAAATATTTTGATGTCTCGGTAGCAGATTTGAATAACGTCATTGTCGTTTTACTAAGTAGAGGTTTAATATTAGAAACGACGCAATAAATCTAAAAGAAAGATTACTTTTCTCTTGATGTACTGTGACCTTATTATTACTGTGATTGAACTTATTCTCACATGAACTTATTCTCATTGTGATTGCAATTTGATAGCGATATATGCTCCGGCTTTAATTTTCTTAGAAGTGGATAAATATCACGTAATTGTTTGCCGCCATCTTTCGTTTTTCTGTAAACTTGAATAACATGCATTAATTTGACCTTGTAACATAGAATTTAGAAGCGTAACTCTACCAGAACTGCGCTTATGGTACCTGAAAGCATATATATTTTCATGACAAGTATTATAACTGTAACATCAATATTAGTTGGTTAAGTTTGGTTACTAAATAAAGTGAAGAAAATCCATTAACACGTAAATGTTATGAAATAGTTCACCCAATCCGAGAGGTCATTCAAATCCAGATTTTTCTTTGTTGTCCTCGTTGATTATATTTTTGTGGCGTAGAATTCCAAAATCAAGGGCGTATAAACGATATGTGTAACTGGGACACGCACGGGGCGCGCTTTATGTGTGGTAAGCACACACCATCGCGTGAGACTGTGGCACGCACGAGGCACTCACTGAATTATTCCGTGGCTCAGAACCGCGCTGTCAATGCGCCCGCAGCCGAAGCCACTGGATCCCCGAACGTATTGACGTTTTTTATGAGTCCGCCTTGGTTAAAGGGGGACCGGGCAACATTTTCAGTATTTCCATTTTTTTTCTCGTTTGGCGAGGTTTGTTAGATAATGGCCGGCAGTGGTAATATCAAGATTAAAAAAAATACAACTAGCCTAGATTTTAAATTGGATTATCGATAATAATATTAAGTGTACATATTTTCTCTTTTTAATGACAAGTTTTAAAATCAGCATACATTTTTTATTTTATATTTTATGTTTCTCTAAGTAAATGTGTATGCTTACAGCAGAGCAAGATGGTGCAACGATTGGAACCTATCATATAACAGTTATTTCATCTTGTTGTTTCTTCCATATCGAAAATGAAAATGAAATATGACTCGTACCTGCATTTACAAAAATGTAGTCAGAAAAAATAGTGTTTACAAATATAAAGAACGGATATGGTGAGAAATTAGAGTAATTCCTCTACATAATGCGAATCAAAATGTAATGCAATGAAAGTAGTCACAAATTAAATCGTTTATCACATTTACCTGTTGTTTACGTGATAATATTTCCTATCATTCCAAAAACGGTTATGCGTTTTTTTAGATACATGTGTTCATAAAAATTTCTTGTTCCATAGATATTCTGGCAAGGTAAAATAAATTGATATTTTATAATATTCTGAAATGCATTTGAAAATAATTTTTCGAAGAATAACTATGATCAAGCTCATGAAATATGACATTCCTCTAAAGGGAATTTTGGTATTGCACATTAACAAAATGTGATTAAAATAATAATATAAGCTAATACTAAGTCAAGATCTCAAGAATAAATTTTGATAGCTTTAATCCACATACTATTCCACAAACTACTTTTCTGAACAGCAAATTCTGTTATCCTGTAATTTATCAAGAAAATCAATAATTTGGAAAGTTGTAGCAGCTTCCTGGGACTACAATAAAAATTATTCAGTTCTACAAATTGTATAATGTTATATGTTAATGTCTTTTGTTCTAAGGTCAGCTAATAATACATAAAGTGGGCAAATTTCCATCTCTATAAGATAATTTTATACACATAAAAATGTAAACTACTCTCACCAAACAAACAATTCACTTACGTTATCTGAATTCAAATATTTTGCAGGCCTACGTTTGCTGTCTTACGGTTCATTCTTTATTTATTTGATGTTGGAGTTGACTGAATCTTCTTCACGGAGAAATATTTTGTTTTCGAATTCCACAATTTCCAAGATGTTTAAGGAGGCGATCGCCCGAGGAGACGGCTGGATAGACGTCACGCCACGAAAAGACATCTCACATCTTGCTCAACCACACCCCACCTCGCTGCTCTACGCGATGCCACGCTTTGCTACGCCACGCCACTCCACGCTACGCCACGATATTCCACGCTTCGCCACACTAACCAACGCAACGTCACGGAACGCCATGCTACGCTACGCCACTCCACGCTACGCCACGCCACGCTTCGCCACACTAACCAACGCAACGTCACGGAACGCCATGCTACGCTACGCCACTCCACGCTACGCCACGCCACGCTACGCCACGATATGCCACGCTTCGCCACACTAACAAACGCAACGTCACGGAACGCCATGCTACGCTACGCCACTCCACGCTACGCCACTACACACTTTGCTACGCCACGCAACGCCCCGCCACGCGACACTTCTCCACGCTACGCACAATATACAACACAACACCAAGAGACGCCGTGCTACGCTACGCCACGTCACATCACACTAGGCGCAACGCCACGAAACACCTCGCCACGCTATGCCATTCCACGCCACACCCTCACACTAGACGACGCCACAGCATGACATGCAACTCCTCGTCACACGAAGCCACGCCATGATACTAAGCCACGCCATACCACGCAATTCTATGCTACGCCTCGCTTCGATACGCCATGCCACACAAGGCCACGCCACGCCACGCATCGCAACGCATCGCAACGCAACGCCCCACCACTCTAAGCCTCGCAAGGCCACTGCAGGCCACACTGAACCAGGTCACGCCACACAACGCTATTGCTTGCCAAATATTCACCGACTTTAGAGGTTCACCTTGACGGCTCCCGCCGTGGCGTCCGTCCCGCGTCGTCCGTCTCCGTTTCCATCCCAGTCCTCGCCCCCATCCCCAACACCTTCCCCGTCCTCGTTCCCGTCCCCGTCCTCGTCCCCATCTCCGTCCCCATCCCGAACCCCTTCCTCGTTTTCGTCCTCGTCCCCGTCTCCCGTTTGCTGAGCCTTCTCTTTCTCCCGACCGTCTCTCCGTTCCCTCTCGTATCTAGTTCTCCGTTTGCCGTTCTCTCTCCAGCCCGCCAGTCGCCCGTCTCCCGGTGCCCGCTTTGCTCCCTCCGCGCGCAGCGTCCCTCTCCCTCCCCGCCCACCGGCCGCGCGCCGCCGTGGGCCGCGCGCCCATAATCTGCGCGCTATTTACGGCGGGCGGTAACTCCGCGCGGCGGTAAACGAACGGCGGCGGGCGATAAGCGCTGCGGGCGGGAGGGCGCTCGCCGCCCACCACGCCCACCGCCCACTGCCCACCACACCCACCGCTCTTGTGGGTGCAAGGACGTAGCTAACCGTAGCTAAAGATGAAATTTCCATCCACCTACCCGAACGATAATAACCAGGATACCCCATAATCCGAACCCATACATTGCCTGGTCTTTTAAGCGCCGTGTTGTTTTATAGTATTTTGTATTATTCCACAAGCAGAAATTATTCTTCAGAAACATTTCAGAATGACTGGGTCATTTAGTCTCAGTACGATTGTAGGGTAAGTTCAGCATTTGGCACGATGCATCTGCGGTATTATGACTTGTTGATCGCAATGAACGTAAATAACACTGCAATAAATTAAATACGTTAACAAAGAAGAATACTCTAATAATATAGTAAATACACATGGTCCCATTGTTCTTTAGTTTAAAGAATAGAAATAATTTGTATATCAAGAATATAAAAGTTGTTGCTATTCCATAACGCAACACGTGGATAGAAAATATTAAATGGCGGGGAAACTCTTCCCTGAAGCTCTTTGCTGTCACATCATAGACGTATCGTAAGCAGTGACACAGTGAGCATGAGAATTGAATCAGCACGCACAGTGTAAGTATAAATGATATAAAACTCTCACATTCTGTTTGAATTTGTCAGTCAAAATCGAAACTCTTTGTTTTAAATTTTCTTGAAATTGAACAAAACATTATTCATCTTCCTCGCCAGAAGTTGCGTAGTTTTCTGTCCTTTCCTGCGCGCATTAGAAAATTGAAATTTAAGTGCAAGATATTTATTATAGCTGCTGCTGATCTCTCTGCAATCTAGTTTTGTAGCCCTAAACAAAGTGAAAGAATTACTCCTTGGCATACGTTTACATGCACTGCATAGATGTTGCCCGTTCAATAATTACCATTCGTTGCTAAAATGGGTTTCTTTGATCGAAAATGTTTTCCAAAAAGAAAGCAACATTAATTGTAATATACATATAGTTAATAAATTTAATTACGAATATTAATCACGAAGGGATAGTGATGAAATCCAGCGAATTGAACAATCAGAAATTTACACAGAAATTACCATCGAGACTTTTCTTGTAGTACATTATATAAGTTATAGGTAAGGTAAAGTCGAAAGAAATCTCAAAGCAGTCTGACGAATGCCGGATCAGTAGCCTAACAAACGGACAACGGACCGCGCGTGATCTTTCCTTCCCTTTCCTTGTCCTATTTTATACTTTACTTAAACACAACACACATATCCCACACATGCAGGGAGACCGGTCTGGAGCTTAGAGCGTGCCCTGCCTGGGACGGTGCTCCACTGGTGGGAGATACCTGGTTGGGGAAAATCCATGTAGCCAACGGTAGGTCGGCGCCGGATCTCACCATCCAGCAGTGCAAGATCGCCACCACCTTCCGTGATAAAGCGTGCACTAAACGTGCGGCATTATTGACCTTACAGTTTGATGCTTCCCGAATCACTAACCAAGCAAGCAAGCAAGCCAAATGAAAGCAGCCTGACGCACTGTGCTCCACATTCGAATTTCCCGGCGCAGGTTAGGTCGCCGGGAGGGAACTCTCGTTCATTACCACCTTCCCTCAATGGAACTCGAGCTTCTCTGAAATGGTGCGCCGTGCTTCTCGAATGGAACATTATTATTGCTCCGAGAGCAAGCCAGTCCCGCCAATGGAAAACGCTATTGTTTGTCTTTTGCGATTCTTTTGAAACTTATCTCTGATTTCAAATCGCAGGGAGAATATATCTGCCTCGGTAATGCAAGCTTTGTAATGTCTGACGTAATTATCGTTTCGTGGTACGTAATTTTAGGTTTACAACAATATCAGTTTTCATTACAGAGATGAGTCGGTAGATACAAACAGTTGAATTTGTAATTTTTAAACACATAGAAATATGTTGTTAAAATACCTATTGAAAATGAGATAGCCTTCTATTTATAATGATTCCTTTAATATTCTTTGAATTACCTCACTAAAACAAGCATTGAAGCAAATTATATCAGCTAATTACTGTTCTTCTCATTGTTTCAGGTAAGCGGATCAGTACCTTTAGTGCTGTGCCAGATAATAAAATCATTAATTATAATGAAAGGTGAAGAAAAAGGAAATATGGGTAAGTTCCGAATTATACGCCCAAAATATACTTAATAATAATCGTACTAAGTAATAATTCATTCATTGTAAGTTTTGCAAGCTTTTTTACAAATTGTAAGCTGGAAAACACCCAAAACATTCGTAATGTGTTAAAAAGTTGCGAAAACACTCGTATTTCGTAGATGATGAGTCTGTTGGATTACTAAATTTTTCTACTTCCATTGTATAATTCTGTCATTTGAAGGCTGCAACTCGTTGCATAATGATACTTATTAAAAAACAGTTTTCATTATGATACAGGTTCTTGACCAATCACAGGGAAGCTTACTAACCAAGTATTTGACACTTCATTAATCATTGAGAATCTTTATAGTAAATGTTTTGGTAGATTGTGTACATTAAAATTGTATTTATTATTATATTCTGCTTCTCGGTTTTTATGTTAATATTAGTAATTGTTAACGTGAAATATTATTTTAAAATTAATTAAACCGTAATTTCACTCGATCGTATTTAACTAGCGCAGTGTTAATTATTGGAGAGAACATTTGTTTAGGTTAATATTTGAACGCTAGTCATTTAGGGTTATATGTTGCTGCCGTGTGATTTTTCTTAAAAATCAGACAATTCTTTAGTTAAAAAATGTCTAATGAATCAAAGATGGACTTGACACCTCCGAAATAAGAGAAAAACCAAAAATGATGACATCGGAATTATTGCCGCCACTTCTGTACTCGTCGCAAGCGGGCTGGTAAAACAAAGCCACCGGTGGGTAGGGAGCTATCCGCTAGGTGACCTTGGCTGAACCCTGTATGCTGCCATGAAACGATTCAATGCAAAAGTTTGACTTATAAAAGTTACGATAAGTCGTAGAAAAAGTACCGTATGAAACTGGATGTAATGAATATTAATACACTCGTGTGAAGTTTACGATACTTGCTTTTTCCTCGCACACACACTCGTGTATTAATACCCATGATTACATCATCGTTTCATAATGTACTATTATTTTTAAGATTTGTAAAAGGATAATAATTGTTGGAGACCAAATTCATTGCTTCTGTCTGTCCAGAAGCAAAACATGTTTTATTCTGGCTCACCTCATGCGCCTAGCGCAAAAATCCATTTGTATTTTGTACGGGGTCGTGAGTGGGCCGGCGGCGGTGCATAACAACGGGCTCGTCCGGAAGGGGCGACAGGGCGCGGCGCGGCGTGCGACGCAATATCCGCCCGCCCAAACACGCACGCCCGCCGCGGGCGATTCACCCGCTAACAGCTGCGCCGCCGCACCTGGCGGCGGAGGCCCGGGCGCGGGTGGGAAATGCGCCGGAGGGAAGGGTCGGGGTCAACATTATCCGGCGTGGTGGTGGAGGTGGTAGCGTGGTACTGGATGATATGGCGAATGCAACAGGGTTGCTGTGGGACGGATGGGATGGGAGAAGCAGGGATGGGACGGACAGGGATGGGATTGGAGAGGAGATGGATTGGAGAGGATATGGATTGGAGTGGAGGTGGATTGGAGAGGAGGTGGATTGGAGAGGAGGTGGATTGGAGAGGAGATGAATTGGAGAGGATATGGATTGGAGAGGAGATGAATTGGAGTAGAGGTGGATTGGAGGGGTGGTGGATTGGAGGGGAGTTGGATTTGAGGGGAGGTAGGTTGGAGTGGAGGTGGATTGCACGGGAGGTGCATTGGAGGGGAAATGGAGTGGGGTGGAGGTGCATTGGAGTGGAAGTGGATTGGAGTGGAGGTGGATTGGAGTGGAAATGGATTGGAATGGAGGTGGATTGAGCGAATGGGAAGGGCAAAGACTGAAGGGGGAATAGAAGATGCGAAAAGAATGAAAGTGGGGAAGAATGAAGGTGGTCATTGGGATGGAAAGAATTGGTTGAGGACAAAAGGACAGAGAAGTGATGTAGTGGATGCAAATGGACGGGTGAAGGAAGAAGATAAAAAGATGAACGCAGGAAAAATGTAAGTGGCTGAAAGGCGAAGGAAGCGATTGGATGAAAAGAAGAGCTGGACGGCGAAGTGTGGGCTGGAGGAAACAGTAGAAGTTGGCGGGATGAACAAAGGGGAGGCGAACGAAGGGTAGTGTTTTTAAGGGTTGGAAAGGTTAAAATAGCGGAGATGGCTATACAGTGTAAACGCGTAAAGGGTAAAGTAAACGTGAAGCCGTTGAGATGTGTGGAAAAAGCTAAATTCAACAGTTTTTTGCGAATATGATAAGGGGGCCACATGATAGATGAAGGTATCATTAGGGTTGTCATGGGAAAGAATGTGCAACTTGGAAATATATGCAAGAAAAAGATTAGAAAACACATGTAATGTGCTCTGGTGTGGAGGGGAGGGCGGATACTCGTTCAGTGGGTTGGTGTGTAATGTCGAGTAAGAGAACTACGTGCAGGGCGACGGGTGCAAGGGATAGACGGTGCTAATGTCTGCCATACCGCGTGCAGCTACCGAGAGCCGATTTGCACGACCTAAAACCAATCGTGCCACGAGTCCGCGAATGCTACAAGCTGGGACCTCGATCAGCCCAGCACGCGACTAGCGTCACCAACGTCGATGGCATGGCGTGAGGTTCAGGATAATCACTTTTTGCCAGTGAACATGTGTAGGGTAATTCCATACGCATAACTAAGTTACACGCGTCATTTGTCCCTGATTGGTAGGCAACGCATCATGCTTTGATGTTTGGCGACACACAGTCTCTTCGCGACAGAACGTGGCCTGCCAATTACTAGAGCGTATTGGAGATGTTATATGTGCAACTTCTTTAAATGAAATTTCCCATTTTCATTTGGAAAAGTGCTTATTCCCCTACCTGTTCCAAAAGTGTGTAACTATTATTCTGCATCATTCTGAATAGTCAAAAGCATGGTGAAATGATGCTAATATATTTGTGAACAATTTGTAATACCACGTTCTGTTCTTGCAGAACACATTTTTTATTTCTTGTGAATTGAAAGCCTACCATTTATCACACTGAAATCTAATTTTTTCTTACATACTGTGTATATATTAAAATCAAAAGTGTTGAAAAACTTAAAGGAAGTTTCTGTTTCTCCACCACATAAGAGAGAACATTTTAAAAGAAGTGCTACGAACTACAATGTGCTGGATCAAATATCTTGGAATACAGAGAGAATGAGTATGGATTTAAATACGTGGATCAAACATAGTTAAATAAAAGAGAAATACGGTCGGTAGATCGAACCCTAATTTGAGATTTGCCTAAAGTTCGAACTACGAGCATAATTTAGTAATTCTATATACTATTTTTGTAATAATATAATAATTGTAATAAATTCTATTAAATTTCTTGTTATTTAAAAGTTTGTAACATTGTTTGACCTTTGGTCAAACGATGTTATAATTTTAAATAAATGTGTAATGATGTGTGTCTGCCTGAAAAATTAAAAGACCTTACAAGAAATTAAAAGTCAACTAAAAAAACGCAGTCTTCAAATAATATTTCAAATTATTCTGCACAAAGAAAATTCTATTAAAATTAAATTCTATATCAATGACTCAAAGTTTTTAATGTATCAGGACCTATAATTTAGAAATTACAGCACGTGTTTCACAAGTAGGCTACAATGGCATAGTTGATTAGGTAGACAAAATTCAGATATCAAGTTTTGGGAGTTGTCGGTATTTGGGAGTTGCCGGTGTTTAGGGGTTGTCGGTGTTTGGGAGTTGTCGGTGTTTGGGAGTTGTCGGTGTTTGGGAGTTGTCGGTGTTTGGGAGTTGTCGGTGTTTGGGAGTTGTCGGTGTTTGGGAGTTGTCGGTGTTTGGGAGTTGTCGGTGTTTGGGAGTTGTCGGTGTTTGGGAGTTGTCGGTGTTTGGGAGTTGTCGGTGTTTGGGAGTTGTCGGTGTTTGGGAGTTGTCGGTGTTTGGGAGTTGTCGGTGTTTGGGAGTTGTCGGTGTTTGGGAGTTGTCGGTGTTTGGGAGTTGTCGGTGTTTGGGAGTTGTCGGTGTTTGGGAGTTGTCGGTGTTTGGGAGTTGTCGGTGTTTGGGAGTTGTCGGTGTTTGGGAGTTGTCGGGCGTTAACAAGCAACGGCGTAAGTGGATGGATGGTTCAACACCCAAGCGGGTGAGCGGGGCGAGAAGATGAGAGCATGAGCGGGCGAGCGGGTCTCGTGAGAGAGAGAACAAAAGTTGGCGAGTCCCTAGCGGGCTACAGTCTACGGCTCCATCAGCCTGTGCTTAGCTAGTTTGTCAGTAATTAATTGGCTTACGGGCTTAAACACTTTGGCAGCGGCGGCGTCTGGCGGCACATCAGACCGCAGCGGCGAGCCGTCTGTCACA